>JAPKLY010000178.1:521185-575721 GCA_026898435.1 Prunella vulgaris
TACCACTTGTTGGTCCCAAATAGATAAAGACAGGTGTATGGGGGGGGAATACACCTGTTAGTACAGTTTTTGCAAAACAGTTTACAGTGGACTTATCTTAAGAACACAGGTCACTTATAAAATGTCAGTGGACTTGAAGGTCGCCTGACAAGTAGCCTGAGGTTTTGATAAGTTTGAGTTGTGCAGCGGATTATTTTGAGAAAACACTTGAAGTAATTAACTCACACAAAGGCACAGGAGACACAGGGATTTATAGTGGTTCGGAGTTAAACTCTCCTACATCCACTTTTCCTGATTTAAAAGAAGAATTCCTTAACCACAGAAATTCCTTGTTTTAGAGTGCCAAGGTGCACTGATCAAGAATAACTCCTCTTGATCTCTAGGATTTTCACTGAGTCCTAGTCCTCTCAGATTTCAGACTGAGACACTCCTCAGCTTACTTTTTTCCACTCACAATCTTTAACCTTACTTGGTTTAAGGATTTGAGTTTTTCCAACTAAGGTTGAGATAACCCTTTACAGTGAGGATCAATATCTAGATACGGTTATCTCAGTAGGCTTCTGAGATATTATAATGTAAGCCTAAATACATGATTGAAATCTAGTCAATGTAAGCACTTGGGAAACTAGAGTGATTTTTGAGTGCTTGAACTTCTCAGTCTTTCAGTAGAGTTTGGTAGTTTCCCGTACTTAACTTCTTCTTTTGTTCTTGTATTTATAGACTTAAATTTTAAAAACTATCCGTTGAAGAGATATCTTCAAATTTAAGCTATTTTGGTGTACCAACGTTCTTCAACCTTTTCCTCAGATTCTAGGTGGTCGAATCTGTGAAAATATAGCATTCAAACATTCCAAAGATCTTCTTTAGATTTTGGATGGACAACTCTCAAGCATTAATGGTGTATAGCTCATTAAATGCCTGCTTGGAGTTAATGCAGCCGCCTATGAGAACTGTGCCATCCTAGGTTGCTGGTTGCTTCTGAACTTGGTACTGACAGGTTAGTTTCTGGGTCAGATCCGTACATAGGTGGCAGCTTCTCATTGGCCTGTTTTAATTGTTCCTCAGTCCAGTCTAATGGTTGCATTGAAGTCCTCTGTCTTCTTATCAGGTGACTTGGAATATTCTCTTTACTGCTTTAAACACTTCATTTATGTGTTGGTTGCTTCCATATTAAATGCAGAAGGCATTTAATGCATCAGGGTACTTGTCTTCAGGAGAGTCCTTCAAGTTGCTTGGACTTAGTCTTCTGAGGTGCATTCTTCAGTCAGTGGGTGTATCTACTAATCCTTCATCAGGCTAGTCTATGAGCCATCAGGCTAGTCTTTTAAACATCAGACTAGTTTTTGCACAAGTAGCCTGTTACAATTAAACTTATATTCTAAGTTTTTATCATAGCCTCCTAACACTTTGGGCTATTATTTCTAAGTCTTAGAGACACATCATTACATCAGGGGAGTCTTTGGGATTTATCAAAATATTTCACAAGTCATTTCCCAACACCTTAGCATCAAAAGTCTTTAACTTGGTCTTTCCATTGTCATGGATAAAACACCTACACCAAAAAATATGGACAAAGGAAAGGTTAGCAAGCAGTGTTGACAGCTTCTGTCCTAAATCTCTAAGGGGTCTGATATTCAGCTAACATGGTTCTAGCTGCCTCCTTGAACTTTTGTTTCTTCTCTTAGCTAATCCATTCTGCTGAGGTGTTCTGGCAGCTGATGTCTCATGCTAAATACCATTGTTCCTGTAATATTCAGAAACAACAGAGTTAAGGAACTCAGTACCTTTGTCACTTCTGATTCGGACTATGCTGAGGTCCTTCTCCTTCTGGATCCTCTTGAACAACTCCAGCATCTTGACCATAGTCTCATTCTTCTTAAACAAGAACACTACCCAAGTGTATATTGTATAATCATCAACAATCACCAGTGTATACTTCCTTCCACTGAAGCTGAGAGGTGAGACTGGTCCAAACAGATCCATGTGAAGTAGCCTGAGTGCCTTTGTAGTTGAAGTACTCTGCACATCCTTGAATGAGGCCTTTGTCTGCTTCCCTTTCTGACAGGCATCACACTTCTGCTCAGATGCAAACACCTCATTTGGTAGTCCTCTGACTAGACCCTTCCTTGCAACCTTGTTGAGAGTCTTGAAGTTCAAATGACCCAACCTCTTGTGCCAAAGTCAGCTGACATCTGAAGAGCTTTTAGCAACCAAGCACGGGTCAGCTGGACAGCTTGCAAAATCTGCAAGATACATGTTATCTCTTCTAAGGCCAGTTAGTAGCACCTGCTCATTTATATCATTAATAACAAGACAAGAGTTTTTAGAGAATCTTAATAACAGAATTGGGATACGGACAGAAGATTGTGCATCAGCCCTTCTACATAGTTGACTTCTTCAACTCTTGTTCCTTTAATCGGCAGAGTACCAACTCCTCTAGTGACTCCAAAGTTGTTGTCACCAAATACTACTCTAGGCCCATCAAGCGTTACGAAGTCCTGGAGGAGATGCTTTTCAAATGTCATATGCTTTGAACATCCACCATCAATGTACCAGACGTGGTTCTTGGCTTCTCCTCTCTCTATTGGACTAGAGCTTGCCTGAAATTAAGATTCAGACTTTAGGTACCCTTTCTTTGGGTCCTGATTGGTTAGTATCTAATTTCTGGATCCACTGGTAGAGATCATCCTTATGAGGTTTTAGGAGATCTCAACCTTCTACCATATTTGTCCACAAATATTAATTCCCTCAGAGGATCTCTTCTGGGGCGATGAGTGATAACAACAGGCTTGTAGGTGGGCTGCTCATAAGGGTAATTTCGGCTTAAGCCTTTGAATGACGCATATACTTTAGCCTGTGAAGGCTTGCCTGATTTGGTTACATTAAATGTAACCCAGGGTTGAGGACTGTTTCGCTTTGGCTTACTCTGCTGAGATATCCCAGGCTTATCATTCCTCTGTTGGTCCTGCTGAGGCTTCCTAGTCTTAGCATTGCTATGAGTAGGATGCCTCTTCTGGTCTTGAGGCTTTTGAGCTTTGGACTTATTTTGGTTATCAGCAGGCTTCTGAGTTTTAGTACTCTTCTGCTTTGCTGAAACCTTGTGATCACCAGCAGGCTTCTGAGCTTTAGTGCTCTTCTGCCCAGCTGGGACCTTTGCTGTCCCTCTACTCTTTTGCCCTTCTGATACAGATGTAGGCTCAGCTAGCCCTTTACCCTTCCGAGGATCCCAAATAAGCCCACTGTCACCTTTTTTCTTCTTTTGTGGTTTGGGTTTAGGATAACCAAGACCCCTTTTGTCATTCACAGTTTGTGAGGACTCAGCTATTTCAGAAACGGCAATTTTTGCCTTAGTCAGCTGATCCACTTTTAGTTGAAGTTGTTGTGCATTTTTAATTATCAGTTCATTCTGTTTGAAGAGTTCATCGAATATAGCTGTCAGTCGATTATGTTCATCACTCAAAACAGTGTTCTCAAAGAGCAACTTTTCTATCAGCCTCTCCTGTTCCTCACACTTTGCTATTAAGTCAGCGGACTTACTAACATGTGAGTCATAGGATACCACTGGCAGTCTAGCACTTTCCAAATCCTGTCTCAAGCTCTGAACTTCAGCCTTCAGAGTAGAGTTCTCCTCTTCCAACTTAGAACAAACTTTTAAGGAGGATTGAAGATCAGACAACAACTTGTGTATATCTGACTCCATAGAATAGGTAGAGGAGCAAGATGAGCTAACAGAGGGGGTAGGAGAAATTACCTCTTCAACCTTAGCCATAAGGCAGATGTCTTCCTCTGATTCAAAATCAGACAAGGATGAGGATGAGGATGAGCTAATGTCTTCTTTCTCCTCCTCTGCCAGCAGAGCTCTCTTATCAGCAAATCTGCGATCTCTTTTGATCCTCTTCTCCTCTCTCCCTTGGTGTAAGCTGAGGACAATCATAGCTGAGATGCCCTGGCTTGTTGCAAGAGTAAGAAACACCATCTCCTCCTCTCTTGGGACTTGGTTCCCTCCTTCTCTCTGGAGACTTGTACCTGGTCTCCTTCTCATCTGATGGTCTTCTGTAATCAGATGATTTCTGGTACCCTCTGGAAGAATCACCCTTATTCTATTTCCGATGAGATCTGTACTTCTGGAACTTGTTTGACATCTTGTCAAACTTCTTGGTCAGCAGTGCAAGCTTCTCTTTTAAGCTCATGTCCTCTGGAGTAGAGGACTTCTCTTGACTGTCAGTTGTAGCTGAGAATGCAACATTCTTTGCAGCTGATGATGATGATGGAGTCTCATCTTCCTGGTCTTCTTCTTGAAAATAAAATTCATGGGCTTTCAGATGAGACAATAGAGTGTGATGACTAATCTCAGATAAGTTCTTGGTCTCTTTGATCACAGTCACTTTCACTCTCCATCTGGGGGTGAGTGATCTTAGGATTTTATTGTTGATCTCTCTCTCAGAATATTTCTTTCCCAAGGAGCTTGCCTTATTCAGAATCTTGGTCAATCTCATGTCCAGCTGATTTATTGATTCATCAACCTTCATCTTGAAGGTGTCAAATGTCTGGAGAACAACTTGAAGTTTGTTCTCCTTTATCTGGTCAGTACCTTCACACATTAGTGAGAGTTTTTCCCACATTTCCTTTGTAGTCCTGCAAGTCTTGATCTTCTCTATATATTCTTTAGATAAAGTCTCAATGATTTATGTTCTGGCCACTTGATCTAGATTGAAGAGTTTTCTTTCAGCATCATTTAGTTCACTCTTCTTCTTCTCTGGCTTCCTTCTCTCGCTGATCTCTGCTTCTGGAGTTTTGCCATCACTCACTGTATCCCAGTAAAATTTTATAGGCCCTTCCTCCAGGACATCCAGCATTCTATCATGAATGGCTCCAAGGTGATTCTCCATTCTGAACTTCCAGTAGTCATAGTCTTCAATGGAAAATTCAGGCAGCTTCCTCGTCTTGGATCCACTCTTCTTGTATGAAGCCATACCTGAAAGTGGTTATATAAATTGCACACAAAGTTTTCTAAAACGGTGTCCAGGGATCTGTCCAGGTGACCACCAAAAGCTTTCTCAGGCTGTGGTCTTTCGGACACACAGCTCTGATACCACTTGTTGGTCCCAAAGGCAGGTTTTGGTGAAAGAAACATTAAATCAATTCTAGAAGGGGGGTTGAATAGACTTGATAGGTTCCAAAACTTTATCGATTTAAGCCTTGTTATAAAATCAGCAGACTACCTAAAATATAGTCTGGTTTTATAAATTGTGCGCTGTGAATTTTGTGCGGAAATGATTTTAATGAGAACCTTTTAGTGTAATATGTGCACCTGTAAGAACAGAAATATAAAGAACACGACACTGGATTTATAGTGGTTCAGACAGAAGGTCCTACTCCACTCTCCACAATCCAACTGGACTTGTGGGTCTCTCCACTAACTTTCTCACTGACTCACTTGAGAGTAAAACTCTCTTACAATAGTCTATGCTTAATAGCAGTCGACTTTCAGACAACTTCTACAAAGCTTACAAGAGATTAATGTGAATATAGAGTGTTTTGAGTACAAGTAGAGAATTTGACAGAGTTTCGGCAAGATTAATCGCGTGTTGATCCGTATTTGAATTCTTCACTGGTACTCTTATTTATAGGTTCAAGTCACTAGCCGTTGGGATTGACTAGAGATCTGAAATCCTATAATTTAGGAATCAATCAATCATCGAGATTGATTGAATCTTCATCATGATTCCGAAAAATCTTCACAATCCTCAATCAATCAAGTTTGTCCCCTTAATTGATTGGTCTTCTATTCTGGGAATCTTCTTGTTGTCACAAGTCAACCCTAGAGTGATTCCGTAAAATCAGGGTGGAGCACAAGACTTTAGCTGATCTGTCTCCTCAGCTAGTGTACCGGTCTGCTGGTACATGGACCTCAGCTGATGTGCTGGTCTGCTGGTACGCGCCCCTCAGCTGATATCTTGGACTTCGTCTGATGCCTCGGTCCTCATCTGACCTGGTCCTAGTCTTGTCTGTGACATGCTCTTCAGCTGATCTTCTCACTCCAGCTGATCTTGAACTCTTCTGATATTCAACTCCAGATACTTCAGTGTCAGCTGCTCAGGTCTTCTGTCTTTTAGGATCTGCTAAGTCTTCAAGGCCTTAGCTGGTCTTCTTCTCTATGAAAGCTTTGGATCATCTAGGCAGCAAGGTATGTTCCCCCTTCCTAAGAACCTATCTGATCCTAAACTATTCATTAGCTGACTAACAGGTTCAGCTGGTCCTATTATAAGCTGATTGGTTTATGTCATCAAAACATCTAACAAGAATATCCTAACAGCAACTGGCCTTGTTCTTTTCTTGTCCGCTGCTTTCAGTTCAGGGGGGAAGACCTTCCTCTTGCCTTTGCCAACAATTTACTTCTTTCCTTCCCCCTTTTTGGCATCATCCTCAATGATTTTACCAACGACTTCCTCAACTGAACCTGCCAAGATTGCGAACTGATCGCCCATCTCTTGCCGCCTGCCCTGAACTTACCCGATCTGACGTACCATTCCTCTCAGATCGACACTGAGCCCCATGATGGTTTCCTGATGTTCCAATTTCATTCTTCCCTCTAGATTCACCAACTTGGAGTCTAGGGCCAACTGATTCTTCTTGATCTCCTCGGACAACTCATTTCTTACTTCAGCCTTTAACTATCCCTTCAGCTGAGCCATCCTAGCATCGATTAGCATGTTCACCTTCTCATTCAGTTGCTGATCGAGAAAATTGGTCAGCTTCGAATCCTGCTCAGCCTGGGCATCCGAAGTCAACTTCCTGCAAGCATTAACTAATTCCCTTGCTTGCCCAACTACTGAAGCGACTTCCACTGCGTGAGTTTTTCCAAGTTTACCAACAAGATCCAGAGCATCATTCACCTCTTTGACCATCTCCTCCTAATCCCGTTGCACCTTCTTCATACGATTATTAATCAGTGCAGCAGTCAGATTAAACCGATTAATTCTCGTATTGTGGACGTTGAGCTGTCTGCGGATAGCATTCAGTGTCCGTGACCATACCCATCTTCTCTGAGTTTGACCTCCAGGAATTCAGACGAGATCACTCGGTCCCTCTCCAGAAGCCTCAGCAGTCCTGGGTCCAGGGAGTGCGTCATCGGTCGGTGCACTGATTCCCACAGTCACACCTTGCTGATCATCATCAGCAATCTCAACAACTTCTTTATCTCCTTCTTTCTCCTTCTCCACCTCCATCTGATCCTCACCCTGAGCAACCTCCACATCCTGAACTTTACCCTCAACAGCCTGAGGAACTATCGCCAGTTCCATTCCCTCTCCTTCTCTTCTTTCAGGCTCAGCAGCCGGAGCCTCAGGGTAAATCTTCATGACAGTGCGCGTGAAGTTAGTGATTTTGATGAGCTTGTTCAGGGAATTTACCTCAAAGTAATCGAAGAGGGCTGCTTCTTCATCAGCCAGCCTGTTCCATCCTTTCTTTTCACCAAGAAGGACTATGTCAGGGAATTTTGCAGTTTGAATCATGGCATAGGTGCGGAGCTGCACCACTGCTTCCTTCTGAGCGGCGGAAAGATCAGGAAATCTTTGATCTATCATCTCAGCTGCCTGACCTTGTGCAAAAATCAAGCAGGGCCTCCTCATCAGGAGCCGGAAATGGCCATGGAGCCTCAACATGCTCCTCAACTTTCTCCTCATCCTTCTTCTCTTCCACTCTTCCTTCATCATCTGTGCTGCTGATAGCATCTTCAGCAGTGGGTTCCCCCTGGTTCTCATCGGAATGAACTTCATCTCCCTGATACACAGCAACAACTGTATGTATCTGAACATCTGCCACGTCCTGTTCATATACGTAGGGTGCTAGCTCGGAGGGTGCAATCTCCAGAATTGCAGCAATGGGGGCAACCTCTAGAACAGTCTGAACAAGTTGCCTCTACGGAGTTGCTTGCTGAGTTTCGTTCTCCGGCTGAGTATCCTTCTCCTTCTCCTCAGTCAATTCCTTCATCTCTTCAGTTGTCTTCTTTTCTCCTTCGCCTGATCCTTTAAATTTGAATTTCAGCTTCTACTGTTTGGGTTCCGATGGCTTGGAAGACTTTTCCTCAGCTGGTTTCTAAACCTTGGCCTCCGCTGGCTTGCTTGCCTGAGCCTTGACCCCAGTAGTCGTGCTCACCTGAGCCTTCTCTAATGTCCATGTTTTCTTCTTCTTCTTCTTTCCAGCGTCCTCAGAATAAGATCTGAAGAGATCAACTCTGGCCGGAATCTCAATGGAGTGAGATTGATCGATATCTCCAACTGACAGACTCTCCACTATCAACGAGATTTTTGTGCCGAAATGCACATGTTTGTCAAATGATGCCTAACCCTCCGGTGAGTACACAATCTTTTTTGTCTCAGTCACCAAGAGTTGTAGGAAGTACTCCTCCCAGTTTAACGATCAGAATGACACATCCTTGATTGCCATCACTATGTTCAGCTTTGGCCTGGAGATCTGCTCCAATCCTCCAACTATCCCCATCACTCCCTGACTTGTCATATCAAAGAAGTGACGATTGGGCATCCTGAGTACAGTTTTGTTCAACCTAGCCTTTAGTGATGCTACGCCATCATAGAGAGAACTCACATAATCTTGTTCTCCCCCAATCCCATACTCCATAGGATTGGTCCCTGAGTCCGGAAGGCTGAAAAGCTCCTTGATCTTCTCCCTGGTGGTCCAACTCCTCTTGACCACTGATTCACCATTCTCCTTTACACTGTAGGAGGACGGAATGCATGTTTCCCACTCACCATCCTTATTCTGTGCCATCTTCAAATAAAATGAAGCAACAAGACGTGGGTGCAGTCTCTCTAGCTTCGCAGTGATGAAACGGAGAAGCCCCGCATTCTCGAACAGTTCTTTGGGGGGCATGATATCTAGATGATTTAAGGAGAAATCACCTACAGGTTCGTAGCAGACATGTTCCCTTAAATGGAAAAGGTTTCCAAAGAACGAGTTAGCGGATAGAGATCCCATGGATGAAGATTTGAAGATATGAAGAAGGCAGTATGCAGAGAGAAAGTATGGCAAGAAAATATTTTGGGTGCGTAAAGGACGCAATGACAAAATCTTCTTCTATTTATACTAAAAATTCAGTTTTAATCGAATGGCCCAGATTATATGACTTATGAGATTCAACGATTTAGAACAAAATAGAAAAATGCATGGACATGGATTGAGCCGTTTCCATTTTCAAAGTTAATGATTCGAAAACTTTATAGAAAACCGTTCCCGCCCACTTTTCATTAAATGCGTGTCAGAGCATGTCTGTATTTAATTCAAATAATTGCATTAAATAATAATTGAATAATAAATGAACGGTTGAGATTTTATGACAAAAATGTTTGATTTGACAATATGACAGACATGATCAAAGATGATGCAAGCAAGATATGATGACTAAAAATAATTCAGGAAACATACCAGTCAGTCAGATATAGTCATCTGACTGATACCACATTCGACCTATCAGGGTGACAAGCCCTGAGTTCCGTGTCCTGAATCTTATTCAGTCTATACTGAACATCCTTTCTCAATGTCTGTTTCTCCTGACAACCATTCATCCTCTCTCTACAAACCCTTCAACTTGATCCATAGTTAGTCATTCCTCCTGACCTTATTCATACTGAACTGAGATTCAGACTGAATCTTCTACGCCTGGGTTAAGGAGTCCTAACTCTACTGACAACTCAACAAACCTGGTTTCAGGCAAAGCCTTAGTCAAGATGTCAGCTCTTTGCTTGTCAGTAGGGATCCTCTCCATCCTTATATCCTTCTTCTCAACATGATCTCTTATAAAGTGGTGCCTGATGTCTACATGCTTACACCTTGTGTGTAAGACTGGTTTTTGGGATATGACAATGGCACAATTATTGTCACAATAAATTGGGACATCAGTGGCCTCAACTTGGTAGTCTATGAGTTGTTGCTTCAACAAAAGGATACGGGAGCAACAACTGCTTGCCGCCATATACTCAGCCTCAATAGTAGACGTTGCAACACTTGTATGTTTCTTGGAAAACTAAGAGATCAGTTTGCTCTCTATAAACTGACATGTGTCTGTAGTTGATTTCCTAACAATCCTACAGCCTCCATAATCAGCATCAGAATACCCTGTCAGTTCTAGGTTGTCATCAGAGGGATACCAAAGTCCTAAATTGACTGTACCCTTCAGGTATTTCAGTGTCTTTTTGGCACTCTCTAGATGACTCTTCTTCGGATCAGACTGATATCTCGCACACACTCCAACTGCATAAGTGATGTCAGGACGACTTGCAGTCAGGTACAATAATGATCCAATCAGTGCCCTATATTCAGTCTGATTCACTGAGGTCCCCTCCTTGTCAGGATCCAGCTTCTCATTTGTGTTCATGGGAATACGTGAGACTTTGCTCGACTGAACTCCAAACTTCTGAATCAAGTCCCTCGCATACTTGGACTGATTGATGAAGATTCCTGAGTCAGTTTGCCTGACCTGAAGACCTAAAAAGAAGTTCATTTCTCCCATCATTGACATCTCAAACTTCCCCGTCATCAGCTTGGAGAATTTCTCACAAAGCTTCAGGTTAGGTGATCAAAAAATTATGTCATCCACATAAATTTGGACTAAGAGAATGTCCTCCCCTTCGGATATCCTGAAGAGGGTCCTGTCCACTGTTCCTTTCACGAACCCGTGGTCTATCAGGAATTGGAAAAGTGTATCATACCAAGCTCTCGGTGCTTGCTTCAGGCCGTAAAAAGCTTTCTTCAGGTGACACACCTTATCACCAACTTCGATCCCAGGAGATTGTTCCACATAAACCTCCTCGATCAGCACGCCATTCAGGAAAGCACTCTTCATGTCCATCTGATACACTTTGAACTTTTTGAATGTTGCATAAGCTAAGAACAGCCTGATTGCTTCTAACCTTGCGACCGGAGCGAAGGTCTCATCATAGTCGATCCCTTCGGCCTGAGTGTAACCCTTAGCCACCAGTCTGGCCTTGTTCCTGACAATAACATTCTTCTCATCCCTCTTGTCCTTGAAGACCCACTTGGTGCCAATAACATGTTGACGCCTAGGTCTCTCAACTAACTCCCAAACCTGATTCCGTTCAAACTGATTGAGCTCATCCTGCATGGCTAGGATCCAATTGGGATCAGCAAGAGCTTCTTCTATGTTCTTAGGTTCCTGATAAGACAGGAAACAACAGAACATAGCACTCTCACCATGGAACAACCTTGTCCTGACCCTCTCATTGATATCACCAATGCTATCTGCCAATGAGTGATCATCTAGCCATTGCCTCCTGCTGACCAGAGCACTGGAAGCAGCTGATGACATTCCCTCGCCTGATCCTGAAACGTTAGTCTCGATAATAATAGGCAAAGAATAAGAACGAGCAAGAACAGTGGACACTAAGTCATTCCCTGAGGGTTGGCCAATGTCAGAGACATTGTTTCCCCCTACAGAGTTGGACTCAGTAACTGTCTCAAGTGCAGAAGCATCATCACCGACAGTTCTTAGCTCAGGTTGAGTTTGTGCCTCCATCTCAAACTCAACATTCTCTAAGGCTGGGGCTTGCTGAGGGTTGGCCTGAGGTCCATCCTGATAGTCATCATCATCCCATCCCTTGGGAGCATTCACGAATTTGACCTTGAACTCAGGATTCTTCAGGCTCAGTCTTGTCACCCTCTTGGTAACCCCCTCAGTGTCAGGACTTGGAACCTATTTTCTATGCAATGATGCAGTCTCATCAAACATAACATGAGGTGTTTCCTCCACACAAAGGGTCCGACAGTTATACACCCTGAAAGCTTTGCTGACTGAGGAGTATCCTAAGAACACTCCTTCATCAGACTTGCTATCAAAGGCTTTAAGCTGGTCTTTCCCATTGTTCAGGATGAAACACTTTCACCCAAAGATATGGAAATAGGAGATGCGAGACTTCCTCTTGTTCCACGTTTCATAATGTGTCAGAGCATGTTGTTTGTTCAGCATAGATCGGTTCTGAGTGTAGCAAGCAGTATTGATTGCTTCAGCCCAGTACTTTTTGGGCAGTCCGGGCAGCTTCCTTCAGGATCTGGTTCCTTCTCTCAGCAACTCCGTTCTGCTGCGGAGTCCTAGCTGCAGAAGTCTCATGAGCAATGCCAAGGTCAGTACAAAAATCAGTTATGATAGAGTTAATAAACTCTGTTCCCCGATCTGATCTGATCCTGACGACGCTCTGACCCTGTTCAGTACTCAATTTCTTGTTCAGCAAGAAAATAACCCATGTGTACCTGGAATAATCATCAACAACAACAAAGGTATATTTCCTACCATTCATGCTGACAGGAGTAATCGGACCAAAAAGATCCATGTGCAGGAGCTGAAGCACTCTGTCAGTTGAGAAGACATCTTTCTCCTTGAATGAAGCTTTGTTTTGCTTGCCTTTCTCACATGCTCCGCACACATGGACTTTGCTAAAAACTTCATTATGTAGACCCTCTACAAGAGAAAGTCGAGAGATTTTGTTAATAATCTTGAAGTTAAGATGACTCAGGCGCTTATGCCAACGCCAACTGAGTTCGGAGGAACTCTTAGCAACCAAACAAGTTTCAGGAGAGATGCTCTTAAAGTCAGCGAAATATATGTTTCCTCTCCTGACACATGTAATAAGAACCTGCAGTATAGATTTGTCTTTATATTCGAGGTAAATTCTACACTATATCCACGGTCATAAAAGTAACTGTTGGGAAATCCCTTATGTTTTGATGACATTAAAACCAGCTGACCTTGGGAAGTCAGCTGGTGTCGGATCGGATCAGACGAGGATGATCAGCTGAGGCTCAGATCAGCTGAGGTCAGATCAGGTGAGATCCAGATCAGCTGAGGTCCAGATCAGCTGATGTCAGATCAGTTGAGGTCCAGGTCAGCTGATGTCAGATCAGCTGAGGTCAGACCAGCTGAGGTGCAGAAATCAGACGAGGACAAAATCAGCAGAGGACCACCACCAGCTGAGGTCGTCTGAAGCTGTTGCATCGAAGATCTATTTATGGGAAGTCAATCATGTCAAAAGGACAAGATCACAGCAACGGCTAGATGATTTCCAGAATCATAGGCAATCAAAATCAGATTGAAGATCAAACCAAAGTTGGAAAGATATCAACCTGGAAATCAAGAATCAATCAATCACTCTGATTGATTGATTACATATTTATAGGAATTTCAAATCCTAGTCAACTCTAACGGCTAGTTTTTGTTACCTATAAATATGAGTACAAGAGAGAAAAATCATAATGTTCCTACGCGCGATTACATTTGCATATAGGCTACACTATTTTCCTCTGTACAAAAACACACTCTACATAATTATTTATTATTTGTAAGACTTTATAGAAGTCGATCAGTTAGTTGCAACTGTGCACTAACAAGAGTTGTAAGAGAGTTTTCTCATGAAAGTTGTAAGGAAGGAAGTAAGTGAGTAAGAGAGCCCCTCAACTCCAAGTCGGATTGAGGAGAGTGGATGTAGGACAGTTGGTCTGAACCACTATAAATCTTGTGTGTTTTTCTTGTTTTATTTTACTGCTCTTACTTGCTACACTAAAGATTAAATAGGTTTTTCTAATTAAAAAGGATTTAACTAAAAACATTTCCGCACACTAAGATCACTGCGCACTCAGCTGATTTTATAGTCAGCTGATTCTCAAAACAAGGAGACTCAAAGTCTTCTTTAGGGACCAACACTAACTGACCGAAAGCAGGTTATACCTAAGACCCTCAACATAGGATATATTAAGCACTTTAACAGAATCAACAACAAGAGTATCGAATCCTCTAGTGAAACCCTTAGAGTTATCACCAAAGGTAATCTATGGGCCATCCTGAGCTACGTAGTCCTGAAGGAGATCACGAAAGCCAGTCATATGCCTGGAACACCCTGAGTCCCAAGTACCAATCCTTCTTCAGATCCTCCTTCCTCTTCTTGTAGCCCACAGCGACCAGAAAAGAATCAGGCCTCAGGTACCCATCTCGTATTGGGTCCTACAGTGTCAGTCATACCCTTCAGAATCCAGATTTGTTTAACAATTCTGATGGCATCAGAAGTGTAAACCTGTCTCCCTGAAACATCAACATACACAGTCCTCTTCTTCCTTGGTGCCTTGGAAGTTGAGGGTGTATGGGTGTCAGCCTGAGGTTCAGGAGCCCTGGATTTGTTCTTGGGGGCAAGCCTCCTGTTCCTCCTTGGCCTGGGTGTGTTGGGCTGAGGTCTATCCTGAGAAGGAGCAGCTAGAGCCTGACCTCTAGGCACTTGAAGTCTGGCTTCAGCGTTATCGGAGTCAGGTCTCCATCGCCCTCCAGGGGCCACCCGGTCAGTCATTCTCCTTTGAGGATTAGGACGTTCCTGATGGGCCCTGTGCCTCTGGACTTCAGTATCCCTTGGCCTTGCCTGAGGCCTCCTCTGGCCTGAAGTCCTTCCACCCTGAGCGTTCTGAGGCTTAGCCTGAGAAGTGCTAGGGGCAGAATTCTTTCCAGCCTGAGGGTTCCTAGGCTGAGCCTTGGGATTCCCTTGGTCCTTTTTCCTCGGCTCCGGGTGAGGAACTTTGGCCTTTCCCTTTGTTTTGGCCTTTGTTCCTTAGCCTTTTGCCTGACAGGTTCAGCAGGAACTTTCTCCTTCCCTACGCCTTTATCCTGGTGAGCAACACTTGGCCCCTTGTCACCAGTTTGGGCAGGGACATTCACTTTCTGAGAGTTGCTCCCTGAAGCAGCTCTCTTCTTCTTGCCCTTAGGGTTCTTGGAGCTATCATAGCCCAACTCTACTATTGCACCATCGGTATGCTGAGAGATCATTGTTAACTCATCAACCACTAGGGAAGATTTGTGTAACTTCTCCAACTTTTCCTCAAGGTGCACATTGTGCTTTTTCAGGGCCTCAATCTTAGTGGTGTACTGAAGCACCAGCTGTTGATTAGCAGCCTCTCTTGAGGTTTGTTCAAGGCACCAAGCAATTTGCTCAGTACTAAGGTGAGCTTGCCACTCATCCTCGAACATCCCCCTGAGAACTATCCGCTCAATCTTCTTGTTGTTCCTGAGCAAGGAACCGACCAGTGTCACAAGTCTCAATCAGAGAGGAGATGAAAATATTGAGTCTTTCAACCACCATTGGAGTTTTATCATCCCTATTCCGGGCATGCAGCAAGTCTTTCTGGAGGTTTACTAATCTCAGTGCTTCCTCAGTATCCCTTATCCTGAGAGACACTGTTAGCCGATCATTTTCACCGCTCAGTTGTGCGTTCACATCCACTGTGTGAATATGGGTCTCCTCCAGCCTCGAAAAATTAACCATCAATTGCTCTAGGGCGAGCTGAACGTCGAGATTTCTTGCTGAATCTGAGCTAAGCTTAGGTGCGTGACCAGGAGAAGAGGCAGAAGAACATACCTCATCATCTGCAATGAGACAGATGTCATCATACTCTTCGTCGAAAAAAGTTCAGGGGATTGGTGTCCAGGGCCACCTGAATCTGAGGAATCCTCAGCAATCATCGCTCTCCGGTCTGATGCCCTGAGATCTCTTTTGGCTCTCTAATCTTCTCTCTCTCGAGCACTGAGCTCCGGACAATCATACTGATAATGTCCGGTTTTATTACAGTGATAGCATTGATCTACATCACTTACACCCGGTTTATCAGTGTACCTCTTTTCTGCTGACTCCCTCCTGCTCCCTGATGATCGTTCAGGCTTGGAGCTGGATCTTCTGGGCTCAGAATCATCTCTCCTTCTGGAGCTTTTCTCATCTCTCCAGTGCTCAGGTTCATCTCTTTCTCTCCTGGAATCTGAGCCTCTCCTCTCTTCCCTCTGAGGGCTCGATCTCTTGGGGCTGGAATACCTACGGTCAAGAGTGTCAGTATAAAACTTTTTATACCTGCAGAAACGAGAGTTCAACTTCTCAAATATTTGTGCCATCAGGCTATATTCCAAGACCAGCTCATCCTTACTCAACTCCTTCAGAGATCTTGAGCCAGTTCCAGCCTCAAGCTCGGGAGTAGCTTTAAGAGCCACACTCTTTTCCTTTTCAGGTGTCTTCTTCTCACTTATGTCCTCACTGACTGCACCCTTCGTCTTCCTCTTATCGAGGTCAAATTCCAGAGCCTTTAACTCTGAGAAGAGGTGAGAGTAAGGAACGTTTGTGACATCCTGAATGTTCTTCAGCAAGATCACTCATGTGTCCCATCTTTCAGGGAGACAGTTCAGGATTTTAGAGGACACCTCCCTCTTGGGAAACTCCTTCCCAAGGGTTGCTAGCTCATTCATCATCTTAATTAAAGGAGCTTCCATCTGATCGATGGTCTCTCCATCAAGAATCATGAACGCCTCGAACTTCCTGATAGCCAAATCGCGCTTGTTCTCTTTAATCTTCTCATAACCCTCGCTCATCTCCTTCAGGGCATCCCAAATCTCCTTCGCTGTCTTCAGATGCATCAGCCTTACCGAATTCTCATAAGAAACGGTGTGGAGTATAATGTTCTTGGCAATATTATCCAGTCCGATTTGCTTAATCTGATCAGATATAAGTGCGGGCCTCTCCACAGGCTCATCTCCGGCAGCCGAAACAGGGACATTTCCAGCTACAGGGTAGGTGGTGGCTCGATTAGTCATGAACTTGATAGGGCCATTCTCGATCACCTGCAAGGACCCTGAATTTCCAATAATCATAGTTATCAACAGAGAACTTAGGAAGATTGTCTTCAAGGCGCTTAGAACCGGATGCCATGATATGCAAGTTTTCAGAAACAATCATTTCAGTTGACCACCAGAAGTTTCTCCTCAGAAATTGTTGGTAAACAAAGTCAGTGGTCTTTTAAACCACTGCTCTGATACTACTTGTTGGTCCCGAAATGAGTAAATCAGTGTATGGGGGAATACACTGATGTCAGATTATTCCGAATACTCAGAAAAATGCTCTAACACACTCACTCAGGAAGATCCTGATAATACTCACTTAAGCTGATAGTCCGCATGGGCAGCAGGGACAAGTCAGCAAGGAGTCAGATAGGCTGAGTATGAGTTTTGTGCTCAGAAGCTCAGTAGAGATAACAAACCTACTGACCGCTCAGAAGCAAGTTAGTTGGACTAATATCTCAGTAAGCTAGAGTACGTGCAGAATGTGTATTAGGACATTCCTGTTAGTTATTTTGATGATATAATTAACCAATCAGCTTGTAATAGGACCAGCTGAACCTGTTAGTCAGCTGATGAGTAGTTAGGATTAGATAGGTTTATGTAAGGGGGAATTCACCTTGCTACCTAGAAGATCCGAAGCTATCGTAGAAAAAAAGACCAGCTAAGGCCTTGAAAACTTAGTCGATTCCAGAAGACAGAAGACTTAAGCAGCTGACACTGGAGCATCAAGAGTAGAACATCAGAGGAGTTAAGATCAGCTGACATCAGAGGAGTTAAGATCAGCTGACATCTGAGGAGTTAAGATCAGCTGATATCAGAAGAGACAGATCAGCTGATCAGCTGAGCACGTCGCAGACAAGACAAGGACCAAGGATCAAGAGTTTCCAGACAAGGTTCAGAAGACCAGCCGAGGTGCACTCTAGCAGAATTGCACATCAGCTGAGGTCCAAGTATCAGCAGACTGATACACAAGCTGAGGAGACAGATCAGCTGAAGTCTTGTGCTATGCCCAGATTTTACGGAATCAATTCAAGGGTTGACCTGCGATAAAAGGAAGGAAGATTCCCAGAATAGAAGATCAATCAATCAAGGGGACAAACTTGATTGATTGTAGATCACGAAGATTGACGGGAATCAAGAAGGAGATTCAATCAATCTCAATGATTGATTGAATACGAGATTATAGGATCTCAGATTTCTAGTCCATCCCAACAGCTAGTTATTTGACCCTATAAATTAGAGTAACAGTGATGATTTCAGTATCGGATTTCACACGCACTTTAAGCTTGCCGAAACTCTGTCAAAATTATTACTCGCACTCAACACTCTATATTCATACTGATTATTTGTAAAGCTTTATAGAAGCTGTGAGAAGTCGATTGCTTCTGAAGCATTGACATTTTGTAAGAGAGTAGTACTCTCGAAGTGAGTGAGTGAGTGAGTAAGTAAAGTTAGTGGAGAGCCCCACAATTCCAGTTGGATTGTGGAGAGTGGAGTAGGACATTTGTCTGAACCACTATAAATCCCTCGTGTCCCGTGCCTTTATTTTCTGTTCTTTACTTGTGCACATCTCCTAAAACTGATTTTCTTCAAAAAAGTTTTCGCACAAATTTACACAGCGCACGACTTTCAAATTCAGACTATCTCAAGTAGTCTGGTGTTTTAGAAATAAGCCAAAAATTTTGAAAAAGGTTTGAATCCCTACAAGTCTATTCAACCCCCCATTCTAGACTTGTTTAAGGGTATTCTTTCTGTAAAACCTGCCTTTGGGACCAACAATGTGAGCCCTTAGTTTCTACTCGTTTTAGTTTTTGAAAACATTTTCTCTAACTTTGCTTAGTAAATGGTGGTTAAGGCTGGTGCACAATTTTAAAGGTCAGGATGATTGATTCAGCCTGATGTTCAAAACAATGCAAGGATGCTCAGTTTAATATGATGACAATTATGATCCTGAGCAAAATTGTAAATCAGCACACAGGGGACTTTTTAACGTGGTTTGGAGATAACCAACTCATACGTCCACGACCTGATTTAACAGGAAGCTACCCTCTGCCACTGAGGATAGGTACTTGACTTTTACGTGCCAAGGGACACGAGTAGCCAACTTTCTCTCTTAGGAACTGACCCCTGGGCGTTTTACAAGTCTCAATCCTTCTAACCAACCAATCTCACAACCTGAGTGGTTTGGTATTCTGATTCCAACTAAGGATAGCCCTAGCAATACAAATCGATGCTAAAGATTAGAGCTCTAAATTCAAGCAAAATACAGAGTGAATCCTACTACAACACTAGGGAAATTTAATTGCAGAGTGTTGTTCAAAGTATGCTTTGAGTGCTTGGATTCTTGAGACCTTTCGCTTGGAAATTTCCTGTTAGCCTTGAATGGGTGCAAGGCTCTCTGTATTTATAGGAGAGATTTGAAATAAATCCGTTGGAGGAGATCCACCCAAATCTTCCTATTTTAGGGTGGTTGCAGGCTAGATGTACTAGTTGACCTTTTTCCCATGCTTAATCTGGAAAAATTATGTCCCGCCGCTTGCAACTTTGAGACTCATTAAACGATGCATTAACTGCTGCACAGACTCCATACATGTGTGTCGAAAGGCGATTGGCTCTCCGTACAAACGGCTAGTTGATCGTCTAACACTTGTCCTTCCTCATACATTCAATACTCCGAGTTTCTTGTCATTTACTCAGGCTGAATGTTTATCTTTAATGGAGTCCACTGACATTCTCTTTGTCTCTCAGGTGTTAACATAAATGTCAACTGTCCCATAGCTTGAATAATCTTTTTGCTTTGGACTTACATGAGTCAGATAAACTTACTCAAGGCCTAAGTCAGGTCTTACGAGTATTAAGCTCAAACTGATAGGTTATTCGGCCTAGCATGTGTAACCTTTTTGCTTTGGACTTACATGAGTCAGATAAACTAACTCAAGGCCTAAGTCAGGTCTTACGAGCATAAAGCTCGGCCTGATAGGTTACACTGCTCTTCACTTACTAAGTTCTGACCTGAGCATGCTTAGAGTACTCGGTAGAAACATCAGTTAGTGGTAACTCCGGATTGTCTTCAGGATGGATCTTCAAGTCTTCGGTCTTCAGCTTCAGTTCACGCAATCTACTTCAAGACTGACTCTGACCTTCTTCAAGGTGAGTTGTACTTCATACTACAGTCAATTGGGTCGACTCCAATATTCTTCAGTCTTCAACACGTTCCCCCTGAACTGAATCCCTAACCTGACTATCCTGATCTAGACAATCCTGACTAACTGTACTTAGGCAAATCATCAGGGGTTTTGGGATCTAATCAAAACACTCAGATTGTCCCAATAATTTCCCCCTTTTTGATGATGCCAAAACCCTTAAGCAAATTCCTAATCATCTATACAATCAACTGACTTAGTTAGTGAAACAACTCAGTACCTTCTGACAAACTAGGCACTTAGTCTATAAGATGGAAACAAGGAATGGGTTAGTACATTTCTTGATACGAATGCTTAAAAGTAAATTCAGGAGTCAACAAGAAGTTGAACTCAGGAAAAAAAAATAACTTCATTGATGGATTAGAGAGTTACAAAGTATCCTGAAGCTATTACATGGTTTCCCTGACAACTAACTCTTGAGCATATCACTCTCCATCTGCATTCCACCTGGAAAGAGGAATCTCATACATGTCCAAGACCCGGTGCAAGACCTTCTAAGAGGACTTGGATAAAGTTCCAAATTTGTCTAGCATTGTAATGCTAGGGCAGTTGCAAATTCAAGGGAACCAAGAGTCCACAAGGCCAACAAACACATTTAAGGATATACCATCTTGGACGAGTAATCGTTAAGAGAGGAGATGAAGAGATGGCAAAGATTGCATCGAAAGATGACCTAGTTAATCCTCTCACAAAGTGTCTGCCTCTATGTACATTCGATAGACATGTGGGAGGAATGGGTGTCAAGTGAGTTGCCAATTTGCTCTGAGTATAAGTGGGAGAAATTATTAGGACATGTGTAAGATATAGATATGTTGTAGTATACTTAAAAGTAGACTTTGAGTATAAGTGGGAGATTGTTAGGGTTATACTAGAAAGTATGCTTTTGCTTTGTATAACTAAACTGAATCTTTGAGCTTTATCTGAAATAAATCTTTTATCACTGTGCTTTAGATAATATGAATGTTATTTATCTATTGCAACCGTTCAAATATAATAGTACAAGTTACACTATAGATAAATGTGGTGATCCCCGGATAACTCACAGCAAGATCACATTATCAGTGTCTTGTAACAAGTACTAAATTCACTACCTAGATGGGATTTGAACACCCAATTGGTAAATAGTTGATGTGTAGATCCCAGATTGGCTTATCTGGACCAAGGGATTACACTAGTGCATGATGATGCATTGAAGAGGACCTACAGAGAGGAAATTCTTCCGTACTGATTTATGGGATGAAGAATTAGACCTCAATGGTCGTTTATTTCTAAATATATGTCCCTTAAATAGGACTGTGTGTGATCTATGCGTGGCACTTTATTTTGTTATGGGTAGAGAGTCAATAAGACTCAATGCTTTGCATCTTGGGTGACGATATTGAGAACATGACAGTTGCTAAGATTTAATACAGAGGAACGTGTGCTCGGAGAGTCTTGCATGATTAGTCCCCTTGGTGGGCTCTACATGTTTATCATACTAAATCTTGCAAGTGGAATTTGTTTCCGGTATGATGATAAAGAAGAGATGTCTTTACTCCAAGGTTAAGATGTTAAATTAATTAAAGCGTTCAGTGGCTTGATTAATTAACGGACAAGAGAATCTTAAACACGGGAAATAATGACTGGGAGCCATATGATTGTAATATAGGTTAAGATGGATAGTGCAACATTAATCCTATAGTGAAGTGAGATTAATGTTAATGGGTTGAATGACATTGGGCTCAATGTTAGAATTCAAGGCCCATTAGGAGGTCTAATCTTAATTCTCCTAAAGACCCCTCAAGTAGTCCAATTAAATGTCCAATAATGAATAAGGTGATTAAAATAAAAAATTAACTTTGGGCACAACTAATATGAAAAATTTGAAAAAAATATATATATATTAAATTCATGAGAGATTTTATGGAAAATAGATATGTATCTTGAATACAAGAATATCTAATAAAATCAAGATCTCATTGAATTAAATATAAAGCTTGTATATTTTTGAAAATTTCATGATACATATATCAAGAATAGAATATTTGATATTCATGATAATCAAGATTAGAATATTTGATATTCAAGATTATCAAGATTTAAAATATTTGATATTCAAGATATTCAAGATCTAGTATTCTCATTATAAATATGAGATGATACAATACTTCATATCATTCATAATTGAGAGGTGATTTTCGAAAATCACAGTAGTGGGGCAACAAAATTATCTTTTTCCTTGTGTTGTGATTATTCATGTGGCCTCCCACCGGATGTACGAGTAAGGACTAGGGAATACTTGAGAAGACCTTTAAGGTTAATCAAGTCGAGTTTGATATCATCGAGGCAAAGGGACTCCCATAGCATCTCAAAAGGACGCCTTCTATCTCAGAAACTGTCTTTTTCTCCTAGAAGTATAATTCACTAAATCCCTTAGTTTCGCATGTGTAGGGCTTTATGTGATTTTATATGTTCATATGTTTTGCATGCAAAGCCTATTGTTGGGTATACAATTATTTGATTTAATTATGTTTAAATCATGATATTAATTGTGGGCTTAAATTTGTATTTAGCGTAAATCCCGAATAGATCCGCATTTAATTCCCCAACAATTATTCCCCTTATTTTGTGGATTCATTACTCGAGGACGAACAATACTCTATGTTGGTCCCGAAACGAGTATAAATCAGTGTATGGGGGGAATACGCTGATGTCAGATTTTCCCGAAAACTCAGGAAAATGCCTTTCCGACTTAGTCAGGAAGCTCCTGAAAATGTTCAGTCTACAGATGGTCCTCAGGGGCAGCAGGGACGGATCAGTAATGAACCAAAGAAGCTAAGTCAGAGTTGTGCTCTTGGAAGCTCAGTAGAGATAACAATCCTACTGACCGCTCGGAAGCTAGTCAGTTGGGCTACTATCTCAGTAAGCTCAGTTTAGTGTGGAATGTGAGCCCTTAAGTTTCTACTCGTTTTAGTTCCTGAAAACTTATCAGTTTGCTTAGTGAAAACGTGGTTAAGGCTGGTGCACAGTTTACTGATCTGGATGACAAAGTCAGTCCTGATGGTTTTTCAGAAACAATGCAAGTACCCTTCAGTTTAATATGTATGACAATATGATCCTGAGTAAATAGTAAATCAGCACTCAAGGGTCTTTTTAACGTGGTTCGGAGATAACCAACTCCTACGTCCACGACTTGATTGAACAGGAAGCTATCCTCAAAACCCTGAGGATAAGTACTTGGGTTTTACGTGCCAATGGACACGAGTAGCCAACTTCCTCTCTAAGGAACTAACCCCTGGGTGGTTTTACAAGTCCCAGTCCTTCCTACCAACCAACTCACAACCTGAGGGGTTTGGTATTCACGTTTTCCAACTATTGTGTATTGATCCTTCTAACAAATCAGTTCTAAGGATAGGATCAATACTCTAAGCAAAATACATAATAGATTCCTACTACAACACTAGGGAAATTTAAGGTTTCAGAGTGTTGTTCAAAGTATGCTTTGAGTGCTTGGAATCTTGAGAATTCTTCACTTGGAAATTTCTCGTAACCTTGAATAGGGGCAAGGTCTTCTGTATTTATAGGGAGGTTTGAAATAGATCCGTTGGAATTGATCCATTTCAAACCTTCCTATTTAGGGTAGGTGCAGGTTCTGGTTGTCCTTGTCTGACATGGACCATACCTAGTATGGCAAAGTTTCTAATCCGCCGCCTGTACCTTTGAGAAGCATTAAATGTGCTCAGTCTCCGTACACACGTGTCGCCTTCTAACTGGTCACTTTGTCAATGGCTAGTTTGTCGGCATTGACTTTACTGATCCTCGTACATTTATAACTCTGAGTCCCTCGTTCTTTACTCAGCATAAATGTTTGTCTTATGTTGGAGACTCTGACATTCTTTCTGCTTCATCAGACTTCCATTCGCACGTGTAATCTTTGGGTCTCAGGACTTACAAGTATCAGGTTAACTGATACTAGGCCCAAGTCAGGACTTATGAACATCAGAAGGACATCAGCCTGATCAAGGTTACACACTGCCTTCACTGATAGAGACTTCCCTGAGCATGCTTAGTCTACTCAGTTCTGTCAGGATCAGTGGTCTTCTTCAGGATGGCTTCTAGGCATCTTCAGGAGTCTTTCTAGGTTTTTCAGGTTCAGCTTCAGGTTGATCATCTTCAGGATGATCAATGCCTTCAGGGTTGGACACACTTCAGACTTCAGACTTTAAGGACGTCTCCATCAGTCTTCACTCTTCAGTACGTTCCCCCTGAACTGAATATCTGTGAATAGAAAAATCTATTCTAACCTATCTATCCTGAGCCTATCATCCTGATGAACTATACTTAGGCAAATTTATCAAGGGGTTTTGGGATCTAATCAAAACACACAGATTGTCCCAACAATTTCCCCCTTTTTGATGATACCAAAACCCTTAGAAAAATCCTACCATCTAAACAAGTTACTGACTTAGTCAGTATTCAGTTCAGGAACCTATATCAGGTCCTTAGTTCTATAAGATGGAAACAGGAAAGGGTTAGTACAGTTCTTAATAAAGTACAGAAAAGTAAATCAGGAGTCAACGAGATGTTGTCTCAGGAATGCAAAAAGTTTCATTGATATAATGGTTAAGTACAAGATTTCCTGAAACTATTACAAATGGTTCCTGAGACACTTTTCCTGACAAACTAGTCTAATCTTCATCATCCCACCTAGCCAAGGAAATCCTATACTTCTTCAGGACTCTTAGCTTGACTTCATGAAACATCTTCTGATCTCTGAGAGCTCCAGTTCTTGAAGCAATCATTGAAATCTCCTTTCTGATCAGCTCCATGTTCAGGTGGTTGTTGATGCCGAGGGTCGGAAGCGGATAGGTGATGTGCTCAGGTGCCATGATCTGAACTCCTGCTCTATCAGCATGTCGATCGATTTCAGCCCAGAGTTCAGTATGGTGCAAGGCCATCCATTCAGCAAAGAGGGTGTTCTTAATCTTGCCTTTGGATGTCTTCAGCCAGTTCCCGACAACATAGTACAAATCCATGAACTCTTTCTTGATAGGGACCCAAGTTTCGTTCAGTTCTGGAGGTACAAAGTTTTCTACGTATTCGTATACGATGGGACTAGCATCCTGAGCATCAACCTTCTTCTTAGATGCAGCAAATTTCTTCTTCCCAGCTTTAGGGGCAGGATTTTTCTTAGGATCAGTCTTCTCCTTCAGCACAGCCATGCCTTCCTTCAGCTTTTGGAGCTCAGTGGCCGGGCTCCTGACCTGCATTGCAGTCTCCAGAGTTAGCTGCTTTGTCTTCTTCCTTCCCTCAACAATGGGATCACCAGGGAAGCGTTGCTCCTCACACACTTCCATCAGATCTTCCACGGAAACATCAGCTTTCCGCTTCTGAGCTAACTTGGGATTTTTCAGAGCTTTCTTCCCTTCCCCCTTTTTGGCAGCATCAAAAGGGTCCTTGTCCTCATCGACTTTCTTCTGAATATCCTGAATCAGGATCCCCTGAGATGCTTGCTAATCGGTCACCACCTTGAAGTCCTTAGCCAGCTTGTCATTGGCTTCAGCTCTGAGTAGGCTCTCGATCAGATGACTGTCAAACTCCTTCCGCATTGCACTTAGCTCTTCCTTCCTCTTCAGGTTTTCAGTGAGCATTGTGTTCAGAGACTTTTGCAATGCTTCCTCAAAAGCTTTCTGACCCTCCCTCCATCTGGTCAGTAACTGGTCATCTACCTTCCCTGCTTCTTCCTGGGCCACTGTTCTGACCTGGGCCTCCTGCCCCTTCAGTGCTTCAGCGATCAGTGCCTTGATCCTGTCATCCAGGCCACTAAGTGAAGAGTCTATCATTGTTTGAACGCGGTCAGTAGTGACTTCAGTTGATCGTTGTTGTTCAAGGCTCAGGAATCTATCAGCTGATTCCTTCCTAGCCTTGCCCAACGCAGCATTGAGATTTTTGATCTTCTTACGCTGACGATCGAGCTTGCCCAGGATAGTCCGCCCCATCAGTGACACTCCCACTGTGATGGTTCAGGTTCTCCTCTTCTTCGCTGACTTTGACTTGGTGGCAACCTTCTTCGGGACCTCTCTTGAAGCCTCAGCAGTCCCGGTCCCTGGGAGTGCTTCATCGGCCGATGCACCTCCACCTGAGGTCGCACCTTCCCCGACTACTGGCACAAGTGCCATAGAAGGGTTGGGCTGAGGATTGTTCGCCCTGACAATCCGGATGAAATCTTCCTTGTTGATGACTTGGGCATAGGATCGAAGGCCAAATCGATCAAGTATCTTCTGCTCTTCATCCCTGATATTGTCCTCTCTGATTGCTTTGATCAGGGCAGCAACTTCGGGTACTGAGGCCTTCCTCATCATCACCAAGACCCTCAGTCTGATGACCTCATCACCATATGCTTCCTCCAAATCAGGAAAGTGCTTATTGACAAACCTGATGGCCTGACATCTGGCATCCATCTCGAATGGAGTTAGCTTCGGTGGGGTTGACTCCTCCTGAGTTTCTTCCTCAACCTCCTCGGGATGATCTGATTCGGATTCAGCATCATTGGAGACTGTCCATTTCCTGCCTCGGTTGCTGTCCAGATCCTCATCGTGGAGCTCCTCCTGAGCCTCCACGCCCACTACTTCTTGATGCTTACCATCACCAGCATCAGAACTCCCCTGCTCCTCCTGAGCAACTTTCTCTTCTCTGTCTTCTCCTCCTTCACCTTATTGCTCCTCCTGAGCAGCCACTGAAGGTTCAGCCTGAACCTCTTCGCCCAAAACCTCCACCACCTTCATTACTGGGTCCTCTTGTACTGGATCCTGAACAGGTGGAGCCGGTTCCCCCTCGACTCGAGCCACCTCCTCCTGAGGTGCTGGCTCAGTGCCCGAGGCTGCTGCAGTACCAGGCGGTGAGACTTCAGCAGGTGCCACGGAAGAGATGGGCACTGCTGCAATAGTGGCAGTTGAATCAGACTGCTGATCAGGACGATCTGATTGAGTGTCAGAGTCATGGAGCATTGTCGTCTTCTCCTGATGCTCCTTGATGGTGATGCCCTTCACTTTCACCCTCTTTGGCCCAGACTTTGCTGGCTCCTACTGCCTTTCCTTTCCCTTTTCCCCTTGATACTTTCTTGATTTCAGTATCAAGCATCCTCTTCCTGGTTTCAGCAGCGTTCTTGAAGAGAACATTCCTGTCCTTGTACTCTTCACAAGCTTCCCTATCAACATCTCCAAGCAGATCCTGGAGCATCACTGATAGTCTGGATCCGAAATAAGGATTCCTATCCAGATTAATTTTGTCCCCTTCCATCCTGACTTTCTTCGACTCCTGGACTAGCTTTTGAAGGAAGAACTCCTCCCAGCCGATCAGAGCATTGTCCACCACGGCAGCCAAACCCCTGATTTTGGGCTGACTGATCTGCTCCATGCCTCCCATGAAGCCCATGATGCTCTGAACGACCACCTCGAACAAGAGCTTATACTCTGGCTTCAGTAGCTTCTTGTTCATGGTGCTGAAGATCTCAGTAGGAATGATCAGGTACTCGTTCATACATTTCTGCTCTCCCCCAACTTTTTAAGCAGTCAGGTCAGCCAGCTGGTTCTCCTTAGTGGAATGAGGCAGATTGTAGGTCTTTCTGATGAGATCCCTGAGTTGGATCCTCTTAGTGAAATGTTGGACTACTTTCTTCCCATTCTTCTCCACCGAGTGCCTGAGTGGAATCACTGATTCCCACTCATCATCCTCGTTCATCTTCAGATTGGCATAGAAAGCAATGATCTGATGAGGGCAGACTTGGGCTGGCTTCCTGGAGATGAAATCTAGGAGCCCAGCCTGATTGATGGCTTCATAGACCTGCATGAGTTCCTTGATGGTGGATCAATGAGTGAAGTCCACCAACCACTCATAGGAGACCTTCGATTCCACTTCGAAGATGGCATCGTGAAACCTCCTAGTATCTTCGAGAGATTGGTCAGCAGAAGAAGCCATGGATGCAAGGAATAATGAGAGAAATAGATTGCAGAAGGTTTGGGTTAGGAAAATATGAGTGCGCAAATTGTGCACAATGAATGATCCTTCCTTTTATACCTAAAAATTCAGTTTTAATGGACGGTTTTGATGAAAAGTCTTTTGAAATTCAACAGATTAGATGAAGGGGTATATCCGGAATAAAACTTTACCAATTTCGGTTTTCAAAGCTAATAATTCAAATTTATAGAAAATTGTTCCCGCCCACAAATGCATTTAATGTTTGTCAGAGCATGTTTGAAATAAATTCCAATAATTGCATTTAATAAA
This sequence comes from Prunella vulgaris, assembly GCA_026898435.1. Lineage (NCBI taxonomy): Eukaryota > Viridiplantae > Streptophyta > Magnoliopsida > Lamiales > Lamiaceae > Prunella > Prunella vulgaris. The sequence goes on from JAPKLY010000178.1 coordinate 549,317, forward strand.
ACTGAAATAATAAATGAATGGTTGGGATGCGATTTTAAAATCCTGTGATTAATGTTGTGTCAGACATGATCAGACATGGTACAAACAAGTCATAATTAAAGCAGAGGTTCAATAATACATACCAGTCAGTCAGATATAGAAACCTGACTGATACCTCTGAGTCTGATCAGGGTGACAAGCCCTGAGTTCTGTATCCTGAACCTAACTCTAATCTGATCTTGAAGATCCATATCTGATGTATGTTCCCCCTAAAAGTCATCCATCTATCTGCAACCTTATCCTGAGTTAGTCATCTCTCCTGACCATTTTATTCACTCCTGAACTAAGGTTAATACTGAACCATCTACTCCTGGATCAAGAAGTCCTAACTCTACTGACAGCTCAACAAACCTGGTTTCAGGCAAGGCCTTAGTCAGGATGTCAGCTCTCTGCTTGTCAGTAGGGATCCTCCCCATCCTTATATCCTTCTTCTCAACATGATCTCTGATAAAGTAATGCCTGATGTCTACATGCTTACACCTTGTGTGTAAAACTGGGTTTTGGGATATGGCAATGGCGCTATTGTTGTCACAATAAATTGGGACTTCAGTGGCCTCAACTTGGTAGTCTCTCAGTTGTTGCTTCAACCAAAGGATCTGGGAGCAACAACTGTCTGCCGCCATATACTCAGCCTCAGTAGTAGACGTTGCAACACTGGTTTGCTTCTTAGAAAACCAAGAGATCAGTTTACTCCCTAGAAACTGACATGTGCCTGTAGTTGATTTCCTATCAAGCCTACAGCCTCCATAATCAGCATCAGAATAGCCAGTCAGATCTAGGTTGTCATCAGAGGGATACCAAAGTCCTAAGTTGATTGTACCCTTCAGGTATTTCAGTATCTTTTTTGCACTCTCTAGATGACTTTTCTTCGGATCAGACTGATACCTTGCACAAACTCCAACTGCATAGGTGATGTTAGGACGACTTGCAGTCAGGTACAATAAGGATCCAATCAGTGCCCTATATTCAGTCTAATTCACTGAGGTCCCCTCCTTGTCAGGATCCAGCTTCTCATTTGTGTTCATGGGAATACGTGAGACTTTGCTGGTCTGAACTCCAAACTTCTGAATCAAGTCCCTTGCATACTTGGACTGATTTATGAAGATTCCGGAGTCAGATTGCCTGACCTGAAGACCTAGAAAGAAGTTCATTTCACCCATCATTGACATCTCAAATTTCCCAGTCATCAGCTTGGAGAATTTCTCACAAAGCTTCAGGTTAGGAGATCCAAATATTATGTCACCCACATAAATCTGAACCAAGAGAATGTCCTCCCCTTCGGTTATCCTGTAGAGGGTCTTGTCCACTGTTCCTTTCACGAACCCGTGGTCTATCAGAAACTGGGAGAGTGTATCATACCAAGCCCTGGGAGATTGCTTCAGGCCATAAAGAGATTTCTTCAGGTGATATACCTTGTCACCGACTTTGAACCCTGGAGGTTGCTCAACATAAACCTCCTCGTTCAGTACACCATTCAGAAAGGCACTCTTTACGTCCATCTGATACACTTTGAACTTCTTGAATGTTGCATATGCCAAAAACAACCTGATTTCTTCCAACCTTACGACCGGAGCAAAGGTCTCATCATAGTCGATCCCTTTGGCCTGAAAGTAACCCTTGGCCACCAGCCTAGCCTTGTTCCTGACAACAACATTCTTCTCATCCCTCTTGTTCTTGAAGACCCACTTGGTGTCAATAACATGTTGACGCCTAGGTCTCTCAACTAACTCGCAAACCTGATTCCGCTCAAACTGATTGAGCTCATCCTGCATGGCTAAGATCCAGTTGGGGTCAGCAAGAGCTTCTTCTATGCTCTTAGGTTCCTGATCACTTAGGAAGCAGCAGAACATAGCACTCTCACCAAAGGACAACCTTGTCCTGACCCCCTCATTGACATCACCAATGATGTCAGCCAATGAGTGATCATCTAGGCACCGCGTCCTGCTGACGGCTACACTGGGAGCTGCTGACGTTCCCTTGCCTGAACCTGAAATGTTAATTTCGACAATAATAGGAAAAGAAGCGGAACGAGCAAGAACAGGGGACACTGAGTCATTTCCTAAGGGTTGTATATTATCAGGGACATTGTTTCCCCCTACAGAGTTGGACTCAGTAACTGTCTCAGGTGCAGAAGCATCATCACCGACAGTACGTACCTCAGGTTGAGTCTGTGCCTCCGTCTGAGACTCAACATTCTCCGAGGTTGGGGCTTGCTGAGGGTTGGCCTGAAGTCCATCCTGATCATCATCATCATCCCATCCCTTGGGAGCATTCACGAATTTGACCTTCAACTCAGGATTCTTCAGGCTCAATCTTGTCACCCTCCTGGTAACCCACTCAGTGTCAGGACTCGGAACCTATTTTCTATGCACTGATGCAGTCTCATCAAACACAACATGAGGTGTTTCTTCCACACAAAGGGTCCGACAGTTATACACCCTGAAGGCTTTGCTGACTGAGGAGTATCCTAAGAAAACTCCCTCATCAGACTTGTTATCTCTACTGAGCTTCTGAGGATTGTTATCCCTTAGATTCTACTCGTTTTAGTTTCTGAAAACGTTTTCTCTGAGTTGCTTAGTAAATTGGTGGTTAAGGTTGAGTGCACAGTATTCAGATTCAGGATGATTGATTCAGTCCTGAAGTTAAAACCAATGCAGTATGTTCAGTTTAATATGTATGACAATATGATCCTGAGTAAATAGTAAATCAGCACGCAAGGGTCTTTTTAACGTGGTTCGGAGATAACCAACTCCTATGTCCACGACCTGATTGAACAGGAAGCTATCCTCAAAACCCTGAGGATAGGTACTTGGATTTTTCATGCCAAGGGACACGAGTAGCCAACTTCCTCTCTAAGGAACTGACCCCTGGGTGGGTTTACAAGTCCCAGTCCTTCCTACCAACCAACTCACAACCTGAGGGGTTTGGTATTCACGTTTTCCAACTATTGTGTATTGATCCTTCTAACAAATCAGTTCTAAGGATAGGATCAATACTCTAAGCAAAATACATAATAGATTCCTACTATAACAGTAGGGAAATTTAAGGTTTCAGAGTGTTGTTCAATGTATGCTTTGAGTGCTTGGAATCTTGAGAATTCTTCACTTGGAAATTTCCCGTAACCTTGAATAGGGGCAAGGTCTTCTGTATTTATAGGGAGGTTTGAAATAGATCCATTGGAATTGATCCGTTTCAAACCTTCCTATTTAGGGTAGGTGCAGGTTCTGGTTGTCCTTGTCTGACACGGACCATACCTAGTATGGCAAAGTTTCTAATCCACCGCCTGCACCTTTGAGAAGCATTAAATGTGCTCAGTCTCCGTACACACGTGTCGCCTTCTAACTGGTCACTTTGTCAATGGCTAGTTTATCGGCATTGACTTTACTGATCCTCGTACATTTATAACTCTGAGTCCCTAGTTCTTTACTCAGCATAAATGTTTTTCTTATGTTGGAGACTATGACATTCTTTCTGCTTCATCAAACTTCCATTTGCACGTGTAATCTTTGGGTCTCAGGACTTACAAGTATCAGGTTAACTGATACTAGGCCCAAGTCAGGACTTATGAACATCAGAAGGACATTCAGCCTGATCAAGGTTACACACTGCCTTCACTGATAGAGACTTCCCTGAGCATGCTTGGTCTACTCAGTTCATGTCAGGATCAGTGGTCTTCTTCAGGATGGTTCTAGGCATTTTCAGGAGTCTTTCTAGGTTTTTCAGGTTCAGCTTCAGGTTGATCATCTTCAGGATGATCAATGCCTTCAGGGTTGGATACACTTCAGACTTCAGAATTTAAGGATGTCTCCATCAGTCTTCACTCCTCAGTACGTTCCCCCTTAACTGAATACCTATGAATAGAAAAATCTATTCTAACCTATCTGTCCTGAGCCTATCATCCTGATGAACTATACTTAGGTAAATTCATCAAGGAGTTTTGGGATCTAATCAAAACACTCAGATTGTCCCAACACTCTAGTTTGGGGGTAATTAGGGTCTTATTTCCATCAAAGTAATGATCATTTTCAAATATATTTTGTTTTTTTATTATATTTAGGATACTAATTGCTATATATTTGATTTTTAACCTATTTTGCAAAGATTTTTGCATTTGTAGGAAAAATGAGGCAAAAAAGTGTTAAAACGAGCAAGTTCAATAAATTATAAATCCATTCTATCAATCTAAAGGGTAAAAATCATATACCATATAAAAGAGTTTGAAAAGAGAATCCCAATGCAAAAAGATTCAAGTCAATCAGAGTTTTAGGGTTCAAGATATGATGAAAATAAGTTGTAGGTATATTGATTGAGTGGTGTGTACACTGCTGGATCACCATTTTGTCTTTGCTTGAGTGTCTTTTGCCCTGCCTTGATAGAACCTATGCGCTCAACCAAGGCACAAGAGGCACTCGGTCAAGCACAGGAAAAAATGAGCGGTGGGTGTATTAAATGCGCCGTGGGTATATGATGTATTTTGGGTAAAAATATGATTTTTTTTTTTATATTTTCATGTACTTTCTTGAGAATTCCATCCAAGGCACCTATAAATACCTTTTTCCTTAGATAATTAGGATAATTAGTTCTATTAGTTAGATAATTAGATTAGAGGTAGTTATCAACTCTCTCCCTCTAGAATTCTCTACATTTTCTTTTCAGTTTAGCTTAGATTCTCCAATTTTCTTCCATTAGATTATAATTTCTATTAAATTCCTTCAATTTAATCATTGAATTTGAAGATTACTTGAAGATTTACTCTGGAGATTTACTTTGAAGATTGAAGCAATTTGAAGGTTTCATTCATTTACCCATTCATGCTCTTAATTCCAATTGGTGAGATTGTTTCATCTTCTTCTTTATTCCTTGAATATTTGTTGGTTTCATGATTTTTTTTTTTAGTTTTCATCCAACTAGTCATGGGTTAAACCTTCCTATACTTTAGGTGATTGAAGTTATGTATTGATTTTTATGTTGATTAATGCTATAACTTGATTGTGTTGATTTAGATGATTAGATTCTTCAATTGGATGATTTATTGAGCATTGATTGTTTCTACTTGAGATTTAGTTCTTTGCTTAATTTGGCAATATATGAGACTTGAGTTGATTCAATTTTTTTCTTAATTGATTGCAGTGCACATCAAGTGTTTGATTTGATTTCTATATCAATGAGAATTGCTAGGAGCTTAGAACAAACCAATAGGAGTATAAGTCATTCACATGAGAATTAAGTGCTTAATAAGGTATTAATTACCTAGTTTAATCATTTGATTAAACTCATGATAGCTATAGGATGGATTAATGTTTGAATTGATGCATAATGGAGATTATCTAGAGCATAGACTCACTCACTACTACATTTTTTAGTTTGCATAGCTTTGCTTAAAAAGCCCATTAGCAAATGAGCTCTCTAAGTGCTCACTTAGAGAGCTCATTTGCTAATGAGCCTTCTAAGCAAAGCTTAGCAAATACGAAAATAATTAAAAAAATAAATAAAAATGCCTTAGAAAATGGTTCATAACCGCTACAGATAAAAAAAAGCTTACAAAGTGGTTTTTAACCTCTATAACGCTTCAAAGCGGTTCAGAACCGCTACGGCTCACAGCGGTTAAGAACCGCTCTAACTTTAAAGCGGTTACAAACCACTATAAAGCTGAATATAAGGTTCAAATCGAGCAGCCCCCTTTTCCTTCTCCCTTTCTCCCTTCTCCTCTCCTCTCCTCGCGAAACCGCCGCCCCTCCTCCACCATTGCCGTCGCCGCCGCTGCCGCCGCCGCCACCGCCATCCCATCGATTGAATTGACAAATTTCGTCCCCATTTAGCTAGATAATTAAATATTTAGTATATATATATATGATATATATGTATTTTGTATATATATATTTATAATATTATTTATATTAATAATGTTTTGTCTTATTTTTTATGCTTTTTAATTGAATTTTATGTGTATTATATTTGTTAGAATTGTTAGTTGAAATTTTATAGAATTATTTAGATTAATATTAATGTTAGAATTATAAAAAAATGAGTTATATTTATAACTAAAATTATTGAATTTAATTGTGTATTATTTGTTAGGAATTGTTTAGAAATTAGTTTGTTAGGTTATATATAAACTTTTAATTATTAATATTAATATACTAATATATATATTATTTATAATAATATTAGTATATTTGCCACGAATTATTAGTATATTAATATGTTAAATTAATATATATATAGAATTAGCTAGTAAATAATATTAATTATTATATAAAAAATATATATTTATAATTATTGTAAATTATTGATTATTAAATTAATGAATTTAAAAATAATGTGTTGTAGTATTTATATATTTTGTAGGTGACAAATTTGAAGTAGAGAGATTAATCATTCCGATCCATTCCCTTCACACTATTACCGTAAGTTCATTTTTTTGTAGTTATAATTATTTTATTTATTAAAAATTGTATGTTATATAAATTTATATATGCGATTATCGATTGAATCCAAATGTAGAATGTAGTTGATAGATATATATGTGATGATCGATGTTAGATCAAATATTTGCATGTAGAATATATAGTTGATGTGGAGTTGACTGAATGTATAGTTGATGTGGAGTTGGGGAAATTTGTGGGTTGTTTGTTGTAGAATGTGTGTTCCGATTTGATTATTTTATAATTAAATCGAAAATGGATGCACTAGGATCTTGATTAATTGGGAATATGATAAATCTAAACGAAACTCTGCCGAAATTTTTAAAAAATATTAAATTTTAAATAGAATATATGTAGGACCGTATTATATTGAGTCACATTTATACAAGAATCTAAACATAAATATTATCTCATATTGTCTTTTCTATAGGCATATCTAGTTTTATATATATAAATCAAAAGTGGGTTCGTGCAGATAGATTATCAGATGAGTATAGGAATGGGGTGGAAGAATTTTGTAATCATGCAATTAGATATTACACCGACAACCGGTGCATTCTATGTCCGTGTTGAAAATGTATGAACGGGAAAATGGTTAGTGGTCGGGATAATTTATTCGATCACTTAATAATTCATGGTATTGATAAATCATATACCGTTTGGACATGTCATGGTGAGAGAAGAGATGGATGTAGCTCAAGCAACATAGGAACTGACTTTAGGCTTGTAAACACAATGAATGCAAAAAAATTTGGAGATGTACCAAGTGTTGATACATCTAGTGGGGATGAGGATAATCTGCGAGATCATCCTTATATGTCAGAGAAGTTAAGGGATGACGTTGGATTACCTCTTTTGACCGGGTGTAAGAAGGCAACAAAACTTTCAGTTGTATTGATATTGTTCAATCTAAAAGCAACTCACCAATTGACTGATGTGTGCTTCACCGATTTGTTGGAAGCAGTTAGTGGTCTATTGCCCGATGAGAATGTACTGCCTACGATAGCATGTGATGCTAAGCAAATGCTCAAGTCCATCGGGCTAACACATCAGAAAATTAATGCTTGTCCGGGTGATTGCATCTTATTTCGGAAGGAGTATGCAGGTCTCGATGTGTTTACCAAGTGTGGGCAGAAGCGATATACGAAAAACAAATCTCCTGCGAAGGTGATGTGGTATTTCCCAATAATACCAAGATTTAGGAGAATGTACAGTAGCACGGTGGATGCTAGACATTTGACTTGGCATCATGATGATAGAATCAAGGATAGATTGCTAAGACATCCTGCAGATTCACCACAGTGGAAGGCATTCGATGTGAGGCATCCAGAATTTGGCAACGAGACACGACACTTGCGTCTTGCACTCTCCACAGACGGAATGAATCCCTTTGGTATCCAAAGTACCAACCACAGTACATGGCAGTGATTCTTATGGTTTATAGTCTTTCACCATCGTTGTGCAGGAAGCGTACTTATATGATGTTATCTATGTTGATATCAAGACTTGAAGCTACTGTGGGATGAGGGTGTCGATGTTATGATGCTTGTAGAAAGGAGAGTTTCAAGTTGAAGGTCATATTGTTTGGAACAATCAATGACTTTCCCGCTTATGGGTATCTATCTAGATATAGTGTGAAGGGACGCGATTGTTGTACCACCAACACTAATCACATTCGATTGAGTTATTGTAAGAAGTCTGTCTATATGGGACACAGGAGGTGGTTGGACCCAACACATAAGTACAGAACAATGATCGTTGAATTTAATGGCAAAGTTGAGGATCGTGAAACACTACGTTTGTTGTCAGGTTCAAATGTGTTGAGTGAGATGCACACAGTACGGGAAACAATTTACAAAGAGTGTCCCCACTAGTGGTTGGAAGAAAGAATCAATTTTCTTTCAACTGCCATATTGGAAAGAGTTGTATGTTAGACACTTCATTGATCTTATGCACACTCAGAAGAACGTTTGTGTCAGCTTGCTCCATACTCTATTAGCTGATAAGAAGTCCAAGGATGGTTACAGTGCAAGGATGGATATGATGGAAATAGGAATAAGAGGAGAATTGACACCTCAGAGACTTGAAGAAGGACTTAGCACCATACTTACCTCCTGCTGCACACACCTTGTCCAAGAATGAGAGAAAAGTGTTTCTTCAAACACTGAAGGATGTGAGAGTACCAGAGGGATATTCATCCAACATACAGAGGCTTGTATCAGATGATGGCCTGAGACTGATGAATTTGAAATCGCATGACTATCATGTGATAGTGGAGAACTTCTTACCGATTGTCATTCGTTATATCTTGCCTGAAAATGTGAACATAACCATAACAATGTTGTGTTGGTTCTTCAAGGCAATGAGTAGCAAAGTCATTGATCCTAGACTTTTGAGTGGCTTCCAGAGACAGATTGTGGGGATGCTTTGTGAGCTTCAGATGTATTTTCCTCCATCATTCTTTGATATAATGGTTCACTTAACCATTCATTTGGTTCCTGAGACAAGAATGTGTGATCCTGCCCGTATGCGATGGATGTATGGTGTGGAAAGATACATGAAAGTACTGAAAGCATATGTGAAGAACATGTTTCGGCCATAGGGATGAATTGCAGAACGCTACTTAGTAGAAGAAGCAGTCGAGTACTGGTCCGAGTTTATACCGAATGTCGATGCAATTGGACTTCCAATTACTCGACACACCAATAGGACTGAAGGTGAAGGTGTTACCGGTGGTCAACCGGTAAGTGTTAGTATTGAGGAACTAACACGAATGCACTTATACGTACTTCACAACATGGTTGACGTGCTTCCTTTTATTGATCTTCACATGCAAGTACTTTCTGAGACATTTCTTTTCAGAGATAGATCATAGATCGAAGCTGAGCATAACCGAACATTTGTTAAGTGGTTCAATGCTTATGTTACAAATTGTCTGTCACGGGATAAGGAATCAGTGAAAGAAATAGTTAAGTGGTTGTCCAGAATGCCTGATAGATATGTGTATTCATATAACTGTTATCTTATTAATGGATATACATTTTATACCAGAGATCATGATACCACGAGTACAATGCAGAATAGTGGGCTGTCCATCAAAGCAAATGCAGGGGATCAGTCGATTACTACTTACTTTGGACAGATTGTCAATATTTGGGTACTCGACTATGTTGGCCACCGTGAAAAATGTTAAAATTATTCGGGTTCGTACTTGTTGATTTGAAAAATGTGGGATACAAAGATGACTCTTATATAATGGCATCTCAAGCTCAACAAGTTTTCTATGTCCCCGACCCAGTTAACAAGAAACGGTCGATTGTGGTTCTGTCGAGCAAGTTTAGTGATAGTTACCAGATCAGCGACCACGTCGATCAAGATTTTGACACAATTGATGATCCTTTACAGAACTTCTCTATTTCTTGTCCCTCTTTCGGTGATCCTAACTATCGGTCGTACAAGAGAGTGTTCAGAGAAGGGGATGAATATGGCAACCCAGATCTTGTTAATATTCATGGACATGAACGGGAAAAGTTAACTACAAAACGAAAAAGAAAAACACATGCTAAAAAGAAATGTAAGATGTTATAATTCATTTATTGTATTTATTTACTATATTGAATGTGACTTCTTTTGTTTTATTCAATGTTATAATTCATTTACTATATTGAATGTGATTTTTTCAGATGTACGGGATCATGTCTTTGCCTCTGCCTGATGATGATTATGGATATGACATGGGTGGAGATTACCATGTCTATTTAGGTGATGTCGGTGGAGATGAGTGCCCACCCGAGAGGGGTGCAGATGAAACTGATGCTCTTACGAGTAGCAATTTTGGAGAAAAATGTGGGAGGGGTGTAGTGACAATGAGTGCTTTGAAGAGACAGCGTGCGAAGGGAAAGACAGTGGATGTATTCCATTACCATAAAACAGTTGAATTTATTATATATTTTATTGATCATTTAAGCTAATAATATTATGTCATTGTAGCTTTCATTTAATGAGTACGGGCAGCCGATAGGAAAGGAGAGTTCGCAGCTGTCGCACTACCTAGGGCAAGCAGTTCGAAGATGTGTCCCGATTGTTCTGCCAGCTAATGATTGGTGTAGCCCAACACTTAATCATATAAAGGAGTCTATTTGGGAAGAGCTACAAGTAAGTTTTATCTTTATACTTATTGAACTTATGAAATATATAAAATTTTATATACTTATGAACTTATTGAATATATATTGTTTATATGTTTACAACAAACATTTTATGGTCTAGACCCCAGTAAGAAGAGACAAATACTGCAAAAATGTGGGATTATGGCGAAGAATTTCCGGGCTCACTTGAGAAAAATCACTAAAGACCCTGTGACTGGTACCTACCCCTCTACACCTCCAACGGATCACCTTGGTAATCCTATGGTAGCCCCATATTGGGAAGAATTCGTTAGATTATCGATGGCTGAAGATTTTAAGATAAAAAAAATCAATATCAGTTTATTTATTTCTAATGCACGATATTAATTTATTTAGTGTATTTCTATGGCAATTTAGGCAAGAAGTCAGAGAAATACTGAGTATGCCAAGTCGATGGAGGCACGATATCGAGGATCTTCCAAAGGCTATGCACATAAAAGAGAAGAAATGGTGAGTCGATTACTACTTGATCTTATTACTGTTTATATTTAATATATCTAACACGAAAACACATTTCGTCACTACTACAGAAGGAAGAAAATAGGAAATTTGGGGAGACTGAGCCTGTCATTAGCCAATTCGAGTTATTTAAGACTACTCGACAGACTCCAGATAGGAGTGTTCCAGATCCTATTGCACAGCAAGTTATAGAACAAGCGGTAATCATATATCACTTTATTATTTTTTAAATTACAAACTATATTATATTATTTGACACAAATTATATACTTCAGGGTCATCTATCTCAAAACATGATGCCCGATGACCTCCATATGATCGGTCCCCGATGATCTACTTGCTCGGGCTTATGGTCGTCAGGAGCATCCCGGCTGCATGCGCAGCACTGGATTTGGGGTGACGAAGACAGCATTGACGACAGCACCTCGGAGTGAAGTTTCTCTACTTGCACAATAGGTTACTTCACTGGCTAGGTAGAGATATTATCTCAACTACATAATCAAGGGCCGTCGTCGAGTACTGGAGCAAGCCATCAGAAAAGTTGTCCGACGATGTATTCTGCTGATGCGCCTTCTCCACCTCAAAACATCTCCCAGGTATATTGTTGGTTGGTTGCTATATATTATTGGTTGTTAGATGTAGTTGATGTGGAGTTTTAGAAATTTGTTGTTTGTTTGTTGTAGTTGAGGTGGATGAATATGATTTGGTTGTTTGATGTAGTTGATTAATTGGGAGTTTGATAAATATAAATGAAACTCTGTCGAATTTTTTTTTTAATATTAACCAATGTATATTTTTATGGGAACAGACACCGATCATGTGCTATTTAAATTTGGAGCATCCTACACGATTGGTGGCCACAGGGACATTATATAGTAGCTCCAGCTGAGTGATTCATGGTCGCCCTCTCACTCCTGGATTTCAGAGGGTCACTGTTGATTTGCCTGTTTCTGGAGAGGAGGATTCCCAATGCCTAAACCAAATGATGAGGTGGCCACTATCGGGACGGCAATTGACCACTTTCTAGAATGGTCTAGTCACTTGGTCTCATTAACTCAGAAGGTAAAATATATGTTATTAAATTTTCTCTTATTTTAGTTAAACTAACTAATTGCAAATTGATTGTAGAAATTATGAACTCCCAAAAAGACGAGGGAGCCTCGTGCTATAGTGCCTATTGAGAGGGAAGGACCGAGTGGGCCTCCTGCTGCAGTACCCAGACGATGACAGCTAGGTTATCCTATGCCAGGAGACGTAGATCACAGCGAGGATCTAATGTCTACGGTGTATACACTGGTATCGTCCCCCGCTTATGCTCATGTTCTAGTTTTTTTTACTACTTACTTTCATATAAGTGGTTGGGAAGACTATATCCGTGTGGATCATGTTATGGAAGTAGTCCACGACCAGTGGTTGAGTGCGACTACCATTGCCTTTTATCTTAGGTATGTGTTTATTGATTTTTCATATTTAATTTTTCTAGAGGTTTAATTTTCTTTATTTAAATAATAATATAAGTATTTTCATTAATTAAAGATATTTGGGGGAGCTATATCTATCAAGAGATCATGAGGTAATTTTAAAGTATTCTTTCATCTCCCCCCCAAGTGACTGCGTCCGTAGGTGCTGACCACGCCCACGAAATGGAGATGTTTGCGCTACATATGTATAAATATGCTAGGAGAGACCATCTCATTTTGTGGCCTACATATGTGGGGCAAGTACATAGAACAAACATGTCATCAAAATATTTATTAATATAAATATGCAAATGAAATATACTTTTAATATTCTTATTAAAATGCAGGCAACATTGGTTGTTAGTAGCCGTCAATATGAGTACACAAGTGGTATATTTTATGGACCCACTTCCGGATAGAGTGCATTATGATCGCCCTGATATTATGCAATTTATGGACTGGTATGTTTTTTTAATTATTTTAATATCATTAGATTATTATATTTTTAGAATTATGCATATGTAATTTATTTTTATTTTTTAATTATAATAATAACAGTGTGATGAGGATGTATCGGAGTCGCCTTCCGCCCGAAACATCAAGAGCATTTAATACCATTATGTGGAAAAATATTAAGGTATATACTTTAATTGAAAAAAAATCTATACTTATTCATGTGTTAACTACAATTATTAATCAACAGGTGCCGAAACAGTAAGATAACTTTAGCTGTGCCAGTTTTGTATGTAATTACATTGAAGATATAATGTTGACTTGTCGAATGAGGATTCTGGATGATGTAAGTAGCTAGTTGGGGCAATTTATTAATTTAAATATATATATATATATGTTGATAGAATTTGCTGATTGTGTTTGTTATGTGGCTTTACAACGAATTAATTCTACCAAACAATAATCTTATGATTTTATGTTCTTGGGGAGGGAGAGAAGGGAGCTTAGAGAGAGAAATATTGTAATAGAAATTGTCTTGATTTTCATAATTGTGAGAGTTTTTTGAATAGTACAAGAGAGGTCTTATTTATAGGTGTGCGAGTGTGAGACGGCACCTTACGAGCCTATGTGGCTTCCGGTGTTGACGAGAGTTCCTTACCCTCGTCTCGATCTCTCACACCGCTTCCCCTACCGCGCCTCGTCCTACTACTATGCCTTAGACTAGATGGGCCTCATTAAAAACCTCGCCGTAAACTACCCTTGTGGACAAACCGGATGGAGGGAAAAAGAGCGCGCCATCAGGGTCCTATTGACTAACGAGTGAGCTTATGGGCGAGCTCCCAGCGAGCTCCGGTAGGTTGGGCGAGCTCTCGAGCCTTGACCAGATTTCGGGATATCGGGCGAGCTCTGGTGTACCCACAGACGGGCGAGCTCTGGACCTTCTCCAGCTCGGATGGTCTCTGGCGACCTGGCAAACCTTGGGGATTATTTCTGAAACCGACGTATTAGTTCGCCATATCAACATTTGCCCCCAGCTCGCGCGCATCATGACTTTGTCCAATGTGTGGGCGAGCTGGAGAACTTGAGGTCTGGCGAACTATTTCCGGGGGCACCGAGCTAGTAGGCGAGCTGCGCCTCGGAGGTCGCCTCGGCCGACACTATGCGGGATCCCAAGCGTCACGCAAGTCTCTTGGCATCTCGATTCCCGCCCATAATAATGATAACTTTTCAAATTCCTTGCAAAAAGGCCCCTGGTCTTTCGGGAATTTCGAGCTTGTGCCCTGCGCCTATAAATAGGCGAAAATGAAGAATTTCCTCACTTTGCTTCCTTCATTTCTCAGAGCGCATTTCTGGCGATCAATCCTCTGCTCTAGACGTGCCTGCCAAGGTAGAGACCCGGATTTCTCCTCTTTCTCTTTCCTTGTTCTACATTTTCGAACGCCTTCATTATGTCTGAGAACTCCTCGAGCCATACCCCCCCGCTTCGTGACCTGGGCAAAGGATAAATGATCGATGACCTTCCAAACCCCCGAGTAACACCTGTGGTCCTCTCCTCGAGCTCTGGGGCGAGCTCTGAAACCTCCCCAGACAGTAGCGAGCTCTTGGGGTCCGTTCGCTCTGACTCCAGCGAGCAAGCTACTAGTTCTGGTGAGGAATCACCCCTCCGCGAACTCTGGGATTACTCAGAGCGAGCTCACGGGGGAGCAGCGACTCCCGCTGAAGAGGCCCAGGAGGAGGTCGCCGAGGTTGGGGCCGGCGACCTTGCTGGCGAGCTGGCCCATGAGGTCGACGAAGAGGTCGATGAGGATACGGGGACGGAGGTCACTTACGAATACCTCCGTTTAATCTACTTTCCCTTCCCCAAGCTCCCTGAATATCAAGTCTCCGCCGAGGTCGTAAATGAGTTCGACTGGGGCGAATATGTGAGGACTCATGGGGCGAGCTTACCTTTACCCCGGCGAGCTCCGATTCGAAAAGCCGCTGGCAAGTCTGATCTTAAGGCCAACGGGGTGGAGAGCATCATGAGCGAGTTCGCCCTTCCAGATATTCGGAGGCGGTTCTGCATCCCGCTGGACATTTTTATGTATCCTGCCGAGGAGAAAGAGCGAGCCGACCTCCCCCCTGCTGGGCTCTACAGCCATGAATTACCACACCCTGAAGGCAGGGCTCACCCTTCCCCTCCACCCCATAATTGGGAAATTTTTGGCGGACACGGGCCTCGCTATCACCCAACTCACTCCGAATGCATGGAGCAATTTGTTGGCCGCCCTGACTGTCTTCGGCCTCGAGGGTTATGAAAACCGGCTGAGCACGGCGGAGATTAACGAGCTCTTCATCGTGATCAGACAAGCGAGGGAGGGGAAGGGATATTACTCTTTTCAAGCTCGCCCGGGGGGCAAATTTTTAGGCGACCTCCCTAACAAAGTTCGGGATTGGAAAGAGCAGTTCTTTTTCATCGGGGGGGATTGGCGAGCTTCCAATGGCCGCGGAGGGCGCATTCCTACCCCCGAGACCTACGGGGAGGCGAGCTGTAGGTGGCGTACCTTAGTGTGTGTGCGTCGGATTAGATTACTAATCTAATCTATCTCTTTACAGGTTTGAAGCGCCACAAGTCGAGCCGCGGGAGACCGGCAGTTTCGATAGGTTTCGAGTTTGTGCGGATGGTGTGTTGCTTGCGGGAGAAAAAGGACCGTGAGATCGAACATCTGTGTCAACACCACTGCCGCCGGCTCACCGGTCTCATCACCTCGCCACACCACCTCGCCGCTCGAGGTTTTGCACCTTTCCATTATCGAGCTTCCAGAGCTCGCTGTCTTGTATGTCAAGGTCGCCGAACTGACTTGGTTGTTTATTGTACAGGTGCAGGTCCTATTGACGAGCTCCCGCCCGTTAAGGTTCCCGAAGCTTATCACTTCCTAGCTCGGCAGCTGAAGATGGGTAAGCCTCGTCCGGGGAGGGAAGGCATCCCTTCGGGGGCGGTCTTGGATGCTACCAAGAAACTAGAGCTCGCCAAAGCCGCTGAGAAGGCTGGGGGCTCTAGCTCTCAGAAGACCTCGGCACCTCCCCCGACAAAGGAGAAGGTCGCCGGAGCCAAAAAAGGGGCGGGCCGAGGCTCAGGTCCTGAACGGGGTGCCCAACCACCTCCGCCCCATCAGACGAAGCGAGCTCTCCACCGGGGAGATGGCTCGCGAGTGAGTGAAGAGGAAACTCGCCTCGTCAAGCGAGCCAGGGCTGAGGGCGGCTCTGGATCAAGCCAAACGGGGTCCAGGCGAGCTCTTGCTGTTCGACCTTCTCCAGCGCCTTCAACTCCTCAGAGTGCGCCCTCGCCGCCTCCCTACGGGGTCCCTATTCGGGACGATACCCTGCTCGGGCTCAACCCCGATAGGTTTGGGTAAGTGGGTGACCTCTTTTGAGTTGGAAGCCTTGGCAATCTCCTTGGTTTTTGCTAACTGATCTGAGTATGTGCAGGTACACTCCCGCCGAGTTCCCACAGCTACCTGAGCCTCTCCATGTCACCGAGCGGTACCGGGCCCTGAATTCATCGAGGGACCTTCCTGATGGGGCAGCTCACCGGGTTTTTACCGAGGCCCCCAAATACCTCTCCGCCTCGGAGCTCGGGATGATCGAGAGGCAGAAGCCTGCTGACAGGGCGAGGCTGGCGATGCACTACGCCTGCGCAGCGATGGCGGCGGCTCAGCTCGTCAGCGATGATATCGCCGCCTCAGATAGAGCTCGCCACGATACAAATAAAGCGCTCACCAAGGTGGGCGACGAGCGGAAGAAGGCGCTTGAGGAGCTCGCGAGGGCGGAGTCCAAAGCGAAGGCCTCGCTGGAGGCGGAGCGGCTTGCAATTAAAAAGGCAGAAAAACTCCAGGCCGACCTCCGCCAACAACAGGTCGAATTGGAAGCGGCTCGCCAGACGCTCGCTGCTCGGGAGGAGGAGCTCACCTTGACCCGAGTTGAGGTAGGGCTCCTCCGGGATCAGAGCCGGGGGAATTCTGAGGAGTGCCGCAAGCTGCGGGAGGAGGTTGCCACTCAGGCTCTGGAGATCGCCGAGCTCAGGGGCCATTCCGACACTGCCATAACGCCCGGGGCACTTAAGCTCGCCGAGGTGGTTGCCACTGACAAGGGCTTCGTGCTCTGCTTTGCTGAGGTAATTCGCTCCTTCCAATGGGCGCGGATTAATAATGACTGCGAGTGGGAAGCCCTCGTCAGCGAGTTTGAGGACTGCCTGGAGAAGTCCTCTATCCCCCCGGCACGGAATTGAACATTGGGGACCTCGCGGGCTATGGGATCAATCTCGATGCTGCTCGTCTGAAATTCAACATTATCCAGACGAAGCAGGTCTTGACTGCCGACCTCGCCCAAGAGACTGAGGGTGCAGAGGGGGATGCTGGAGGTGAGGCCCCACCGACGATGGAGCAGATGCAGGAGGTCTGCGGGGACGCGATGATAAACATTAGCGAGCTCGGTACAAGCGGACTCTCCGGGAATATCACTCCTGATGTCGAGCTCGCCATGCCCATCCGCCAGGTCGCCCCCGAGTCTTAGGCCCCCTTTATTACTGCTTTCTTAGCTTAGTTTACATTTTCCAAGTTGTAGTAGGTCGCCGGGTTGCGGAGCTCGCCCAGAAGGAGCTCCATTTTTGTAGTCTTTACTTTTTGTCCAAGTAGATTTAGCTCGCCGGGCACGTGCAGCTCGCCCAAAAGGAGCTTTTTGTAATTCAAAGACGGCTAGCTGGTCGGCCTTTGTGGCCAGCACCACTACTCATACTTAGGATTTTTTCAAGTATATTTTTGGCTTGAAAATCTCTTAAGTATCCTTTTGAATATAAGTCGAGCATTTTTTGTCCAACTTTTTTCATTTATGTTTTTGCGCTTTTACGTTATAATTTCTTAAAATAGCTCGTTCTTGTTTATTTTCCTGGTACGTAATTGTTCGTCTTATTCTACTTTGAGAAGCGAATCGTTCGTTTTACGTCACTTTCGACTACGAATTGTACCTCTATTTTGAGAGTGCGTATTCTTCGTCTTATGCCACTTAGGGCCGCGAATCATTCGTCTTAGGCCATTTAGGGCGGCGAACTGCACTTCGATTGATTCACGTTGGGCCATTGGGTGTCATGAACCTTGCCTTAGACGTTTCTGTCTTTTTCGCGAATTTTTCTAACTTGTGGCAGTAGGTGCTTAGCAACCCTTTAAGAAGGGTACCTTCGCGACCTTGGGCACTTTGGCCTTTGCCTTCGAGCTATTTAATTACAACGTTTGGGACCTTGGTCCTTGCGCATTGCAAATTTTTTGAGCAAGTGGGCGAGCTAGGTTTGGCGAGCTACCAGGAGTAGTGGGCGACCAAGTGCAGCTCGCCTGGTTGGGGAGCTGCGCAGGTCCAAACACTTGGGAATTTTTTTGAATTTTTTCAGCAACGTAATTTACATCGGTTGCCATCTATATTTCTGATGCCAACATTCGACTAGTCTATTACAGAATTCTAGTCTATTGGTAGAACTTTTTTAGATGTGCCGAGCTCCAGGTGTATGACGAAGCTTTGCCTTCTGCGTCTTCTAGATCATAGGTACCGTTTGGCCAGGCTGCAGTGACCCGGAATGGTCCTTTCCAATTTGAACCAAATACACCTGGTGGGGCCATCAATTTCTTTTTCAACACCAGGTCTCCGACCTTGAACTTTCGGTCTCGAACCTGAGAGTTGTAATATTTTTCCGCTCTGCGCTTGTAGGTGGCGTTTTTCATTTCTGATGAAGCTCTGGTCTCTTCGATCAGATCTTTTTCTACTGCCAAGGCTTCATCATTCTTTTCTTCATCATATCCCACTACCTTCCAAGTCTTGTTCTGGACTTCTACCGGGAGCACGGCTTCAGTCCCGAAGGCTAGGGCAAACGGGGTTTCCCCGGTGCTGGCCCTATAGGAAGTTCTATAGGACCATAGGACCTCCGGGAGTTCGTCTGCCCAGCTCCCCTTCTTTTCTTCGAGGCGGAGCTTCAGTATGTGTTTCAGGATCTTGTTCACCGCCTCGACTTGGCCGTTCGACTGGGGGTGATACGGAGTTGAGTAGTGCTTCTTGATGTTCCATGAACTACAGAAGTCCCTCAACTTCTGTCCGTCGAACTGCCTTCCATTATCAGTGATGACCGACTGCGGGAGTCCAAACCTGCAGATCAGGTTTTTCCAAATGAATTTGATCATCCTTTCTTGGGTTATGGTTGTGAGAGCTTCGGCCTCAGCCCACTTAGTGTAGTAGTCTACTGCTACAACAGCGAACTTTACACTGCCTCTACCAGGTGGAAATGGGCCGATCAAGTCGATACCCCATTTCGCGAAAGGCCATGGGCTGAAAACCGACTTAAGCTGGTTGGCTGGGGAGTGGATGTTAGGTGCGAAAAGTTGGCACTTTCGGCACCTTCGAGCGAAGCTGATGGCATCTTTACGAAGAGTGGGCCAGTAGTAGCCTTGTCTGATCGTTTTATATGCCAATGCTTGCCCCCCAGCGTGACTCCCACAAATCCCTTCGTGAATTTCTTCTAACACTTCAGACCCCTGCTTCTTAGTTAGGCATTTAAGTAGGGGTAGAGAGAATCCACGTTTATAGAGCTGGCCATCCAGCAGCGTATATCTGGCAGCTTGCTTTACTAACCGGCTAGCTTCCCAGGTGTCTACGGGGGTTGTTCCGTCTGCTAAGTATTTTCGGATTGGAATGCACCAATCTTCACCATCTTCACTATCCTCTTGCCCCCCACTCGAGGTCTGATTTATCTTGTAATCAGACGTCGAGGGGTTTTTCAGTGTGGTGATCACAACCTCCGTGAATTCGGCTTCGCCGTTGCTAGTAGATAGCCGGGCTAGAGCATCTGCTTGTGTGTTTTCTAGCCGCGGTATTTGATTGATGTAAACTTGTGTAAACATCGAGATCAGATGCGCGGCTATCTTCTGGTAGGTCATCATCTGCTGGTCTTTTGCTTCAAATTCCCCCCGGGCTTGGGATATTATTAGCTGGGAATCTCCGAAAACTTGAAGATTGGTTGCCCCCACAGCTAATGATAGCCTAAGTCCTGCTATCAACGCTTCATACTCATCTTCATTGTTGGTTGCTCGAAAGTCGAAATGAATTGCGGAGGTAAAGACTTGTCTGTCTGGGCTGATCAGGACCACACTGGCGTCTGCTGCCATGCTAGTTGATGATCCGTCCACGTAGAGATGCCACAGAGCTATACGCCCCCTCGTCGGATCTTGTGGGAAAGTTAGCTCGATGATGAAGTCGGCCAGTGCTTGTCCCTTAATCGCTGTTCGGGGTGCGTAGGTTATACCGTATTGGCTGATCTCCAGTGACCATTTCAGTAGGCGTCCGGCAGTGTCTGGGCGCTGTAGTATTTGACGCAGTGGGAACGTTGTCAGCACCTCTACTGGATGGTCAAAGAAGTATGGCCTCAATTTTCTAACACTCATCACCAGTGCATAAGCCAGCTTCTCTGTTGGGGTGTACCGCAACTCGGCTTCATGTAAGACTTGGCTCACGTAGTACACTGGGAGGTGTGTTTTTGCCTCTTCTCGGACCAGGACGAAGCTGATGGCCACCTCCGACGCGGCTAGGTATAGATACAGCTTCTCTCCAGGTATTGGCTTTGACAGAACCTGTGTATCCGCCAGGTATGTTTTGATATCTTTGAAGGCTCGTTGGCATTCATTTGTCCAGACGAAGTGGTTTTTAAGGTGGAGCTTGTTGGCCTTGGCCGCCTCTTTGTACCTCCGTGTGTTTGCTTTAATTGCCTCGAAAAATGGATGATTTCTGTCGCCGGACCTGGAGATGAATCTGTTCAGGGCTGCCATGCACCCGGTTAGTCTTTGAATTTTTTGGATGGAGTCGGGTATCCCCATCTCAATTATGCATTGGACCTGTGTTGGGTTGACTAGGTACCCCAGGAACTTCCCAGAGTGTACGCCGAAGCTGGTCTTCCTGGGGTTCAACTTCATGTTGTAGTGGCGCAGTATGTCGAAGGTCTGTTTCAGGTGGTCCTCCTTTCTCAAACTCTTGACAACTATGTCGTCCACGTACACCTCCATGGATTCGCCGATGTGTTGGTCAAACATTTTGTTCACCAATCTTTGGTAGGTAGCTCCGGCGTTGATGAGTCCGAACGGCATCCTTTCCCAGCAATACATGTTCTTGTTGGTGTAGAACGCCGTGTGTTCCTGGTCATCCGGGTGTAGAGCTATCTGATGATAGCCCGCAAAAGCATCCATGAATGTCATCATCTCATGGCATGCAGTGCTGTCCACCAGCTGGTCAATGTGAGGTAGTGGGAAGTTGTCCTTCGGGCATGCTTTGTTCAGGTCCGTGAAGTCAATGCAGAGTCTCCATGTCCCGTTGTGTTTCTTCACCAGGATGGGGTTCGCTTCCCACTGCGGACACAAAGCCTCCTTGATGAGCTTGTTGTCTAACAACTTCTCCACCTCAACTGCTAGAGCTGCGTACTTGTCTGGTCCGTACTTTCTTCGCTTTTGGCGTACGGGTCTCCTCGTCGGATCTATGTTAAGTCTGTGGCAAGCATGTTCCAATGGAATCCCCGTCATGTCTTCGTGGGACCAGGCAAACACGTCCAGGTTGGTCATTAAGAACAGCTCCGTCCTCAATCGGTACGGTTCTGGTAACTCAGAACCGATGAAAAGTTCTAAGTCCCTTTCCGGGTCCACCGGGAGTGCCGTCAACTCCTCCATGGGGGTTGCCTTTCTCTTCTGACTTTTCCATCTCGGGTCGCTGATGAACTCGTCCCACTCCCCTTGTGACATCTACGCAGGCTCATGGCCTATGCGCGGTTCGAGGTCATTGGGTTGGCCTTCAGCTTGGGCGAGCTCGTCGGTTGTGAACGCCTCCGGTGGTCTATCAGCTTGGGATGGTGTGGTGACTTGGGGAGTTGGGTCAACGTCCATGGGTGTTGGTTCTTGACCTCCCGCAGGTCCCCTACCTTGGGCCTCATCAGCTACCTCCATGGGAGTAGGCTGCTGTCCCTGCGCAGCTACCGACCCCTGCGCAGGTCTCAACACTTGGGTTTCTTCCACGTCCTCCATTGGTGTCGGTTGTGTGTCTTGCACAGGTCCATTGCCTTGGTTGGTTCTGACAAATCGCCTACCTCCATCATCTCAATTTCGACCGAGATGACGTCCAGGATGTTTGGCTCGTTTGCAGGAATCTGTGCGTCCTCTTCAAGGACTTGGACTCGTGTCACCGCTTTTTTGACCTGATCATCTTTCATTTGGAGTAAACACTCTCGGGCCTTTTTCTGGTCACCTTTTATAGTTCCGGCACCCTTTGGAGTTGGGAATTTCAAACAGTAGTAGTAGGTCGAACACGCCACTTTGAATTCATTAATAAACGGACGACCAAGGAACCCGTTGTAGGAGGACTGCTGGTCGACAACTAAGAAATCTATGAGCCTAGTCAGTCTCCTTTCGGGGTCCTCAGCCGATACAAGCTGGACGCTCAACCTAACACTACCTAGGGGGACGGTTACAGCTTCTCTGAACCCCACTATCCTAGCATTGCTAGGTTCCAGATACGACTCAAAATCACCTAAAGCATCCAAGGTGGATTTGAAGAGAATGTTAGTGAATGCGCCGGTGTCCACAAGTAGCCTGTGAACTCGGACGTTCATGATGTCGGCGGTTATCACCAACGAGTCATTGTGGGGCATCAGTACCCCCTCCAGGTCCGCTGAAGAAAATGTCAGCTCGTCAGTGAGCTGTGAGACGGACCTGGGCCGGAGCTGCCTTCCTGGACTTGATTTATGGCCTGGATTTCGGCCTTCCTCTTTCTCCTGGATATGGAGGATCCCCCGTCCTGGAGACCTCCTGCAGCTCCGATCTCCTCCTCAAGAACCAAGAGTTCCCGAGTCGGCTCCATGTTTTACTGAGGTTGGGGAGGTGCCCTCCGTCTGTGATGGGGACCAGGTTGGTCTGCTTCCTCCTCCTCGTCATCGGAGGTAGCCCTCCTCTCGAACCTCGGTCTCTTAGCTGGGGCCTTCTTCACGAACTCGGCCAATTTCCCCTCCTCGTAAAATTTCCAAAGTTACTTGAGGAGGTCTCGGCACTCGCTGGTGAAGTGGTCGATGGCCTGATGGTAGGCACAGAATTTGTTGGGGTTGAGCTTCTTGCGGTCCTGGCGGATCCGCCTTGGCTCCTCCAGCATGGCCTTGCCTTGGACGGCAGTAAAGACATGGTCGACGGAGACAGTGAGGACCTGGTTGAGCTTTTCTTTGAGCTCGTCCCCCTCGCCAAAGGCCTTCAAGTTCCGGGGAGCTTTGTAGGCGCCCCCGGACTTCTTCCCGTAGGGCTTCCTTTCCTCGTGGGCACCAACTTCTTTCAGTAGTGCCTCCTGCATAGCCACAAACACCCCCGCCTTGTGGCGGAATTCGCTGTAAGTGTTGGGACATGCGAGGTGCATCTCCTTCCAGAGGTCGGTGCCTCTCCTAAGTCCGGTCATCGCTGCGACGACCTTATCTTCGCTTATCGGCTCGCCTTCCAGCAGAATCTTGTCGAACCTTTCCAGGTACTGCTGGTCGGTTTCGCTCTCGCCTTGATGGATGTTGGCGAGCCGGTGCTTCTGGGTGAGGTAGGACCCGAACCCAGAGAAGTGGGCCAGGAACTCCCGCGAGAGTTGGCCAAATGAGCAGATTGACCCCGGGGCGAGTGAAGAGAACCAGCGGTGAGCTCGGTCCCCTAGGGTCAGCGGGAAGTTTCGGCACTGGGTGGGGTCGGTGGCACCGACCGAAATCATGAAATCTGCGTACTTGGCCAGGTGGACTTTTGGGTCCGATTCGCCTTCGTATGCGGACATCACCGAGAATTGAATCTTCTTCTGGACCGGTGCGCGGAGGATGGCAGGTGCCAATGGAGAGGTGGGGAAAGTCGTGGCGTCAGGTCCGCCAGACTTGGCTGCTACTTGTGCTTGTAGCATTTCAACGGCCTTTTTCAGTGAGGCCAGCTCGTCATCTCGGGTCACCTCCGTCGGAGGGTGCTCAAAGGTCGTGCGTCTTGCGGACGCAGGTCCCCGAGGTGCCTCACTCTGGGGTGACCTCTCAGTGGCGGGCTGGAATTGGCGTCCGCCGTGGGGGCCTAACCGGTCAGTGGCGGGCCTCCTCAGCCTTTCGTGGGCTGACCTGCGTGGTTGCTGGTCGAAGTCCCCATGGGACGCAGCTGGGACTGCCGTACGCTCATTTTCTTTGTACCTCGGGCCCAAGCGGCCTTGGAGGACTTCCCTCCTTTGAGATTGGTGGGTGCCAGATGCCCCGGTGTAGGCCGACTCCCTTCTAGTGTAAGGAGCGGGACCCCCCTCCACCATTTTGGCTTTGCTTGTCCCCTCCCTGCGCTGGCGAGCTTGTGCCGAGCTCACCTCCTGCTCGGTGGGGAGTACGCTGTAGTCCCCCCTGGTTTGGGTGCCCTGGGTGGGCCTGGTCTGCTCCCTGGTTTCGGTGGCTGGAGCTCGCCTGGGTACTAGGGCGAGCTCATCCTGCTGTCGCTACTGCAACCTTTGTAGGGTCACGATGGTGCATTGGAGCTCGTCAGGATTGCTGACCAGGTCCCTCAGAGCAGGGGCCAAGTCTTCCTGGGTCACCGCAATTCGCGGGGGTCACGGAGCTGCGGTGCTCTTCTGGGGAGGTGGTTGTGATGTCTCCACCACCTGGCGTGAGGTCTCCACCTCGGCCTGGTTTTGATCGCCCCCTTTAGACCTTCCCGCAGCTGCGGAGGCCTGTCCCTTGGCGGCTCGAGTGTTAGCCATTTTTGGGTTTCGGAGGGGTAACTTGCTGAAGGGCGTCGAAGTGGAGGGAGGTCGCCGGAGTGGTTATCGTCTAGCTTAGGCGGAGCTGTGCAAGTTTTCGTCTAGCCTCGCGTGTGACGAATTGTCCAAAATTCAGTTTATTCGTGTGCACGCGCGCGTTTGAAAACTTGTTCCGGACCGATTTCATGAAATCCGAAGACTCGGGGTTTTGTCCGGAAATCTGGGTTCTTCGTTCAAGGGATGAGGGTGTGTGTGTATCTTCAAGTGTTCTTGAGTTTTATCAAGAACACCTTCAAATCTTCAAACCTTCAACCAAACCCTAACTTTTTTGTTCTTGAGATTTTTAATTTTTTCAGGTTCGACCCGTCCTCTAGCGCCAAATTGTTGATAGAATTTGCTGATTGTGTTTGTTATGTGGCTTTACAACGAATTAATTCTACCAAACAATAATCTTATGATTTTATGTTCTTGGGGAGGGAGAGAAGGGAGCTTAGAGAGAGAAATATTGTAATAGGAATTGTCTTGATTTTCAGAATTGTGAGAGTTTTTTTAATAGTACAAGAGAGGTCTTATTTATAGGTGTGCGAGTGTGAGACGGCACCTTACGAGCCTATGTGGCTTCCGGTGTTGACGAGAGTTCCTTACCCTCGTCTCGATCTCTCACACCGCTTCCCCTACCGCGCTTCGTCCTACTACTATGCCTTAGACTAGATGGGCCTCATTAAAAATCTCGCCGTAAACCACCCTTGTGGACAAACCGGACGGAGGGAAAAAGAGCGTGCCATCAGGGTCCTATTGACTAACGAGTGAGCTTATGGGCGAGCTCCCAGCGAGCTCCGGTAGGTTGGGCGAGCTCCCAGCGAGCTCCGGTAGGTTGGGCGAGCTCTCGAGCCTTGACCAGATTTCGGGATATCGGGCGAGCTCTGGTGTACCCACAGACGGGCGAGCTCTGGACCTTCTCCAGCTCGGATGGGCTCTGGCGACCTGGCAAACCTTGGGGATTATTTCTGAAACCGACGTATTAGTTCGCCATATCAACAATATCTAATTACATTTTTAATTTTGCAGTTTATCTATGAATGTCCGCTTCGTTCGTACGGAAAGAAAAGACTCAAACAATTCAAATTAAATTGGACTGGGTATTTCTATAATAGATTTGTAGATTAGATCGATAAGTATAAATTTTGGTTTGACGATATGTAAATTTAATTTAATTTATGGTGATACATTTAATTAGTTATAAGTTCATGTTTTAATATTAATTGGTTTATTTTAAGTATTTTATTTTTGTGAATTTTAATTATTGTATATATAAATTAATTAAATAGAATTTATAATATAAAATACAAAATATAGAATATATAATACAGAATATATAAAATATAAAATACATTAATTACGGAATTAAATATATATATATATATATATATATAAATGCTTAGATAGCAATTTGAAACCGTTGTGCAAGAAAAAAAAACACGGATTTGAGCTTAGATAGCGGTTATGAACCGCTCTCTAAGTGACCACTTAGAGAGCGGTTCATAACCGCTTTCTAAGCTCAATTTTTACAGCGATTTTGTAAGCGCTTTCTAAGCGAG
>JAPKLY010000178.1:575821-612627 GCA_026898435.1 Prunella vulgaris
TCTAAGCTCAATTTTTACAGCGATTTTGTAAGCGCTTTCTAAGCGAGACCCAGCTTAGATAGTTTTCGCTTGAAGAGCTCATTTAACCGCTTTTAAAGTGGAATTTCATTAGCTCTCCAAGCCTTTTTCTGTATTATTGACTCTTTGTACTTCTAAGGAAGTTAGATTAGTTCACTCGTTGTTTTAATCTTCTTTATTGCTTGATTCGATAGTAGGACCAGATCTTGTCGTTTTTATTCCTTTGTAGTGTTGTATTGAAAAGCATGCTATCTTGGATTAAACTAGACTAACACTTGTTTTCCTTGATTCGATATTTAATTTGATTTCTTGCCTTAACATAACAATGATCACGTATACTTGCATGAGCACATTTAGAGGTAATCAATACCCAATTAGTTGAGGAATAAAAATTTTAATTTAATTTTACAAAAATAAGCATCGCTTATTTTTATCCTCAAAATATTATCTAGTCCAAAAATCAAGGTAATAATGAAATAATTATTAATAAATTATAAACAAAAATAATAAGCTTATTGTTATATAAGTAATAATATTTAACAATATTATTCTTATTTAAAATAATAAAATAATAATAATACTAAAAATATGTATAATAATTATAAAAAATTATATTATATTATATTATATAATCCTTCCAACAATAATTAAAATACATATTCATTAAGAATATATATTATTTTTACAATTGTAAGTATTATTAAAAATATATAACAATAATAAAAAAAATCAATAATAATAATATACTATTAAAACTATATGTGCAACAATCAATAATAATATAACTTTCTAAAAATAATTCAACAATCAATAACAATAATAATTTTAAATGTATTCACAACTATATTTAATGTCTAGTCAATATTAATAACGACCATTTCTATTCCATTACATTCACACTTTCATCCATACTTGCGGGAACCACGTTGGTGTTTGGGCACTAAGCCCACTTAAATATATATTGTTTGCATTTTTTATTTTTTATTTTAGCAACAGAGAGGGTATTTTTTTTGCTGCTCACTCGCCAGTGCACGAAATCGTCCAAAAAATAGTACCAAATAGTATCGTCATAAAATAGCAACAGAGAGTATAACGATCAAATAGTATTGTTATAAAAATAGTATCAAATAGTATCATCATAAAATAGCAACAGAGAGTATAACGATCAAATAGTATCGAACCATAAAATTTAAGAGTATGATATGATTCTAGAGCTATGTGCAGACATATTATTACATTTGCGAGATGGAAAAAGTAAGAAGAGAAAAAAAAAAGCACTAAATAAAATAATTAAATGAAAAAAAAATGTGAGCACCCGATTAAGTAAGGTAAAGAAGAGAGAAACATAAATTTATATGATGATCAAATTATAAAAGTCAAATAAATGAATTGATTAAATTATTCTAGTTAATTTTTCAATTGTGCAAAAGGACTAATTACTCAAGGCGCTAATAATAAGCTCAATAGAGTAAAAAATTATGAAAAACAATCATTCCCCTTCGTGTAATATAGTCTCGCACTGAGGTGCTTCCAATCAAACCCGATACTAAAGTGTTCTCCTAATTCTCCACATTTTGCTATCTTGATATAAGTTCAAGTGTCTAATGATGGGGCTCTAATGCAATCTATCATCTCTCGAATTGTTTAGAAATATAATTTATGCATTTAATTAATTACGATTATCACTAATACACTTAGTCATGCATGCTCACACAACCCTCGTAATATAGCAAGCACAATTACATGCATAGATGTAGTAACAATTAATCAAAGCACAGTAAAATCCATCAATAGAATCAACAATAATCAAGAAATTAAACTAAAAATAATTAAATCAGAATATAAGTTAAACATACATAATCATATCAAATACATAAAATCACTAAGAGTACTAGCTCATCAATTTACAACCCTAACTCTTGCAAAGTAAAGGGAAATAAACTCATAAACTATTAATTGAAATAAAAAAAAATTAAAGACAGAATAAACCCTAGAAGGCAATTTTGAGTTGAATCTCTTGAATCCCAAAATACTCCTCTCATCTTAGACCCTCCACCAAGTGGGTGTAAAAATTATGTGAAGACACCCAAATCCTCGTCTTTTCTCTCCCTCAAATTAAAAATTCTGTAATGTGAATGTAACCCCTTTTTCTCTAAGTTGTTGCCTAATACACTATGGGCTGTTTGATAGAGCTTATAAACTCTTTAAAATAACTTATAAGTTGTTTAAGAGTTTATAAGCTTTCTTAGAGTGTTTTGGTAAAATAAGATGTCTAACAACTTATAAGATCTTAAAATAAGCGTTTTACATTTAATATACTGCAAAAAAATAAATTTAGATATCCTAACTTATTTTTCTCAGCAACTCCATCGCATCCACCTGCCTAACTCTTGACCCTGCCACCACACTCTGATCCCACCTCAACATAAAAAATTTTTTTATTAAATTTATGAAAGAACGTATAAGTTGTATTAACAAAACACTTCAACAACTTATAAGTTACTTAAAAATAATCTTATATAAACAACTTATAAGATGTTAGAGCTTATAAGATATTTAAAATAAGTTTAACCAAATACTTTCTCAATATATATATTTTTTTGAAGTTATTGTCTGATGCATTCAACCTGTTGTTCTCAATTTTTTCTTCCGCTAGAGCTGTCAAAATTGGCCCAGTCTGGTGGACTAACCCAAAAAGTTCAGTTTAAGGATAGAACATGCTTGAAAATTCATGGCCAATGGACAATTGGCCCGACCCGAAAAAATCTCAAGACCTGATGGGCCAGTACCGAGCTAAAAAAACTTCAATTTAATTGTTATATAAAAAGTGGATCGATTTGGCCCGGTGGCCCGCTATGGGCTAGGACAAACTCAAAAATTCATGGCCAGATGGACCAACCTAAAAAATCTTGTGGCCCGTAGAACCGATATTGGCCCGAACCTGCCCATTTGGCAACTCTAGCTGCTGCCCTTTTTGCTCAATGGGCTTCCAATTTCTTTACCAACGGCCCAAGTTATTGGCACTACGCAAATTGACTAATACACTACTCGAACGAATATATTTCTTTTTGTTTGATATGTTTTTGAATTTTCTTTACTTTTTTCGATATTTTTTTAACATAGTGAAAAATGAAAAAATGTTCGAAATTTATTGTCAAAAATTTATAAATATTTCAAAAAAAATATTATCGAACATTTTTTTAAGGTAGTGTATTTCAAAATAAACTAGCAACTAGTGCCACCGATTAAAAAAAAAAACACTAGCATCTAGTGTCAATAAAGTTGGCCGTTACCAATTTGTGCGCTAGTTACTGCTTTGGAAAGGGCTGTCATTGGGCAGAGTTACCGAGGAATTGGGCTGATCATTTTTTTACTTGGGTCGAATTGATGGACTGCCAATTGGAAATTTAATTGCATACATGGGCTGCCCATTTTCATATTAATTGCTATTCCAAAATCCTTCTCTCTTTTTTTTCTACAAAATTCACAAAACACTATCTTTTTTGGAGATTAAGTGCAATTAATCAAATTAATATAAATAAATACAAGAAACGTATTAGAATTAGTAAATTAAGAACAAGAATTTCAAATAATTTTACACTAATCATGTCTTAATAAATAATATTTCAATTAATCTAAAATTAAATTATTTTTATTTGTATACAATTAAATTTGGCATTAATTTTTTGAATTTAGATTTTCTTTAATAAATTATTTTGTGCTTTTTTTAAAGAATATTATGCGTCTAATAGAAATATGAAATCTATATTTGTTATTGTGAAAATACCATAAAATACCCATTTTGAACTTCTAAAAATTTATTTTACCCACATCTAACTTAAAAAAAAATTTATACCCACTTCATAATATAAGACCTAAATACCCTTATAAAATGGGTATAAAAAAGTTAATAACTTTAAATTGGGACCCACTTTATCCTTATAACCACACTATCCTATAGGTGTTAGGTTTGACTTTGTATTATAAATATTATAGTACAAGTTATTCAATATATAATTGAACTTTATTTA
This sequence comes from Prunella vulgaris, assembly GCA_026898435.1. Lineage (NCBI taxonomy): Eukaryota > Viridiplantae > Streptophyta > Magnoliopsida > Lamiales > Lamiaceae > Prunella > Prunella vulgaris. Next base: position 579,871 of record JAPKLY010000178.1, read on the forward strand.
TCTATAATTCTATAATTTTATCAATTAATATTTAATTAATTTAATTGTGCATGTGAGTAAGTAGAAGAACCAATATGAAATTAACTAACAATTTTGTTTATTACTCCATCATTCATATGTTGTTTTAATCTATTTCAAATATTTTGTGTTTTTTAATTAGTATTTTTGTATAAAAAATTTATTAATTAATCACTAATTCGATATGCAGTTGATAAAAATTAAAGTTTATAATTAAATTTTTATTAAGACAATTCGGTAGAGATTTAAATTTTTATTTAATTTTGATGTGGATAATGCTCTCGTATTAATTAAATTTTAATAGATATATTTTCAAACATCACAAATTAAATATTTTTATATACTTAAAAAATTATAGCATTCATTAATTTGCATTAAAATTTAACTTTTATATTATAATATTCATCAATATGCACTACACATTAAAATAATCTAAATAAAAAATTCAAATAATCACACATATGATAAAAAAATTATAATTAGTTAATATGATAAAAATATTATAATTAGTTAATTTATTAAAATTATATGTTTTACAACTTCATTGTTATTTATTATAATATAATATTTAATAATATTAAATAATATAAATATCAAATAGGATGGGGTGGGGTGGGATAGGGTGGAGTGGGGTGAAATAACTAGATGATGATATTTGTGGGCCATATGGGTAAAAAAGATTGTTTGAAATTGAAAATGGATAGAAAATGTTATTTATATTTAAAGTGGGTAAAATAAATTTTTTGGAGTTGAAAATGGGTATTTTGAATTGTCTCCCTTTGTTATTTTTGTATTTTCTTATGCTGATATGATTTTATGAAAAGTGCAGTCACTAATATGTGCATTTTTTCTCTAAGATCAAGTGCACACCAGCATTATTAAATGCTCAAATAGGGTGCAACTTATGAGGTTGGCGTGCATTAATGCATTTATTGATACCATTATTAAGGGTGACTAAGTAATAATTCGTTGATTGATATACATATATATTACGATTAGGGGTGAAACAAATTGAGTTGAGCTAGAATTCTCGATAAGATCTAATGGATAAATATTAATATCAAGTTTGGTTTGGCTCGTCACTTGTGCTTTCTAGTAAACCTAGTCTCTTTAGTAAACGAGTAAGTCGCAAATAATATTAATAGTCTCTTTATTTAAAGCCTTTCAGGTTTATTTTATCTTGCATATCAATTTAAAAATAATTATAATAAATAATATTCATATTCAATAATTATTCATTTAAATATACATTATTTCACAATATTAATTATATAATTCTTATTTATATAAAATAATTAATAAATAAATAATATTCATATTGAATAATATATATACACACTTAAACAATATAGTCTGTTAAATTTAAAAGACTCTTATAAACACTTTAGCCTGATTTATTTAAATAAAAACAGATATTTTTAAGAAAAATCAAAATCTGATTTAATTATTAAAGTATCGAGCAAGCCGATATTTGACCGGCCATTGTGACTTATAACCTTCTTAAATAAAGGGTTTTTTTTTTTTTTTTTTAATTTTATGAAAGGTTCTTAAATAAAGGTTAATGAATGGGAAATGTAATTGTAATTGTTTCAACTCAACTGTAAATGGTAGTTGTGCTACTTTAAAGTTGAACTAGTAATTATTATGAATATTTAATGCAAGTTAGGTAGGTAATAAATTTATCGAATAAATGCCAATTAGTATGCAAATGAAATTAATTCCAATAAATACTTTAGGTGGATATTTATTTCCAATTTATACTAGTCCACAGTTGCCGAATTTCGAAGCTGGAGGATTTATGTCATCTTTTATTTTATTTTATTTTATGGACAATCAATATATTTCTACGAATTTAATTAATAGTAAATAAATACTTCAGGAAGACGACTCACTATTGGACCTTTCTCGGTCAATCGGTCAAACAATACAGGCACTTTCTCCGATCAATATTATGTATATTTTGTGAACTGAGGAATTACATTAATTATTTACAAATTGAGTAGATTTTGAGTGAATATTTTTAAGTGAAGTGTTATATAAATCAGTTCATAATATAAATTATTTTGTGATACAAAATTTATATTTATGAATTTATTTTTTTGTCTAGTTAAAAAGTGATTCATAATATGAATCACTTTCACACAATACCTACTCATATTTTTAATAATTCAATTATAATCTAATTTCTTGTTGTCACTATTTAATTCTTTACACTCTTCATCAAATATTTAATACATTAACTTTTTTTAAATTTAACACTTTAAACCTTAAAATTATAATAATATATTATATGTTATATATAAATAATTTATATATTAAAAATTAATTATTGTTATTTCTGGAAAATAATATGACCATGATTCTTGATGCGCCAAATGAGATTTTTATTGCTCTTTATTAAATATTTTATACTTTTAAAAATTTTAAAATAGTTTCACAATAAATTTATCATTAACTAATTTTATACAAAATTTTTATCATATACATAGTTATATTAGTTCTTACAATAAAATTGTAGTAATAATGTATGATCCAATTGATAAAAAATTGCTTTTAATTTGTTCCAATAAAATTTTGATCGTTAATAAATGATTTGGAAATTTTATTTATGCATCTTCAATACATTATATTTATAATTATTGAATAGTAACTTCATTGTTCATATGTTGAAATACATGTGTAAATACTAAATGATTTTGAAAAATAGACATATGGTAAAAGTGTTTTCCTTTTATTTTTAATTAAATATTGTTTTAATATATATATATATATAAATATATAAATTTTTGAATAAAATTAATTGTTTAATTTTTAGCAATAAATGATTGAGGTACGTAGAAAATTCAAAATGTTTTCCGACATTAATTGTGCACGGCTGCAGTTGTATGCATCATCATATACTCCTACTTTTCTTTTCCATGGCTAATGCATATTAATATTTATACTTTTTTATTTGAATGTGAAATTATTTATAACATAAAATTTAGAAAATTAAATATATTTATTAATATTATATATATATATATATATATATCTATTGATACAATAATATTTATAATGTAATACTAATTAATTTACAAGTATAATGGCATTATTGGGTGCATGTAATTGCATAAACCAGTACATAATGTATTAATTTAATACTATGAAACTTAGCTCATAAATGACTTTGTATTTTTATTTATTGAAAAAACTATATTATTTCACGTTTAATATACAAAATAAAACCATGTGTATGTATTACTTTAAATTACTTGATTTGATTATTATATTATTACAAGCAATGACGGAGTTAGGAATTTCGGACAGGGGGGCCCGAATAATATTTTTATCAGGATGAAATAATTTTATACTTATATAAAGGATCATATAAGTTTATTAAAACATCTAATTTCATTAATTTAAATTGAATAAGTTAAGTTTTGTTATGGAGAAAATTTTAATTATTTCGACTAAATAGAAGAGGTGACATGGTATTGAAATTGCTAAAACATTTATATCATAAAAAAATATCATTTTTTAGTTAGAATGCAATCACAATATTACATCTAAATTTTAACTTCTAATTATTCTATTAATTTGAAGGATAAATATTTTTAAAACTTCATTAAAATGTTATTAGCCACTACATATTGTTTTATATAACATAGTACTTTTAGATATAAATATGTAAAGTTTTGAAAACACTAAATTAAAACTTAAAAAGTTTTAATATTAAAATGTATTGTTATCATTGAAACTCCTAGATTTTGTCATTGATCTCTTATTATAAATTAAAACTAAATTTCATTGAAACTCCTAATTAAATTATCAATGAAACTTGAGTTTTAATTTAGGAGTTTTCGAGTTTTAATTTAGTGAACTCTTAGTCTGTTTTCATTTATATATAAAAATTAAATGGGTTGATGGTCAAGATTCAAGTGGACCTTAATTTTATTTCATTAAGCCCAAAATATTTCAGCCCAAGGAAAAAAAATGGTTACCATTGTCTATTCTTATATCTGTTGTACGTCTGTACCCAACTACCACCATTGATATATTATATATAATATATTTTTTATTATTAAAATGTGAAATTATTAAAATACCCCTAAAAATTTACAAAATTTCAGGGGGGCCCAGTGCCCCCCCTGTACCTCACATGCCTCCGTCCATGATTACAAGTCGAAAAATATTTTATTTTATAATCATAGTACTTTTACATTAAAAATCACTGTGAGATGGCTTATAATTTTTTGCATTTGATGCCTTCATGTCAGCTAATTAAATAGTAAAAAAAAAATTGTTATTATAAGTTTAACTTAGACAATAATGAGACATGGAAAAAATTTACGTAAGTTTTGGTTAATTGTCCGTTCGTCCAATTTGAAATTGTATACTAAAAAGCCTTTCACACCACCCAAAACTAATTTGCTATAATAAATTTAAGAGTACTCTTATGAACTCAAGTTCATATTAATTCGTACTATTGTTATATATAATTATTATTACTGTTATTCATATATACTATAAATTTGGAATCATATGTTTAGCTTAGATAATAATAAATAGACAGGAAAAAAAAAATGTGTGAGTTTTAGTTAACTAGTACGACCATCAAACCTGAAATCGTAACCATAAACCCTGTCACACAGCTCTAAGTAAAAATATATTAAAATTACTATATTTATCTAATTAGTTTTATTTATTTTATGATTAGATACAATGCGTGTCTCGATTAATTAGTAGGTCCATCAACTTTAATTGTAAACTACTATGTAACTCAACTTATTATGTTAATCCATCGTGTCACTCAAAGTTAATATTTATCCAAATTACTGTTGGAGTAAATAATGTCGAAGTCACAATAAAATTATAAACAAGAAAAAAAGATACAGTGAGAGAAGAATAATTACACAAAAATAAATAAAAACTACAAAACAACAACAACAACGTGTCAAGTCAATAAAGTCTCTTCCTGCAAGCGAAATATTTTCCGGTAGTGCTTTTCGATTTGGAATAAGGCTTTCAAAGATAAAATGACACTTGCCTTCAAGTGTGCAACACTAAGGGACTTAAAATCCCGGTGAACAGAAAGACATACTGAATACGACCGTAATCTTAAACTCTACATACAGAGGTTGGACAAGGAGAGAAGGAGAGATTCGAGAGTGTGTACTGAAGAATGCATGATGACACCTATTTATAGGTGAACCTCCATTCACAATCGGGGAAAAATGCGTCTGCATTTAATGCTGATTGACGTTAGTCAACTGTCAGCAATTGACTGTAAACAATTAGTTGATCTGTCGTTTATAGCTAATTCACACATTTTTGTGCTAATACAAGAATGATCAGAGTTGAGTTAGCACAAAGTCAGCTTTAAATTCATTGAATCTGTTCAATGATGAGTCAGTACAATGTCATCAATGAGTCAATTCCGGATTGGATGAATCTGCACAATGAAGTCAAGTTCCGGTATGAGCCCGACCCATTACCGAATTAGTTGGACTTGACCTACAAAACTTTTGTATTTTAAAAAATTAGATGGATATCAGGCCCAAAAACTCAAGTACACCCAAATCTAATTGCCAAGATTCAATACAAGTTTGAAGTTATCTTAACAAGGAGAGAACCAGAGTTCAAATTCTTGCGAATGTTTGGGATATGCAGAACATCTCTGAGTGTGAGATTATTCTCATTGGTCAGCTTCAGAACAACATTACCAACTCTAGCCACATCAGACGTGGTTTCATTTCCCATGTGGACTTTCCTCCTTCCAGTTGGCTCATATGTGGAGAAAGTATTCCTGTCAGAACAGAAATGACCAGTAGCATTAATGTCGATGAACCATTCCTTTAGATTGTCCATCAAGCCTACTTCAGTGATCATTGCTGCTAGACCCTCTTCAGTAATATCTTGAACCATATTTGCTTTTGATTGTTTTCCGTTGTTGTTAACTTTCTTTGGGGTTCTACACTCTTTGGTTATATGATTCGATTTTCCATAGTTGTAACAGTCACTAGTAAATTTGGACTTTATTGCAACTGATTTCTTTCCTTTGTCCTTTGGAGGCCTCTTTCACTTTTTAGATTCTAACAACTTGGCTTTGGCCTCATTCGGACTTTTGGTCCTAATTAAACCAGTTTCATGTATTTGAAGCTTTCAGATGGCTTCTTGCAGAGTTACACTTTTCTTTTTAAGCTTCAGGTGCCTTTGAAAATCCCTCTAGCTATGAGGCGATTTTTCAATAACTGCATCTGCTTGAAAAGCATTCGGCAGTGTCATTCCTTCTGCAGCTATGTCGTGTAGAATCAGTTGAAATTCTTGAACTTGTGCAACAACGGACTTAGAGACTACCATTTTGAAATTCAAGAATTTTCCAATAATTCACTTTTTAGTAACAGCATCGTCAGCCACATATTTGGCTTCTAAGGAATTCCACAATTCCTTAGCAATAGTGATTTTATGATAGACGTTGTATAACACATCTATCTGACCACCCAAAATACAATTCCGTCATAGAAAGTCATAGTGCTATCATTAGCTTCTGACAATCTCATTTTGCGGATCATCAGTGAGAAATATCATCAAACTGAGAATGGTAAGGTAAAATAACATCTTTTGTTGCCACCTTTTGAAGTTTTTACCCGAAAACTTTTCGGGTCTTTCGCTATGAACCATAATTAATCTAGCATCAGGGAAAGAAAAGAGGACCACCATCGCAGGAGTAGAAGATTGTCCAACTTTGACAGTTAAAGGGGGAATGGGGACAGTGGTGGTGGGGCAGGGTTTAAAGAATTCCCAACAAGAGATTCAAAAGGGGGGAACAATACTGTTATCACCATTCGACATAGTTACAAAATATTCACTTAGCGATTGTTGGAGAAAATAATGCTGAAGTGATTATAAAACTGTAAAAAAAAAGGGATACATCGAGGGAAGAATAATTATACAGAATTAAATAAAAATTATAAAAGAAAAGCAACGTGCCGAGTCGATAAAGCCTCTTCCCGCAAAGCGAGTATTCCCCGGAAGTGCTCTTCAGTTTGTAATAACACTCCCAAAGGTAAAATGATATTTGTCTTCAAGTGTGCAGCACCGCATGACTTGAATTTTCGGCAAACTGAAGGACGTATTGAACTGGACCGTCATCTTAAACTATATATGCAGAGGTTGTACGAGGAGAGAGAAAGATTTGAGAGTGTGTGCTGAAGAATGCATGAGGACATCTATTTATAGGTGAACCTCCACTCACAATCGGGGAAAAACGCGTCTGCATTTAATGTTGATTGGCGTTAGTCAACTGCCAACTATTGATAGTTTTTGTGCTAATACGAGAATGGTTAAAGCTGAGTCAGCACGGAGTCAGCTTCATATTCATTGAATTTGTCCAGTGATGAGTTAGCACAACGTCATCCATGAGTCTATTTCATATTGGTTGAATCTGTACAATGAAGTCAAGTTCCGGTATGAGCCTGGCCCATTACCGAATTAGTTGGGTTGGACCCACAAAATTTTGTGTTCTAAAAAATTAGATGGAAATCAGGCCCAAGTACACCAAAAGTCCAAGTCCAAGTCCACGAGCATGATTCTGCTCGGCACGCACGTGTGACAATTTTGATTGTCAATCAATCAACTATAGTTTGATAAGTTTCATTGAATTCTTACTAATATCATGTAAATTAATCATATCATTTTCCAATGTGGGAGGAGAATTAATCACATAATTAGTTCTCTCCTAAGGGTACATTTGGTTGGTTAGATAAGCTAAGATAAATTAAATTGTCTTACTTAGTTTGATGTTTGGTTTAATGGACAAAAGTCTAAGATTAATAAAAAGCTCAAGATTAAAATTTCAACTCATCTTATAAATGGTATATTATCTTAGGGGAGAGGTATGATAATAATCTATTGTATTTATCTTTACTAAATACTCCCCTTATATTGAGAAAAAGAATCATAATTCACTTCATTTTTGTTTATGATGTAGAGGACAAAATTATCAATTGCATATTTTTTTTTATTAATCTTGCAATCTAAACATTCAAAATGAAATTATCTTACATTACTAATTATCTTAATCTATCAATCCAAACATACAATTTAACTCACAAATAATAATCTCTAAATTATAATCTTGACTAATCTACCTTGCGTTATTTATCTTGTCCATTGAACCAAACGAGGCCTAAATGTATTATAATCCTTAATCCGTTGACTTAATTTCTCACTCACCATTAATTGGTTTTGTGAATTTAAATACGTTAAACTCATCTTTACATGAGTAGGACGCACTCGTAGCAATTAATTTTTGAAAAATTAATTTTAATATTTTTATATAATTGATCAAACAATATTCAAATATTTAATATTTCCAACAATTACTACGTTTATGTATGTTTTATTTATATTATGATCATTTATCCATAAAACCTATGTTATAATAGATACCACTCTAAGTTAAATTTCCAAATTATTATAGTTATATAATTTGTATTATAATTACATATGAAAAACATAGAAGTGTCATTATGTTAAGAGTCTCAAATTAATACATATTCAAACCATCAAATTAACCTTAAGTAATAAACCTAGTGAGTCCCGATTTACTAGCAAGATCATCAAACCCTAAATCATAGATTACTATGTCTATTCAACTTCCTATGCTTATCAACCGTGTTACACAAAATTAAAAGTTATCTAAATAATTATGTGTATTTAATTTAATTTATAATATAATTAGATATGAAAAAAATAGTAGCAATATGTTGTAAGTTTCAATTAACTAGTCGAACCATATAATCCCAAAAGGCACGAACTTTATTAATATACCACTCTAAATTAAAATTTCTCCAAATTAATATGAATTTATTTTTTGTATATATAATTATATTTTGCAAAAAGAAAACTTACTACCATTATTTTGTGAGTCTTAGCTCACTATATATATGCACCATTAAATCCTAAGTTGTAGACCATCTGAATTAAAATTTCTATTAATTAATATATTTATTTATTTATCGTGCCACTCAAAAGTAACATTTATTCAAATTATGTTAATACAAGTTGTATTTGTTTATAATTAAATATGTAAAAAAAATATAACTGTTCTCATATTTTTATTGAAACTAAAATTATTTGTCAAATCTAGTCATTGTTCTCATGATTTATTACATTTAATTTAGCCAATCTAATTCAGTATAGACAGACAAACATTTTAAAATTATTCGTCAAAATTTAGTCATAGTTCACATAATTTAATTTATTTTGGTATAGCCAAACTAATTTGGTAACTTATACAAAATAAATTGTTATTTTATGATTTTCGTTATTTCGTGTGACATATACTTAAAACCACAAATATTTTGATCCCACCGAGAATTTTGTACTAATTATACAGAATTTTAACAAACTCCCCTTTTCACAAGTGTACCGTGATACAATTGAAAAATAATATATTTTATTATTTAAAATTGTATTTTTACTTTTCAATAATAAATAATATAATCTTTTAAAAATGTATTTGAATTGAATAGTGCACTTGATGTATTCAAATTATATATTTAGATCCCATTAATCCTGTCGACCATCTACTTGTATTATTTTAATATTTCACATTAATTATGAATATGTAACCAAATGGACAATAATATCACATATATATAGTTATCTTTATTTAATTATTTTCATAATTTAAACCTTAAACATAAACTAAAATGACCTAAAGTCTAAAATAAATTAATGGATAAATAATTGACCGCCTTCTTTAATGTTTATGAGCACACATATCATATCATAGTATAATGCACATAAACATTTTCGACATCAAATTAAAAACCACGGTAACAAACAAATGATATCACATGCATCATTTTTAATGTTTCAATTTAAATGTACAACGTTTATAATATTAAAAAATATTTAATGGAATATATTAAAAAATATTTAGTGGGCCATCATAATTGTGTATTCATGTGTTAACAAATGTGGTGACGAGCTATTCAAGAACGACAAACAATTGTTTCTGATCAAGAGCTATCGTGGGCTTCCTATTAACATAATTTGAGTGCAAATACATACCCATTAATTTGCTTAACACCATGACATGAAGCAAAAGTTTATACAGCCATTCTTTTTTCCTTTTTAATCTTTACAAAGGCTGGTTTCCAGGCTTTAAAGTTTCAAATGGACATGTTAAGATCAATCCGAGGCTTCTTCACCGAACCGGGCAACGGCACATCGGAGTTGCAACGAGGGCATTTTGGGTTGCCCCTCGTGACGAGCACGTAAAGCAAGCAGCTCGGGCACCCAACAGCAAACGAGGCCGATGATCTCTCTTCCTCATCCCCAAAATCGACCTCACTATCCCTCATGGAGGATGAAGAAGTCGAGAGGGGTGAAGAAGACAAGCGCTTCCTCCCACTCTCTTTCTCGGCCCTCTCAAGGGCCGACTTCACTTTGTCCAGAGTGCACACGCTCTGGAAATTAGATGACGAAGGGGACGTCGAGCATGATGGTGATGAGACGAGTTTTAAGTCTAACAGAGAGTCGTCGAAAAGATTTAAAATTGGCTTCGACTTTGGCGGGGTGTTGGGGTATTGGTATTTGTTCGACTTGATTTCTGAATTCGTTGTTGAAGAAGTAGAGTTTGAAGAATCACAGTTATGGAGAGACACTTTTCCTGACTGCAATCATAGGATGCATATAACAATTGTAAGCATCAATTTGTCCATCAAATGGAAAAACGGCTAATACTGTTCAGTGAAAATACCGACTATACCTTTTACTAAACAACTAATACCATTAAAAAATACATTTGAATTGCACATTTGCATAAAAATTTTAGAGCAAAAAAGCACTATCTCATGATCTGAATTAGCAAGGAAGGACCATAAAATCACTTTCTAAATCCAAAGAAAACAGATTGCATAACTGATATAACTTTTACCACCTCGAATATAAAAAACAAACAAATGCTTACAAATTCATAAGCCCCTTTCCTATGTCACAGCAATCAAAGCTGTTTAGAAGTAGATAAAGTCCTCAAGGAAGACCCTTGTGAACAAAGGATCATTAATTAGACAGGTGAAGTTAATGCGTATTCTTGAATAATCATATATCACAATAAATTCAATAAATGCACAATTTATCTGTCTTTACTTCTATTTATGAGCCGTAATATCCGCCCAAAGACGGATTTTTTATCGGACAAATCCCACCGTCGACTAATAGAGCCACTATTGAAACCAGAATAAAATTATGTATCAACAGATAATTTTATTGCACAATTTATCTACTTATGCATATGGAAATTGCATAATGAACGTATTTGGAAATTAAATAACTTTCTATTTTCCATATAAGCAATTAAAGATCTGTAAATTACTTCAACGTGTGTAAACAAAATCTAAAAAATCAAAGCTCTGTTTAAAATTAATGGAGTCCTCAAGAACAGACAAACTCTTGTAAACAATACAAATTCTCTCGTTGACCGCATACCATGAGACATCCCAGATCCCAATACATAGAAAACAAAATCAAAGCCAATTCAGATGGTAAATACAAACAATCATTGGTTAGAACTCAATGATATTTCCTTAAATAATCATATATCACGACAAATTTTATTAAAAAGCACAATTATCGACTCACGCATGAAAAAATCCAGATTCTTTTTAATGAAATGATCACCCAAGAAAAGCTGAATGCAAACATAAAAAAAAAAAAACACTCTGCTCGTCTCACACGCATTCATTCAAACACATGGAGGGCAATCAGAAACGAAATTGAAACACAGAAAACAAACGAAAACGAAAACGAAAACCCCACCTTTAAATCGAGGCGTTTTTCCCAGCCACAAGGCACCTGCAAATCAAGGTCCAGCTCCTTGGAGTCGATGGGGCAACACCCTCCAAGAAAGTCCCTAGTGATGATCGGAGCCGTTGATTTTCCCGATGATGCTGATTCATTTGAATCACCACCGTCCATAACCCCCCTGACCAAAGAACTAACATCTGCAGTCATCGAGAGAGAGAGAGAGAGAGAGAGAGATGGAGAAGGAACGCAAAGGCTTGAGCTTATATATTGAGAGGGTGAGTTAAAGAGATGGGAGTAATGAGTGAAATGAAATGACCCCGTTACAAAAAAGAGCATGATAATGATGATGCAAAATGGCACTACTTAATTAATGGCCATAATGAGGAATTTAATATAATCATGATTTATATGGATATTTATGGGGAATTACTTTTATATTTACTTCTCTACCATTTAATACTCATCCTTTTTTGAGATATTCTACTCTCGCGTAATATTGCAAAAATTTATTACTCTAAATTTTCGGATTTTGAATAAATTTTATGGTAAAATAATTTTAATACTATTAATTATGTTATTAAAAGATATTACTCCCTCCGTCCCAGAGGAACTTGCAGGTTTTCCTTTTCGGGACGTCCTAGAGGAACTTGCAAGATCAAAAATGGAAATCCTTTTATAAACTTCACCCTCACAATATCTACATATTTACACAAAATGCCACTACTTTTTCACTTTTTGGGCCCACATTACACTCAATTCAACTAACTTCTTTACTTTTTACATAAAATTTTACCAAATTAACCCTCAAAACACTACTTTTTTTACTTTATTCCTTTTTTTCCTTAATTTGTGTGTCCTCCACCCCTTGCAAGTTGCTCCGGGACGGAGGGAGTAATTCTAAATTATATTGTAGCTTAGTTCATTAAAGGTATTAGTTGAAGATTTAGACGGTATTAATTATTATATTATATGATATTAATTGTAAGAGTCTACCTTCTAAAAACTCGAATTCACATTTTTTTTAAATATCACTATTATATATAAAAATTAGTATTTTTATAACCGAATCGGTGTCTAAACCAAATAGAGCACCGGTTGCTGTTAAAATTATTTCAATCTATTTTATAAATATTATATATTTGTTATATTAAAAAATAAAATAAATAAAATATTTTTATATAAATTTTTAATATATTATAAATTTTTATATTGAAATAAACATAATAGAATCATCAAAATCAAAATACACAAAATGATTCAAGACTTTAAGTTATAATATGATATTGTAATTCATGACATGTTTCATATCATGCATAGAGTCTCAAATTATAATATTACTACGAAAATTTAAAATATATAATTATAGAATAAAATAATTTTGGGATTAGGGCGTGTTTCACTATTTAATTTAATAAAAAAAATTTGCTGGTTGGATTGTAAAAACGGCTTTCAGGGCAACCGGACTGACTCTTATTTTCTTTATCAGCAAAAAATTCATTTCACGGGATATAAGAAATACCCTAATTAGTACAAACCAGACTAATTCTACGTCCGATTTTCGGTTCAATTGGTTGAACTGATCGGTTCAACCGGTTCTCAAAAACACTGATACGAACTATTAGGTGATTTTTTTTTTAATTTTAAAAACCAGAATTTAAATTTAGAAAATAAAAAATTGGAATTTTGAAAATTGATTTTTTTATAATCCCCACCACTGCATTATATAACTATTATCACTACTCAAATACCAAAAAAAAAAAAAAAAACCAAGAATAAGCACCAAACACACTTTTTTTTGTTTATCGGTAAATGTTAGTTGTTAGTAAGTTAGTTATACCAAGTCCTCAAACACTCCAAGAGTAAACTCCTAACCAACCTTATATCTCCCATCTCCCAATTCGTTCCCAGAGGGAATCGAATTCGGGTCACTCACTCAAGTGAGGAGCCCAGTGGCCAGGTGAGCTAGCCCGCCTGGTTGCACCAAATACACTATTATGGAGTATAAGAATTTCAAATCCCTTTAAATTTTAAAAACTAGTTTAAAAAATCACTTAAAATCTAAAAGTAACACACTTATTGTTTAAAAATAAAAAAACATTTTATTTTTAAATAATAATTATACATATGAAAGTGATGATGTGTATAAATAAGTGATACTTAAGAAAATAAGATTTTTCTATTATTTGTAAACCAATTTCACGATGGAATTGATTCACATAAATACAATAAAACGGTTCACACAAACCAACTCAATTAACAATAATTGTGTAAATTACATTTATGTCAATTTATCCAATATTATATCGAATTAAACAAGCGTTGATTATTTATTTAATTCGGAGGATAGAATAATAAAAGTGATTATCGAGGGAGATAAAATGGAATTTGAATGAGGGGTGGAGCCCACAGAAATAAATGCAAAGAGAAGACCAAAGGACAGCTATTTGAGTATTAAAACTACAAAAAGAGCTTATAGGGTTTCCATTGATAGCTCTCATTAATTAATGCTGCTAATGACCGCTTTTAATTTCTTGCCAATTTTTGTGTTTCTGATATTATTGATGCATTAATTACCCTCTTTATCTTTATTAAGTAAATCTAGGGCACTCCATCCACTAATTCAATATAATTTTAGATAGTTTTTGTTGAATAATATTAATTGAACAAATATAATTGACCCATTCAAAAAATTACAACTATTTTATTAAAAAATATATTTAAATTGAATTGTATATTGAACTAGTATAAAATATCCAACATCTTTATTTTATTGATAATCAAGGTATTTATTTGTATGAGTGGTGGAAGATATGTGTTAAAAATCATTAATTATAAATTTGAAAATTTAAATTCAAATCGTATTAATGAATGACTAATAAAATATATTCCTCCATCATCTAATAAATTTTATAGAAAGAAGTGCACGCTTTTTAATTTTTTTTAAAATTATTTTTGGCTCAATGAAGAAAAAGTATTCTGAAATAGAAATAAATACTCCCTCCATTCTAATAAATATATTATTTTTTTATGTGTCGAAGGGTATTACAAGACATTGTGAGATTTTTTTATGAATTTAAAAATAGTATTATGCATATGATATTTTTATATACAATTTTTAAATTCATAAATGGAGCTGACAATATTCTATAATATCTTTCGATATATTACATTAAATCAGTGTAAAAAAATGGTCTATTCATTATAGACGGAGGAGTATTAGAAAATCAAACTCTAGGTAAACAAAAGCTTACGTAGCAATTCCAATGTTAAACCTTGAACCACTCAGTCATCTCTCCTGACATTATGACTATGAATGAGTGTATTTTTTTTTTTTTTGGGATGTAAAATTTATTATCGAACATCTCCAAAAAAAAATATAAATTTATTATGGGACGAAAGAAATATTTTATTTAAATGTATTTGATAAAACATTTAATACTACAAATTAAAAAAAATATATTATGTGATACTCATTGTCTGTAAACATTCTTTGTGCATCAATTGCATCGTAAAATTGGTACAATTTATTAATTTTGACTTATTTTAATTGGTACTCCCTCCGTCCCAGAGCAATTTGCAAGGGAGGAGGGTCACACAAATTAAGAAGAAAGTATAATAAAGTAAAAAAAAGTGTTTTGAGGGTTAATTTGGTAAAATTTTATGTAAAAAGTGAAAAATGTTAGTTGGATTGAGTGTAATGTGGGCCCAAAAAATGAAAAAGTAATGACATTTTGTGTAAATATGTAGATATTGTGAGGGTGAAGTTTATAAAAGAATTTCTTTTTTTGGGTCTGCAAGTTCCTTTAGGACGTCCCGAAAAGGAAAACTTGCAAGTTCCTCTGGGACGGAGGGAGTACAATTTATTAATTTTCACTTATTTTAATTGGTCAAGAAAGTATTTCATTTCAATGTATTTGATAAAACATTTAATACTATACATTTAAAATAAACAAAAATTATGTGATATTCATTGGTCTGTAAACAATCTCTATGCATCGTATAACTGAAACAATTTACTCCCTCAGTTCCTGAAAAGTTTTCACACCTTTTTTTATACACTTTTTAAGAAAAGTGTATAAAAATATAATATTGAGGGTGATGTGTAAAATTATATTATTTAAAATAATAAAATTAGTTGGATTGAGTGAAAAAATAAAGACATTTTGTGTAAATATGTGAATATTATGAGGATAAAGTTAAAATATTTATTTCCATTTATAGGGTGTGCAAAGTGTTGTGCACAAACAAAAAAAAAGTGTGCATAAATGTTTAGGGACAAAGGAAATATTAATTTTGACTTATTTTAATTGGTCATTGTTATGTGAAAAGATAAGCTGAGTTTGGATACTGAAGATTAATCAGGAATCCTGATCCTGATGTTTGGATCCGGAGGAAAGATCCTGAGACAATATCCTGAACCTGAAAGAAACTGATACTGAGCCTGAGTGCACTGATCCTGACACTCATCCTGAGTGTTCAGATCCTGGAGGCACTTGTCTCCTGAAGGCGAAATCCTGAGATTATCATCCTGAGCTAAAACTGCTTGCTTCCTGAGTCACTCATACTGAAGTCATATCCTGGGGTAACAGTTAGGAGCAAAACAGAGTATGACGAAGGCTATTTCAATAGAGTGATAAAGTCGGTTATTTGGACAGCTGGCGGAGTAAACCTATTGGACATCGGAACAATTATTCTTGGTGGTTATAACCATAGATCTCGTTGATTTGTTAGGAGCTTAAAGGCGGTTAAGGGATAGGTCTATAAATACATATTCAAATAAGAGATACACATAATACACAGAAATTATTCACATTCTAGAGTGAAAAAGCTTTGTATATTGTAAACGTTATTCTTCATATTAGTGAAAGTGAGCTACCCCATCCGTGGATGTAGATCAGTTGATCAAACCACGTAAAATTCTCTATTCTTTGATTTCCTAATTTCTACAATTTGTGTTCATTAGGTTTTTCGTTAGTTCTGATTAATTGCTTGAATAGTTGGAAGTCTTGTTGAGGTCGATTCGATTATATCACAACAAGTGGCGCCGTCTATGGGAAAGGGAAGAATTGACTAGGTAAATCATTAATCATGGCATCTACCAAATTGGATTTTGAGAAATTCACTGGTGCAAACGACTTTGGCCTGTGGATGATCAAGATGAAGGCTCTCTTAACTCATCAAGGGCTATCAAATGCCCTGAAGCCTAAAGATCAATGGCCATCTACTTGCTCAGAAAATCCAAACAAGAAACAGGAGATTTTGGAGAAAGCTCATAGCACCATTATTCTATGTTTGAGGGATAAGCCTCTGAGGGAGGTGTGCAAGGAGAAGACTGCCATTGGTGTTTGGAGTAAACTGGAGAAGGTGTATCAGACTAAGTCTGTCACTAACAAGTTGTTAATGAAGCAGAAACTGATTTCCTTCAGGATGACTGAAGAGAAGGAATTGATTGAGCAACTTGAGGAGTTTAACAAGGCTGCTGATGATCTTGAGAACCTGGGAGTGGAAATTGATGATGATGATGATGATGATAAGACTTTGATGCTCCTGAATTCTCTACCTAAATCGTTTGAGAATTTCAAAGATACTTTACTATTTGGGAAGCAAGATCAATTGTCATTTGATGATATTCTGGCTGCGCTCAAAACGAAGTCCCTGTAGTTACAAGCTAACAAGAGAAGTTTAGTGCAGGCTGAAGGCCTGAATGTCAGATTCAAGAAGGGCAAGAAAGAGTTTCAGAACAAGAAGAAGAAGAACACTTGTTGAGAGGAGGAAATGTTTTGCTTGCCACAAAACTAGTCATCTCAAGAAGAATTGCCCTGACAGAAATAGGAAACAAGGGGAAGAACAAATGACTAATATAATTGTTGCTGCTGCAGAAGGGTATGATAGTGCTGAGGTGTTGACTGTTACTAACCTGAAGCTAAATGATGAATGTGTTCTTGACTCAGGATGTACTCTCCATATGTGCCCGGATGAACCATTGTTCAGGGAGTTGAGGAGGTTTGATGGAGACTCAGTTGTGCTGGGCAATAATTAAACGTGTAAAGTGAAGGGGAGTGGTTCTGTCAGGATGAAGCTGCATGATGGAGTGTATAGGATACTCTCAAATGAGAGGCTTGTACCAGAGCTGAAGAGAAATTTGATCTCCCTGGGTTCACTTAATCAACTGGGTTATGAATTCAACACAAAGGATGAGTTCATCCTGATCACAAAAGACAATAAGGTATAAATGAAAGGCAAGAAAGTTATGTGTTGTATATCTTGATTGGGAGCACTTCTACTAGTTCAGCAAACAATGTTATGGATAGGACTGCGACTATGATATGGCATAAGAGATTAGGCCATATTGGAGAAAGGGGGCTCCAAGAACTTTCAAAGCAGAAGGTATTTGGAGATGGAAAGGTACCGAAGATGGATTTCTGTGATCATTGTGTCTTGGGAAACTCCAAGAAAATTCCATTTCCAAAGGGTAAGAAAACTACTGATGCACCTCTGGATTATGTTCATTCTGATATCTGGGAACCAGCTAAGGTGGAGACTCATGGAAGATGAAGATACTTCATGACAGTCATTGATGACTTAAGTAGGAGAGTATGAGTGTTCATACTAAAGCAGAAGAGTGAGGCCTTAGCAAAGTTCAGAGATTGGGTTAGTGAACAAGAAAATAAAAGAGGAAGATCCATT
The DNA here is from genome assembly GCA_026898435.1 of Prunella vulgaris. Lineage (NCBI taxonomy): Eukaryota > Viridiplantae > Streptophyta > Magnoliopsida > Lamiales > Lamiaceae > Prunella > Prunella vulgaris. The sequence goes on from JAPKLY010000178.1 coordinate 598,375, forward strand.
AAACATTTCAGGACTGATAATGGATTGGAGTATGTATCAAATGAGTTGAATAATTTCTGCAAAGAAAGGGGGATCACTAGACACAGGACCGTTTCTGCAAATCCTCAGCAAAATGGCCTGGCTGAAAGAATGAATAGGACAGGAGTATGTTATCAGATGCAAAGTTACCCAAGGTATTTTAGGGGGAGGCAGTCAGCACAGCTTGTTATCTCATTAACAAGTCACCATCCTCAGCTATTGAGTTCAGGACACCTGATGAGGTGTGGTATGGAAGAATCTCTGATTACAACAACCTGAAGGTCTTTGCATGCTCAACTTTTGCTCATATCAAGCAGGATAAGCTGGAACTTAGAGCACTGAGATGTATCTTTATTGGTTATCCAAAGGAAGTAAAAGGATACAAGTTATGGTGTCTAGAACCTGGTCACAAAAGGTGTATTGTCAGTAGAGACATGACTTTCAATGAAAAGGTCATGGGATACAATCAGCCCATAAACACTCAGGACTTTGATGGCATCATTTCAGAACATGGATTTCAGGTTGAGGTGGAGAATCCTGACCAGAACTCAGGACAAGTGATTACTAAGACAGGTGAAAACTCAGGAAGGCCTCAGGAGGAGTCTGAGGAAAGTAATACTGATGAACATTCTGACCATTCAATTTTAGATACTGAAGGCCAAGATCTCAGGAATTATAGCCTAGCAAGAGACAGACACATGAGAAGCATACACCCTCCAACTAGATTTGGTCAGGCTGACATGGTGTCCTATGCCCTGATAACTGCTGAAGAAGTGGAGCATCAGGAACCACAACGTTATGCTGAAGCTGTGTCAGGTAAAGATAAAGAGAAATGAATATTGGCAATGACTGAGGAACTTCAGTCATTAGAGAAGAACAACACTTGGACCTTAATGAATAAAGTTCAGGGACAAAAGGTAGTCAGTTCCAAGTGGATCTTCAAGAAGAAATCTGAAATGGGGTCAGGAGGAAAAGAGAAACTGAGATACAAGGCAAGACTTGTGACTAAAGGTTTCACTCAGAGAGAGGGGGTAGATTTCAATGAGGTATTCTCACCAGTGGTGAAACATTGCTCAATACGGATTATATTGTCAAAGGTTGCTCAGGAGGACTTAGAGCTTCAACAGCTAGATGTCAAGACAGCCTTTATACATGGAGATCTGGAAGAAACAATACACATGCAACAACCTGAAGGTTTTATTCTACCAGGAAATCAGGAGAAGGTGTGTCTACTGAAGAAATCATTGTATGGGCTGAAACAAAGTCCTAGGCAATGGTATAAGAAGTTTGAGAGTTTCATGATCTGTATAGGCTTTACAAGATGCAGGTATGATAGTTGTGTCTATCTTGAAAAACAAGGAAAGGAAGTACTTACATATCTGTTGCTTTATGTGGATGACAAGTTGGTTGCAAGCAAGAGTCCTGAAAGAATTCAGAGGTTAAATGTAAAACTCAGTAGCACATTTGACATGAAGGATTTGGGAAATGCGAAAAGGATATTGGGCATGGAAATCATCATAGATAAGGACAAAGGAAGGTTGTTCTTAACTCAGAAGGATTACATCCTGAAGATACTTAGGAGGTTTAACATGCATGAATCTAGGATTGTATCTACTCCCCTTGGTCAACAATTCAGACTGACAGCAGGTCAGTGTCCGAAGTCAGAAGAAGAGAAGGAACAAATGAGTAAGATTCCTTACTCAAATGGAATTGGTAGCTTAATGTATGCTATGGTGTGCAGCAGGTCGGATTTAGCACATTCAGTCAGTGTGGTCAGTAGATTTATGGCAAATCCGGGAAAGACACACTGGAAGGCTTTTAAGTGGGTTATGAGGTACTTAAAAGAAACTAAAAATCTGGGGTTACTCTTTGAGAAGACTAAGGACAGCACACCACCTCTACAAGGATATGTGGACTCAGATTATGCAGGAAGCATTGACACGAGGAAATCCTTAACAGGATATGTGTTCACCTTATATGGTACAACAATAAGTTGGAGAGTAGTACTTCAATCAGTAGTGACACTCTCAACTACTGAGGCTGAATATATTGTCATGACTGAAGCAGTAAAGGAAGCAATGTGGCTCAAGGGTATGATTAAAGAATTTGGAATAAGACAAAATGAAGTTGCAGTTCAGTGTGACAACCAGAGCACGATTCATCTAGTCAAGCATCATGTCTTTCATGAAACATCCAAGCATATTGATGTGAGGCTTCATTTTGTGAGAGATGTGGTGGAGAAGAAAGTAATTTCAGTGCAGATGGTTTCTACTGAGGACAATGCAACAAATATGTTGACTAAGGTCTCACCTACTTCCAAGTTCAGATACTGTTTGGAGCCGCTCAAGTTACAGTCGTGGGATGTACCTTGAGTTAGGTCCTGATGTGGAGTGTGGTGGAATGGGGGAAACTCACTTACTTTGAGGTGGAGAATTGTTATGTGAAAAGATAAGCTGGGTTTGGATAATGAAGATTAATCAGGAATCCTGATCCTGATGTTTGAATCCGAAGGAAAGATCCTGAACCTGAAAGAAACTGATACTGAGTCTGAGTGCACTGATCCTGACACTCATCCTGAGTTTTCAGATCCTGAAGGCACTTCTCTCTTGAAGACTCAGTAACCTGAAGGCGAAATCCTGAGATTATCATCCTGAGCTAAAACCGCCTACTTCCTGAGTCACTCATACTGAAGTCATATCCTGGGCTGACAGTTAGGAGCAAAACACAGTATGACGAAGGCCATTTCAATAGAGTGATAAAGTCGGTTATTTGGACAGCTGGCGGAGTAATCCTATTGGACGTCGAAACAGTTATTCTTGGTGGTTATAACCATACAATCTCGTTGATTGGTTAGGAGCTTAAAGGCGGTTAAGGGATGGGTCTATAAATACGTATTCAAACCAGAGATACACATAATACACAGAAATTATTCACATTCTAGAGTGAAAAAGCTTTGTATATTGTAAGTGTTATTCTTCATATTACTGAAAATGAGCTACCCCATCCGGTGGACGTAGATCAGTTGATTGAACCACGTAAAATTCTATGTTCTTTGATTTCCTAATTTCTACAGTTTGTGTTCATCGGAGTTCTTTGTAAGTTTTGATTAATTGCTTGAATAGTTGGAAGTCTTGTTGCGGTCGATTTGATTAAATCACAACAGTCATGACAAGAAACTTTTATAAACTTAGTGTATCGTACAACTCAAACATATTTTTAAATAGAACTAAATGAATTAATTAAAGTTTCTTTTTTTTTTGCTTAAAAATTATACTAGTGCAAATTAAATTACGTAGTAAAACCTATGTATACATCCCAAAAAAATAGAGAAAAAGAAGGGCAAAGAAGAAGATTAATTTGTATATTGAACAATATTAATTAGTATTATTCAATATATATATTGCTTCCTTGAAAAAAACTAAAATATATTATGTAAAATTTTATAATCAAAATTAAATCAAAATTACATTAATTGCCGTAGAGCACCAAGGTGTTACTTTATATATCCCCTTTCCTCAACGTCCTATTTGCTTTTACTTAAAAAGAAAAGAAAAAAAAACTTATTGAGAAAATAACATATTTGATTTCATCTGTTTTCAAGTTATTTTTCAAAATTATACATATTTTTATTTTAAAAAAACTTGTATTTTGTATTTAAATTCTTCCTTTATTTGTGTTCCTGAAATTTACATTTTGTTTTAATTAAACTTTTACTTTCATTTGTGAAAATTGATTTCTTAACTTCCTATACCTTAAATTGCTTTCAAAGTAAAAGAGTGCTGCTGTGAAACCGTCCCATGGAATAAAATATTAAATGAATTTAGATTTTAAATTAAAAATAAACTTAGTTTATTGAATAAGATTTCCTTGTACCAAATTACCTCAATGTTTTTCATATAATTTTTTATGATCAAAATCAAAAGACTTCAGAGCAGGATCAGTTCGCTTTCCCAACCTCATCAATTCGGAAATATCAAAAACCAAAATACTAATTGTTGTTAGTGGATTCAACCATTAATGAGATTAAGGTAGTTGTGAATGTTGATGGAATTCTAACAACTAATAATAAATGTTGATGATTGTGGGAATTAATGTGAGAAAGTAAGTACATATGGAGTTGTTAAGTCTGTTTATGCTGAGCTTGACTTCAATGGTAGTTTTCCCAGATCTCTTATTCATGAGCCCTTAATGATTGTATTTATAGATACATGACAACATGTTTGGTGTTTCTATGGTATCTCACTGAATCAGGATATTTAACATTGTGATTGAGTAGATACTAAGTTGGCCGCCCAAATCTTTGGGGGCAGAGCCGGTTGTTCCAATAGGGAAGTGACAACTCAACTCAAGTACAAATTAAATAACTAATTAGGTCGGATTTACTTTAAGCTAGCTTATGTCCCGCCCTTTTTAGGAGGAATAGGGTACTAATTACATGCTTCGCGGCTACATCTTATTTTCTGGTTAGCTCTTCGAGATCGAGGCAAAGATTTTAGGTTGCCTCTTAGCTCCACTGAATTCACGGATTCGGATTGATGTGGGTCACAGTTGTCTGAAGTGGAATCTATTTGACGTCCCCCTGAGTGTGTTCAGGGCCACTTGTAGTCTTGCATCGAACCTAGCAATGTCGGGGCAAGGTCGACGTTGCTTCTAGAGCTTTATTGTAGGACACTTCCTCCGATTCTCGGTCCTTGTGGGATGGGTTGGTCGTCTAGGCTCATTATCAATGGTGCTATGTTGTTCTATTTAAAACAGTGAAGGTCTAGGGGGGGGGGGGAGTGAATAGACCTTCAATTTTTTTTAAACTTTTCAAATTGGGATACTAGAGCATTCAAGTACCTCTTCTAAGTTTAAAACAATCTACAAGGTTCTTGGACCACAAAGGTTACAGTTGTAGACTACAAAGTTTACAGCTGCATGTTTTCAAAACTTAAAATAAAAATCAATATACTTGTAGATAAAGTCAGAGGGATTTTTCACACTTAAAAGTGTATTGAAAAACCTCTTAATGTGCAGCAATAAAATAGTATAAGTGTTAATGAAAAACAATGTGAAAGATTAAGTTAGAGCTGAGTGGCCAGAGAGTCTATAGTTGTAGGTTCCAGTTTCTATGAAAAATAAGTTTTATACAATTTCAAAGCAATGTTGAATGTAACAGTATAAAAGTATTTTTTAAAGGAACAAATATAAAAGTAAACAGTATGCAAAAAGTAATAAAAATTAAGTAAACAGGTAATGAGACAATAGTATTTATAGTGGTTCAAAGTCTGTGAATAAGACCTCCTGCATCCATTGTTACACCACTCGGGTACCAAATTCACTAAGAATAGATCATAAGAATCAAAGACAAGTATTTCCCCCTCAAAACTAGATCTCACAAAGATATCTAATCTAAGAACAAAAAAAAAATACTTAACCTATTCACATAGAACACATAGATTCACTAAGAGCCTATATACCCCACAAAGAGTAATCAACACTAAGTAGATATAACAAAACAAAGTGTGTGATGGAACAACGACAAAGATATGTGATTCTTTCTAAGAAATCCTAACCAACTATCCTATGAGTCACAAAGAAAAGATATTTCTAATAAGCTCTTTGAAAGTGTGTTGGCCGGAGACTTGCTTAGTATGAATACTTGAATTGTCAGGTTGTTGTTGTTGCTTCCTCTAAATTACTCCTCTATTTATAGTGGAAAAGGTGTGTCTTATCCGTTACAAATTAAAAAATTTGAATTCTGGATAAGGATCCTCTTTCTCTCTATAAATCTCCGCATGTGTGAATGGTTCAGGCTTTAAATAATCTTCATTCGGATTTCAAAATATAATCATCCTTAAGTACTCCTTAGTAAGTGCAAATGTTGCTTCACTAATTTGAGTTATTAGGGTCTTGATAATCTCTTGATTTGTTGAACTTGTACTTAAATCCTTTAACGGTCTTCAATGGCTGTAGGATCTTCTTTACTCCTGTAGTTTTTACTCATGCAATCTTCAGTTTCCAACTGTAGGATTAACCTTACAGCTGTAAGGTCTTGTCCAGCTATAAGTTGATCAACTCTACAGCTGTAGACTTTCCTTTCAAATTGTAATTTCCTTAGTGCTTTAATTTGATCCTGAAAGGTTAGTTTATGCACATACATTCTTATAGTTTGCTATCATAAAAATCTGCTCAAAATAAGGTTCAAACAATTTTCCTCTATTTTGATGATGAAAAACCTATATATAAGCAAATAAACAAATATGTAGTAGCAATAAGGTATTGCGAACTAACACGTAGTTAAATAGATAACTAAAATCAACAAACAAGACATAAATTTAGATAATTAAACTGTATTGAATAACAAGAGTTAGATACAACTTATAGAAAGTAGATAGACTAAAAACTAAATAGTTTTAGTATCTAATCTATTCTTCATTGTTTATCTCCCCCTGTGCTTTGGATCTGCCTCATTCTCTTCTTCTTCTTCTTCTTCTTCTTCTTCTTCTTCTTCTTCTTCTTCTTCTTCTTCTTCTTCTTCTTCTTCATTTGAGCTCTCAAAATCAGGTCTAACAGACAAGATTCCTTGAGCTAACATCTTCTGATTTCTTTTATCTTTATCTATGTATTGAAGCATAATCTTTAATTCATACTCATTGAAGATTTCTTCCTCCTTCTTGGACTTAAATTGTCTTCTAGCTGGTGTTCTCCTTCTCTTTGCATTCTTCCCTTCAATCAGATAAGCATTATCTCCCTTGTATAGATCACCCGTTCTCTTAAATCTCTGATACTTGTCTTTCTTCAGCTTCATCCATTTCAACATTGTACGCTTGTCTCTTACAGATTCAAACTCTTCCCACAAATTTCAAATTAAGTCTTTGCATCAGTCTGAACCTTTTTATTCTCAGCATCTTCATCAGGTGTTAGCTGCCTCAATGGTTGAACATGTAGGGGCTATGAAATTACTCCTTGTGCTCTTTGCTCCCTTTTGCACTTTTGTTGCTCTTTTACTCTCTTCTCCCATTTGCCTCCTGTAGGTTGATCCTGGCTTTGTGTGTGATGAGCTTTAACTGAAGGTTGCTTCATTACAGGCTTAGAGTTGGAAAGTCTGATAATTTTTCCTTGACTGTTCTTCCCACTTTTAGTCTGTTCAGCAACTCTGGAGGGCAAGTCCTTAGACTTTACAGCTGCAAACTATTGATTCATTAACTTGCATTATTCCTCCATGTTCTTCAGGAGCTAACCTTCTCTTCAATTCCCTTCATCAAATTCTATTTCCCTCAAACTTTCCCCCTTTTTTCCATCATTAAAATGTGACAAAATAAGGTTAAGTTTGGATAGAACATCTTCCTTAATGGAATTTAATTCTGAGATCAAGGACTTCACATCTACCCTTAGACCATCAATCTTTGTCTTTCGACCAACATTCTCATTCTTCACTTCAATCCAATGATGCAGAAATCAGGCTAGGCGGCCTCTTGCCAACCCAATTTCTGTAAAATCGACAATTTTAGGCATTTTCGGGTCTAGGCGGCTTCTAGGTGGCCCAAAGTGTTAAATCCAGTGATACAAAGAGATGTTATCCACATATAGTTGACAAAACACCCAGTCTTTTCCTATCCATACAAGAATTACTAATCAGGATTGAAAGTAAAATTACAACAATAAGTACTGATTAGGGTCATAATTGCATCTTTTAGCATCCATTTCTACATGGTTTTGATGAGATTATATTCATATTTAACCCTAATTTGGTATACTTTGTGCTATTAACCCTTTGGTGGCAAGAAAATGTGCTTTGTAGGTAAAAACGAGCAAAAATGAGCAATTCCCAACTATTTGATGTGAGATGATGGGATCCGAGCTCATAGGGATGTTTCTAATACTCAATTGAAGACCCTAGGAGGCCTAGATGAGTCGTGGGATTGAATATGCAAAAGTCGAAATCAGACGTCACAAGTTACACTGCGACCGAGCGCCGGCTCAAGGAAGACCGAGCCACAGCCCTTCAGCGTCCGAGCTAAATCACTATGCACAACTAGCTAAATCATGGCCGCTCGGTCACCAAGCCATGGCCGCTCTGTCATTGGCCTTGAGCAGCATCCGAGCGTAGCTCTTCTAGCGACCGAGCGCGAGTCCGGATTTTCACATTTTCGGGGGTATTCTCGTCTTTTTGCGCGTTTAATGAAGGTCATATTGGACCAAGCATTGTGGGCACTATAAATACTCAAGGATCAGATTCTCCAAGCCATCATCTTCATTAGTTAGATCATTAGGTAGTTTTAGAGAGAGATTAGAGGTTATTAGTGGGTTCTTAGTTAGATTTCATACTTCTCTCTACAATTACTTTTAATCCATCCATTGGATCTTTAAACCGTTTTCTCCATTAGATTAGTCTCGTTCTTAGCTACCATTCTACGGTTCAATTTACGTTTTCAAGCTTTGGATCAAGATTTAGCACTTTGGAGGTTTGTAGATTGTATTCAATTTCTTCCACTTATGGTAAGTTTTCCTTTAATTCCTTTGTTATAGTTCTTATTCATGATGATTAGAATGTTAATTGATGATTTACACTTCCAATTAGCCATGGGCTAATTCCTTGTTGCATGGTTGTATGAATACTATGGTAAATTTAGTCTCTTGTGATTCTATGCATGAATTAGTGATCTTATTGAATTAGTTCTCTTATTAATGACTTGTATGAGAGCTTGGGATGTTTAATTGGAATGTATGGCTTATATAGTTAGCAATGAAATGAGAATTGAGCTATAAGAACTTTATGCATACCAAGTGTTTGATATTTGGCTTGTATGATCAATGAGAATTGCATATTAGCCTAAGACCTCTTAATTGGAGTGTTAGGAGTTGTAGAGAGATCTAGACACCTAATAGAGCCCTTACCTTGTGTTGTAGAGAGATCTAGACACTAGTTGGCTTGACTAAGACACCAAGAGACCTTTTGCATGCTAGGATGGATAGGATACTAGAGGAACCATAGTAGAATTACTTCCATGTACACTTCACACTTGCTCACTTCTTTGAGGTGATAGTTAGGATTTACTATTCTTGCTTGATTAGTAGATAGAATCCATGATCTTTTCTTGCTTTCCTAGCTATTAGCCTCTTGTAGACATTCAATGCTTGCTTGATATCGCATCGTTTCCCTGTGTTCGATATTTAACTTGGTTAACTTGCCACGACAACAACGACCACGTTCACTTGCGTGGAAATCATCACGATTTTGGCAAACAAGTTTTTGGCGCCGTTGCCGGGAAAACGGTCTCTTTGTCAAGCTAGTTGATGTTTGTTTACATTTCTTTTCTTTGTTATTGTTGTTTGATTGTTGCTATTCTTGGTGAGTGTTGATACTTGCTTGATTTTTGTAGGAGTGCACTTAATTGAAGATGGGCGAATACAACCATTACTCGTATTCTCCACAAAATATATCATCTCCTAATCCATACCTACATCAACTTTACCCATTTAAAATCCCAACCACTTTTGATATAATCACCATGTTAGAAGAGTGTATGAAGTACTTAATGATGACGTTATGGAACCGAGCCCAAATTCCACCACCTCCACAAGAAGTTTCTTATCCTTCTAACTCATATACATCTCAAGATTCCTACTCCTATGAAGATCCACATTCCTACACTATACCCTCTCCTATGCCTTGCCATCATGAAGAAACTCCTCTAAGCTATCTTGGTGATACTCTAGTCTACATCCTCAATCAACTCGAAGAAATTGAAAGGGAGAATGAGAGAAGTTTTAAAGAGACAAATAGGAAGATTGATAGATTTTTCCAAGCTCAAGAAGATCAAATCAAGAGCTTAGAGCTCCAAGTTGAGCAATTGAAGCAATTGGAGCAATTGACCCAACAAGACCATGAGATTTGCGAAGCGTCAAATCAAGATTCCTACTCTCATTATGATTATACATGCTCCTACACTCCATATCTTCCTATGACTATCCATCAAGAGGACACTTCTTCAAGCTATGAGGAAGATATTTTAGCTCCAATTCTCAAGAATTTGGAAGAAATGGAAAAGAGGATGTTCAAGGAGGAAGATGGGGGTAATGATAAAGCAAAAGGGGAAGCGGAAAGTATAGAGGAAAAAGGGGATGTGGAAGATGAAGATGATCATCATCACGAGACGATTAAATCTCTTTCTATTCTAGATTGTATTGGAGCTCAAATTTTTTTTGAACCTTCTCATGCTTACATTGACTATGAAATTTCTATTATTAATGATGATATTGCTTACAAATTTCATCATGCTATATTGATTAGGAATGAAGAAGAAAAGAAGGTTGGATTAGAAGAAGAAGAAAGAGAAGAGTGTGTAAAGGAGGAGGAAAAAGAAGAAATTGATGAAAGTGAAAAAGATGAAGAAGAGGATGATTGTGATGACCATGATGAATACAAGGACCTTTATGATTTCTATGATTTTGATAAGAAAGTTCTCTACAATGATGAGTTTAAGGAGATTAAAGAGTCTTGTGTTCAAAAAGTTTTCTATCTTAAGAGTTTCACTAACTCTCTTATTGATTCTTTTGCTCATGATATTAATCTTTCTTGTGATGATATTGAGTATGACATTCCTCTTGTTGAAATTGATAGGAATCAAGAACAAGAAGTGGAAGATAAGGAAGGAGAAGATTCAAGAGGAGGAAAAGAGAAAGGACAAGAAGAGGAAGATGAAGGTCCACTCATGGACATATGCATGATGGAAGAAAAACAACAAAATGAAGTAGAGGAGGAGCCGACAATTGAAATGAGCATTTCTAAACCTTTGGACTCTTCTACTTATGCTTATTTTGATAATGTTGTTTATATTGATTTCGTCTTGCCTCTTGAATTGATTGATGATAATATTGAATTGAAAATCCTCTTGAAAATTTTTGATAGTAGGAGATGGGGGTGGATTGGTTTGAGAAGAAATGAGAAAGAAAATGCTTGTGCTTATAGGTATAAAATGATAAGGAAAGTAGGGGTGTGAGGTAGAAATCCTACTTGTTTCCTTGATCATGATGCTTTGATATTGTTGTATAATGGGAGGAATGCCAATTATCCTTGGCCATTTAGCTAACATTGGTGTCGTCCGGCTAGGGGACGTTAAATCCAAGCGCTACGTGGGAGGCAACCCACCCTTATATCCTTTGTTCGTTAGATTTTTGTTTTGTTTTCATGATTTTGGATTTGGAAGTAAGTTGTGCTATTTCACTCTTGATTGTTACTTGTGCTTAATAGGTAGTTTGGGGGAGTTTATATTGATATGGTAGGATTGGTTTTGGATAGTGTTGTGCATGATTATATTTGGATTTGTGCTTTAATTGCTTAGCCTATACCATATTCATCATTCTTCATATTGGCTATTTGATATTGATTGATGATGTTTGTGATGGTTAAAAATGGTTTGAATGGGTGTAGGTAATTTAATTTCGAAATTGAGAAAAATTTCTCCGACCGAGCGCCGGCCCACAGGCGTCCGAGCTATTCGCTACGACTCAGATATTTAATTCCCGCTTGGTCGGAAGGCATGAAGCGCGTCTGAGCTCCGTTACACTGCCGTCCGAGTGCCGTTCAACAGGGACCGAGCGCAGCACTAGTGGTGAGCAATTTTTACCATTTTTCGTGTTTTTACCACACTTTCTTCCTACACCATTGTACACCATTTTCCACACACAAACACACATATTTTACACCACAATCTTGCACACACACTCTTCCAAAATACACAAGAAGAGGAGAGGAAATTCTTGGAATTCAAGCTCTACATTTCTACTCTTCACTTCCTTCCATAGGTATGTTTTCTATACTCCCTTCTTACTTATGCTTGATACTTGCTTCCTTTTCCTCATGTTAGTTTCTTGTTTTGTAGATTGCTATTTTGAGCTTATGTGTTGATTCTTGTTGTATTGTGCTTTATTGTGCATTGCATGATCTTTTCTTCACTCTTTGCCAAACTTTTTAGACCCTTGGTCCAAAAAAGTTTGGGGGGTGTGTTCATTTCGTCAATCTCATTGCAATGCTATGCTTATGTTGATTCTTAGTGCTTCCTTGATGTTTTGGACCATATGCTTATCATGTGCCTTGTTTTTAATTATTGATTTTTGCCATATTGTTGCTAGTTTTGAGTAGTGTGGCATGAGATATGCTTATGGTTGTGTGGATGATGTAGATAGTGCATAGTTAAGTGTAGTGTGTATATTGCTTAATTCATTTTTGTCTATAGTGTAGTTGATTCTTTGATGCTTGATACATTATTGATGTGTACATGTTTGATATGATATGAGTCATGATCACCTTGACCCGTGAGGTTTGAGCCTAGTTTGCCCGTTTCAATCTTAAATGGATGACATTTCTTGATGTGAGATCCACATGGTGCATTTCCACTCTAGAACTTGATTTGAGTCTTGTTTGAGATCACATTTTGTAATGAGTTGTCAAAAATGATTTGAGGCCATCTTTGATTTTATATGAGTCACTTAGCCAAATTATCCATGCCATGACATTGATTCCATAGTTAGCCATTTTGTGCCTTTGGCCTTTTCTTTGGCAACCTATGATTGTAGCTTGATTATCCTTCATTTTGAGTCTTATTTTCCCTATTACTAGTGGAGCTTATATGAGGATATGAGGGTTACATGTACTTTGAAAGCAAGCTTGGTGGATAAGATGGTGAAGAAAAGTGAAAGAAACAAAATATGAAGATGTGAAAAAAAAAATGGAAGTTGTGTTGAATGAAAAGATGTGAAGAAGATCTTATGTTTCTAATGTGTTGGTGATGTGATAAAAAATTACAAAAGAAAGGAAGTGGAAAAATTCTTGAAAGGAAGAAGTGTGAAGAAAAGTGTTAAGTGGTTGAAATGGTGTTGCAACTTGATCACTTGCAACCTATCTTTGGAAGAGTAGAGTCTTGACCTCTTACTCCACTAGTATGATAGTCACTTCTATCCAAAAATATCCCACCCTTACCAAAGATCCAACACTACAACCAAATAAAAAGTCCTCTTTGATTTGATGATGAATTACTTGTCAAGTGGTGGAAAATTTGAGACTTTTATCAAGCTTATGGTAGTGGATGTACTATGTGTGATGTTGAGTGAACCTCATACACTTGAGAGCTTGAGTGATACACTATCTAGTGAGGATTTTGACTCATTGATTTGATCTTGTGTGCATTGATGTTATGTAAATGGTTGATGAGATGATACTACATTGATAGATTGCATGATATTAGGTGATGTATATATGGCATTTGATTGTGTGCTTGATGCTTCATCGATACAATTATTCCCCTATCTTATCGCTTCGTTGCTCGAGGTCGAGCAACAATCTAGTTTGGGGGTATGATTAGGGTCATAATTGCATCGTTTAGCATCCATTTCTACATGGTTTTGATGAGATTATATTCATATTTGACCCTAATTTGGTATACTTTGTGCTATTAACCCTTTGGTGGCAAGAAAATGTGCTTTGTAGGTAAAAACGAGCAAAAACGAGCAATTCCCGACTATTTGATATGAGATGATGGGATCCGAGCTCATAGGGATGTTTCTAATACTTAATTGAAGACCCTAGGAGGCCTAGATGAGTCGTGGGATTGAATATGCAAAAGTCAAAATCAGACGTCACAAGTTACACTGCGACCGAGCTCCGGCTCAAGGACGACCGAGCCACAGCCCTTCAGCGTCCGAGCTAAATTACTATGCACAGCTAAATCATGGCCGCTCGGTCACCAAGCCATTGCCGCTCGGTCATTGGCCTTGAGCAGCATCCGAGCGCAGCTCTTCTAGCGACCGAGCGCGAGTCCGAATTTTCACATTTTCGGAGGTATTCTCGTCTTTTTGCTCGTTTAATGAAGGTCATATTGGACCAAGCATTGTGGGCACTATAAATACTCAAGGATCAGATTCTCCAAGCCATCATCTTCATTAGTTAGATCATTAGGTAGTTTTAGAGAGAGAGATTAGAGGTTATTAGTGGGTTCTTAGTTAGATTTCATACTTCTCTCTACAATTACTTTTGATCCATCCATTGGATCTTTAAACCATTTTCTCCATTAGATTAGTCTCGTTCTTAGCTACCATTCTACGGTTCAATTTACGTTTTCAAGCTTTGGATCAAGATTTAGCACTTTGGAGGTTTGTAGATTGTATTCAATTTCTTCCACTTATGGTAAGTTTTCCTTTAATTCTCTTGTTATAGTTCTTATTCATGATGATTAGAATGTTAATTGATGATTT
>JAPKLY010000178.1:613027-638085 GCA_026898435.1 Prunella vulgaris
ATGGTTGTATGAATACTATGGTAAATTTAGTCTCTTGTGATTCTATGCATGAATTAGTGATCTTATTGAATTAGTTCTCTTATTAATGACTTGTATGAGAGCTTGGGATGTTTAATTGGAATGTATGGCTTATATAGTTAGCAATGAAATGAGAATTGAGCTATAAGAACTTTATGCATACCAAGTGTTTGATATTTGGCTTGTATGATCAATGAGAATTGCATATTAGCCTAAGACCTCTTAATTGGAGTGTTAGGAGTTGTAGAGAGATCTAGACACCTAATAGAGCCCTTACCTTGTGTTGTAGAGAGATCTAGACACTAGTTGGCTTGACTAAGACACCAAGAGACCTTTTGCATGCTAGGATGGATAGGATACTAGAGGAACCATAGTAGGATTACTTCCATGTACACTTCACACTTGCTCACTTCTTTGAGGTGATAGTTAGGATTTACTATTCTTGTTTGATTAGTAGATAGAATCCATGATCTTTTCTTGCTTTCCTAGCTATTAGCCTCTTGTAGACATTCAATGCTTGCTTGATATCGCATCGTTTCCCTGTGTTCGATATTTAACTTGGTTAACTTGCCACTACAACAACGACCACGTTCACTTGCGTGGAAATCATCACGATTTTGGCAAACAAGTACTTGCCCAATATCTATACGAAATATGACGATAATTCTACTTCTTGACATGATAACAACTCCACACTCTCATTTTTAATTCCTCTAGTAATTCCAAGGTTTGCGAATTCTTGTTTTGAAAAATCATCAAGTTTCTTGCCTTCCATAATAACCACACTCTACATTTCCAGATGCAAACTCCAAGTACTTTTCCTTCCTTTCCTTTGAGTAGACTATTAAAAATGATCATACTACTCGTTGGATTAGATGGTAAAACTGATTTAATTCCAATCCATTTAATGCATTCCATCCAGAAATTATATGTAAAAGAGCATGTGAATAGAATATGACTCACATATTCTGGAATTGCACCACAAAAAGCACAACAATGGTTGGCTTGATCAACTAGTACCTTTCTTCTGATGAGTTTAGCATAAGTTGTGATTCTCTTCCAAATCACCCTTCAAGCATGTATCATTATCTTCAATGTACTGACTTTATTCCATATTATTTTAAACTCCCCTTTCTCCACCATGGCTCTTATTCTTTTTCCATCCACCAGCTTCTCATATGCAGTTTTTGTCGAACAAGAATGGTTACTCGACCAATTCCATTTCCATTTGTCCGCCTCACCTTGAGCTAGAGGGTACCTGTTAAGAAAGCATATCAATTCATTAAGTAAAATCCTTTCTCTATCAAACAAAGGTCGTCTCCACTCCCACTTACAACTCCAAGCCCAATCTCTCCACTCCCTTACTCACTTACTCTCACCTTCTTATCCCTGCATAAATGATATAACCTTGGAAAAACACATTTCAGTGCTAAAGTTCCCAGCCCAACAATCTTCCCAGAATAAAATATCCCTCCTCTCTCCTATCTCATTTACTAAACCCAAAAGAACCATTCTGAATCCCCAACACCCAATGTCTATAATACTTCTCCCCCACCACCCTTTTGGTTTTCTTACCCTTCCCCTATTCCTTCCACTCAAGCCCATACCCCACCCAAGGCCCCATCTAGACTCGATCACTCTACACCAAAGACTATTCCTCTCATTGTAAAACCTATAAACCAATTTTCCCAACAGTGCATTATTAAAACACTCGATCTTTAACCCCAAGTCCCCCCCCCAGAATTTTGATTCCTAGATAATTGCCCATTTAGTCCAAGAAATTTTTTTATTGCTCACATTCCCACCCCAAAAGAAACGACGCTGAAGTTTGGCTATTTCACTCAAAACATTTAAAGGAGCTCTATAAGTGAATAGGTAATGTACAGGAATAGATGAGAAAACAATACTGATCAAAGTTAGACGTCCTCCGATCGAAAAATTCAAGCTTTTCGCTTTCGTCAATCGGTTCTTCATTTTCTGAATAACGTACTCCCAGTCCGTGAATGATCTATACGAGAACCCAACTTTAATCCCAAGATATGCAAAAGGAGTGTAACCAATTCTACATTCAAGCACATTAGCAAATTTTCCCATCTCCTCTTCATCTAAATTGAATCTAAAAATGCTGCATATTTCTTTGTTCACCTTCAGTCCTGAAATTCTCTCCAAGTTAATGGGGAAAGGTTTCAAGAATTGAACATTTTCCATAGAGCCTTTTCCCAATGTATCATCTGCGAATTGGAGGTGGGATAGTTGCACCTCGCAAGCTCCAATATGAACCGGATCAAAAAGTCCACCATCTACTGTCTTCTTAAGCATAATACTAAGAAAACATTAGCAAATCTTCCCATCTCCTCTTCATCTAAATTGAATCTAAAAATGCTACATTTTTCTTTGTTCACCTTCAGTCCTCAAATTCTCTCTAAGTTAATGGGGAAAGGTTTCAAGAATTGAACATTTTCCATAGAGCCTTTTCCAAAATAAATTGTATCATCTGCGAATTGGGGGTGGGATAATTTGCACCTCGCAAGCTCCAATATGAACTGGATCAAAAACTCCACCATCTACTGCCTTCTTAAGCATAATACTAATTCCCTCTGCTGCTATAAGAAAGAGAAAAGGCGATAGAGGATCACCTTGGTGAAGGCCTCTCTCCGTGAAACTCTTCCGTTGGGCTGCCATTTTATAGAATTGAAGCACGCGTTGAGGTAATACATTCCATGATCCACTTAATTCACTCATTATGAAAATTAAACCGTCTCATAAGCTTCTCAAGAAACTCCCACTCCACCGAGTTGCATGTTTTGGCAAAGTCAATTTTGTATAGGAGTCCTTTAAAATTCCCGCTCCTCATGTCCTCGATTGCCTCATTTAAGATTACCACCGAATAAAGAATATGCTTATCTCTGATAAAAGCACTTTGTTTATTTGAAATTACGGAGCCCAACACTTTACTTAGTATGTTGGATAGGACCCTAGCAATAATCTTGTAAGGACCTCCTATGAGAGAAATCGGTCTAAAAGCTGAAAGAGTATTTGCCTCCTCTTTTTTTGGGATGAACACTATGAAAGAAGGATTGAGACCTCGAACTAGCTTCTAATGCTTGTAAAATTCAGCCATCATCTTCATGAAGTCCTCCCTATACACATCCCAATATTTTTTCAGGAAGCCAAAACTAAAGTCATCCGGGCTCGGGCTCTTATTACATTCGCATGAATCCAACGCCTCTTCCACCTCTTCAGAAGAGAAATCAGCAATTAAGAACTAATTCTCTTCTGCTAATATTTTCTTTGAACAGACGTCATGGGAAGGCTGATATTCTAACGTGTAGCTGCTTTAAAGTGGGTTTTAAAAAAATCACCAACTCCTCTCTTAACCTCATCTACATCCTCTTTTCATTCTCCATCAACATACACTCCTTGTATCTCATTCCTTTTCATTCTTTGATTAACAACTTTGAGAAAGAATCCTAAGTTAGCATCCCCATTTTTATCCATTTAAATCTGGTCTTTTGTTGAAGTAGTGTCGTTTCCTAATTTCTTTTCATAATCTCCGCATCTTCAAGTCCAAATGCTTCATCAATGATGTTAAGTCTTTGAATTTCCTTCTTTCATTGCTCAATTTTGGCTTCCATACATCTGAAAGTTCTTTGTTCCACTTCTTCATATCTGCATTGAGAGATTTCAAATTTTCTTTTATAATGAAGCTTCCCCACTGTTGATAAAAGGAATCACACCGACAATTAAGAAATAATTAATGACACATAATTGGAGATTGAAGAGAATCTCAATCATAACGAGATCATGGACGAGCAAGAGAGAGTTGAGTCAGCAAGCCCACGTGACTAAGTTAAAGCTGCTCGCCACCTTGCTCGGCACGAAGGGCAAAGAGATGAATGAGGGTAGGCCGAGTCAGCAAGCCTACACGGTCAAGTCTGACAACCAAAGGGACGGGCACCACAAGGTGGTGAGCACCACAGCCTACATGGCCAAGTCTGACAACCAAAGGGGTGGGCACCACAAGGTGATGAGCACCACTGCCTACACGGCCAAGTCTGACAACCAAAAGGGTGGGCACCACAAGGTAGCGAGCACCACAGCCTACACGGCCAAGTCTGACAACCAAAGAGGCGGGCACCACAAGGTGGCGAGCACCACAACTAGCCGACCTGCTCGCCGCCCTGCTGGCCAAGTTAAAGAGAGTGCAAGCCAAACACTGCTCGCGCAACACCACAATGGACGCCGATAAGACCACCAACTATACACAATAAATGGGGCAAGAGTGGATGCACACCTGGCACCCCACAAGGAGGCGAGCAGGTCACGATTACATCCGAGTGAAGGACATCTACCCCACTGAAGGTTGCTCGCCCACGAGGAAGCCAACCCCCCAAGGAGGAAGACCAACAATGAAGGGTAGATTAGTCTTTTAGAAATGAGTTAGTGGACCTAAAGGGTTAAATAGTGACAAGTGGAGGATATTTGTCACTATATTAGATTAAGTGGCCTAATCAAGTGTCACATCACCCATGCAAGGTTATATATAGGAGAAATACACCCATTTGTAAGGATTCCATTCTCTTTCTAATACAAGAACATATTACAAAAATTCTCTCACTACTTCTCTGTCTACATTTCTTATTATCTAACTAGTTCATCATCTTAGATTATTGTTTAAGTGATTCAACATAGTAATTAGTCACATAAATATCCACTTATAACAATCACTCAACACCCACCCATGAACCTCATAACTCCTCCATTTGTTTACAACGAACTCACGAAATCCATGATAGGACCTCAAAGCATTTATAAATCTAAATGGTTTTGGGCCCCAATCTTTTCCTTTAATTTCCAACATAATAGGACAGTGATCCGAAAGTGTACGTCTCCCACCTTTGATAGACGAATTTGGCCATTGCATCAACCAATTCTGGTTTATAAGAGCTTGATCAATTTGGCTCTTACATGAGTCTGGTCTATACCAAGTATAAAAACGATCCTGAAGAGGCAAATCAATGGATCTAATATTTCTGATGAAGTCATCGAAGACTTGTATATCTCTTCTACTGTTCGACTCACTTCTGCCCACCCTTTCACATTGTCTTCTAATTGTATTGAAGTCTCCAATCATACATATACAGAAATTTGAATACTAAGATGCCAACTGTATTATCCACTCCCAAAGATCAATTCTATCCTCTAATGGAGAGAGAGCATACACATTAACTACAAAACATTTAACTCCTTCATCTCCCCACATACCATTTAACACTACAACATCTCTCATATGCCAAAACACTCGTGCCTTTGATTAAGTCCGCATTCCATAGAGTTACAATACCCCCTCCTCTACCTTCTGATTCCCTAAAAGTCCAGCCACAATTCCCTTGACCCCACAAAAATCTAGCCACAAACTGATCAATAACCTCCTTTTCTTTGTCTCCTGTATACAATGGGACGGAGGGAGTATTAGATTCATATAAAAGGAAATACAAAAATCTCTTTTAAGATTTGTTCAATGAGTAAGTCTTTTGTGAAATTGGTGTTAATGCAATTCAAATCTATCTTTAAATAATTGGAGTTATTTTCACTAATTAGTGAAATTTGTTTACACTAAATAATTATGATCGGACAATCGTAACTATTCAATATAAGCAATTATAATTTTTTTAAATGTAACTTTATATTTAAAAATGCACTTCAAGCGTACACATAGTACATACAAGTTCAATTTATAAAATGAACCATGTTTTGAAGTGTTACCATATCTACCCGGATTAACGACGAATTCAAAATCTATTTGACTAATTAATAAATGCAAAATCACGAAGTATAATTCATCTCAACCAGTCAAACAAATTCTTGATCAACTGACAATATATTCATAATATTTTAAATTACAAAAAATCTTCTAATAATTTAGAAAAATTATCTCAAAAACAAATTATATGCGGCAAAAATTTAACATGTTTTTGCCAGTATTTCTCAGAGTTTTGGTGGTTGTTTTTTCTCTAAAAAAAAATGTATAAAATCGTTTCATGATATGCAATGTTTTAAAAAGCGGAAGCGGACATTGAACTAGACACCTTAGTCTTTTTTGGTCGGACCGGGTTCGATCGGTCCGACCGTTAATAAAGCGGTTGAGCCGGTATGATGTCATAATTATATAATATATAAATTATAATATTATATAATTTAATCATTTGTATTAAATATATAATGAAGACACTGGATGAAGACGCTGCACCGCTTAAAGTTGTTGCAACGCTCATCACACCGCCGGAGATGAATGTCAACGTCAATGAATTTAGGCATCACGCTCTTCGTCTTTTTTAGAATTTTTTCAATAAATATATTAGGGCATCAAAAAATTTCTTAAATTGCAAAATAACCCCTAAATATATATTTTTTATAAAAATCTTCCTAGCAGCCGGTTCGACCCGGACCGGTTCAACCCGATTAAAACCGCTTTTGACCGGTTCTCAAGCGCTTAAATAGATGGCCGGTCGAACGCTTTTGAATCATACGTTACTATGTCCGGTTAGCGGTCGGATCGGTCCGACCGGCCGGTCCGATCGGTTTTTTAAAACATCGATGATATGAAACTGACAAATAAAAAATAGTAATGTGATAACAATAAAACGTAACTCTTTGACAGGTATACTGTTGTAACGATTTTGGTATTACTTATACCCTCTGAAATGAAATTTTTGCTGATAAAAAAAAAACTTTAAATTACTATTCACTAAATTATTCACATTCACATTTTTCCATCTTCATCTCTCATCCTTTTGACCACCATGTCTATGACATGAATAAACTGTGATTAATTTAAATTGAGAGTCCTTTATTGTCTCGTTGGTGAGCTAATTCCCTCTAATACTTATATACATACCACCTCACCAAGCGTACACATGAAATGGAAACTTCAACTTTTTTTTTTGTATTAAAAGGTATTCCTTATCAGACCCTGGCTTTATACCATTCACATTTAATTTAAAAAAGAGTAAATTTACAACATGCAAACATCTAAAAAGTATTAAATTTGAAAGGCGATTTAGGTGAAAAATAAATATAGTCATGTGAAGTTAATATCTTAAATAAAACCATAAATTCACAGGTATCGGCCCCTACCACATGCATCGGAGAGTTTACACACAATATCTTAATTTGAGGTTAATTATTACTCCCTCCGTCCCTGAAAAGATTGCACACATCTTTTTACACACTTTTTAAGAAAAGTGTGTAAAAAGTAGAGTATTGAGGGTGATGTGTAAAGTTATATTATTAAAATAATGAAATTGGTTGGATTTAGTGTAAAAGTAATGTCATTTTGTGTAAATATGTGAATATTATGAGGATAAAGTTAAAGTAATTATTTCCATTTATAGGGTGTGCAAAGTGTTGTGGGATAGACCAAAAAAAAAATGTGCAAAGTGTTTAGGGACAGAGGGAGTATATGTCAATTTTCAAATTCTGATGTGTATTTATTTCTTGGATCGATCGGTATTTAACACATGAATTCAAAATCATATTAATACTTGGTTAGGTTTTTTTAAGAGTTCAATATATATAACATGCATTCAAATTATAAAATACTTCCCCTATCCACTAAATATATATGCATCTTTCTTTACACGTAGTTTAAGGCGATATGTTGGGGAACATCTGCACTTTCAAAAAATATGATCTTTATTTATAAACGGACCTCACAATACCCCTAAATATCCTGCGACATATTGTATTAAACCACGTGTAAAAAAAAGTGTATATATTTGATGGATAGTGTGAGTATAAAATAAAAAACAAAGTATAGCACAGACAATCTTGTTCGCCTTTATTGGCCCCTCATTCAACAAAGTGAAATTAATCTTCAGCTTTTATGTGGTCAAAATTGAAAGCTTATTTTTCTGGTAAACCATTTAATGACAAATTTTAATAAATATTTTGACTATACGTACAACAAGTATTCATTCGCATGTATGTATGAATATGATTACATATATATACATCCACTCCCATGACTGCGCCAAAATATTGACTGAAAACTATGGTACCTTTATTGCACGTATGTTGGAGGTAGATATAGCTAATTATTTAGTCAAAATGTATCATTAATTTATTTCTACTAAATTGAAAAAAAAAGGGGTTAATTTTTGTCCAACCGATCATATTTTAATAAAATTGTGTCACTTATTAATTAAAATTTTTTTTTTTTTAAAAAGTAATAAAATTTTAACAAAATGTAATAATATTTTTGTTAAAAGTGATTGTAACTTTTTCTTAAAAATATTGTCATATTTTACTATGAACTTATCACTGATTTTTTTTTTTAAAATGACAATATTTTTTATTAAAAGTAACTATCATTTTTCTTAAAAATATTATATGTATACTTGGTGACGTGGTATGTATAAAAAATATCAGAGGGAATTAGCTCACCAACGAGACAATACGGGACTCAGTTTAAATTAATCACAATTTATTCATGTTATAGAAATGGTGGTGAATGAGATGATTTATGAAGATGGAAAAATATGAATGTGAATAATTTAGTGAATAGTATCTTAGAGTATTTTTTTTAATCAGCAAAAATTTCATTTTTGAGGGTATAAGTAATACCCAAATTGGTACAACAGTACACCTGTCAAAGAGTAGATAATATCTTACACTTCAAGATATAAATTATACATAAGAATATACCCTAGACATAAAAATATCCTTCAAGTCTATCTCAATATCTCCTTTGGATCTAACTCCAAATCTGAGTAGATGATAGCGAGATTCATATTCTGATGAGCAGAGAATCAACACCACACTCGATATTACAATTCATCCAGCAATAGATGTATCGATTTTCTATCATTTTGAAAAATAATCGAGTTCCTCATTTTCCATAAAATTCAAATAGCACATTCTCAAATACAAATAGAAAGATGTCGTCCAAGCTTTCCTTCAAGTAACTTAGAGTATGTTTATTTATGGTTTTAAGCATAAGTAGCAAGTCATGACTTTGGAATATCCTGAGATTTGAAAATTTTAGTGATTAGTAAAAATGTATGTTTTTTTATTTTGGTAGGATAGAATATTATTTTATGTCAAATCAAAGTGTAATAATGATTGATGTTATATTAATATATTGTATTGGAAAGACTAAATTGTGTTTGTAAAAGTAAGTTGTGTTGGAAAGTGTAATAATAGGTATTTTTATATGTGGATTGAGTTTGAGATTTGAAATTGGATTTTAAACCCAAAACTCGTATGGAGTGTGATCGCAAAGTCTTAAGTCAATCTGGGTTAGTCCCAACATACCCTTAATTAGTGTTTGGTTAGAGATGGGAATGTATGATGAATGGAACTTTATGTATTGGACTGCGTGAAAATAGAGTGGGATGGAGATGGAGAATGTGTACATCCAAAATAGAATGACATGGAGAATGTGCCCATCTATATCCGAATGTGCACATTCCTAACCAAACAAGAACTTAATTCAATTAGCGAAATAGAAGAGGTATTATGTACACTTTTATCTATCATAAGATAATTATATCAATAATAGTACTTCTTTCGTCTCATGATATATTATGAAGACTTTTGAGCATAAAGTATAAGAAAAAATATAATGTGTAGACTTTTATGTAAATATATGCTTATTGTGAGGGTGAAATTTAGTAAAAAAAAATTCTTTTTTAAATGTATAAAGTGTTGATGAGGCGTCTCAATATAATGTAAAATGTAATATGAGATGGAGGAAGTAGTTTTTAGAGTAATTGTTTTAGTTTCTTACAAGTAATATATAGTACTAATACTACACTGTGCAAAAGATGCACAAAATACTTTGCTTTAGAATACTAGTTATGGATGTATATATTATTGATAGTGATTCCCAGAATTTATTGTCGACTCAAAAATGTTTGACTAAAATTTATTTTAAATATTTTATAAGTTCTAACATTTTATAAATTATTTTAAGAGCTTTTAAAATATTGTATTAAGTAGTTTATAAGTTGTTAAAGAGTTTAATTAATATTACTTATAAGTTCATTGATAATTTATCGTATATTCTTTTTTAATTTAATATAAATATAAATAAATATTTTTTTTAGTTTTTATGTTGAGGTAAAAGTATGAAAAGGGTGGTAGAGTTTGGGGAGGGATAGGTGGATGGAGGCGGTGAGGAATTATTTTTTTTATAGCTTGTAAGCTGTAAGTAACTTATTTAAAAATCTAATTAATTATCAAATATTTTATTTAACAAATACTTTGAGTGTGCTTATAAACTCCTAAGGAACTTATGAGCCATTTCAAAGTTATCAACTCAACCAAATACTCTCTTAAGTATTTATGTGGCTTGAGGAACAACTACAACTAATTAATAACCATTATTGGGATTTAATGATTGAAGATGATATGAGAGCTAAGAACTTGAAGAAGAATTCAATAAATAACTCTATAATTTGTCAAGAATTTAAATATTTGAGATATTTTTTTATTAGTCTTGAAGACTCTATTTATAGCACAAAGAATATTTGGAGATGGACTCTTGTCTTTTAGGATCCATACATTAAATGCATAGATTTAGACAATATAAGGGATGTAAGAGATCTATCCGTATAAACAGATTCTGATCCAATAAAACGTGTCGACTAAGATCAAGAATAATATTTTTTTTACACAAGGTATGATTCTACATATAATTTGGTAGAACAATCTTTAACTTCTACTGATGTGACTTATCATTTTTCTATTTAGAAACGATTTTCTATCTTATATTAATTCTTCATGGTTGTCGTCGACCTTTGGTTGTCCTTGACTGGTCGCTATTAGGTCGATCGGCGCATCCTGATTTTCTGATGGTCAACTGTTGGTCGCAACTCCCCATCGTGTAGTCTGCGGTCCAGAGACATCTTGGCAACATCGTATCTGAGCTTTCCGGCTTCGGGTTCTAAAATTTTTTTATTTGGCCTAACCTTATTGGGCCTATATCTTGTATTATGTGGCCTAAAATGTATATTTTTCTTAGATTTTTTTATTTTTTTAAAATATCGATTTTGCCCATATTTTAATTAATCTAAAGTGGTAATTCATTATTCATTTAGCATGAATAAATTTAGGGATTAGTCTTATATGCACCAGTTACACGGTGCAACTCAAATTCATTTTTAAAAAGTTAAACAGATTATAACTGAAAAGTTAAACAGTTTATTACTGAAAAGTTAAACTACGAAAGATACACTTTTTAGTAATAAACTGTTTAACTTTTCAGTTATAAAATGTTTAACTTTTTAAAAATGAACTAGAGTTGCACCATGTAACTGGTGCACAAAAAACTTACTCTAAATTTAGTGTAAAAGAAAAATTGTGCGCGTTCATGAAAATTATTATGTCGTGTCTTTTGATAATACAACCCCAAAGTCTAGAAACGCACCCTCCCCATTCCACAATCTATATTTGAAAATTGACTTGTGAGTCTTTTCGACTGAATTCGAATAATTTTTTTTAATCCATTCACTGTAAAAAAAAAAAAAAAATTGTCTATAAAATTTTCAATAAAAATTTCATAATGAGATCACCAACGACTTGCCTACAAAAATTTCTAACAATGTAAACTTCATTCTTCAACCTGTATATAATTTACCTAGAAAATAAAGTTCCTAGGTGATGCAAGCAATTTACCTATAAAAAAAATTGAAATAATCACGGATTGATACAAAAGTAATGCACTATTTTTAAATAGGTACAAAAATTTTGCATATTAATGTAAATAAAGGTTAAATAATAGAATTATTTTTTTTGCATATTATACCTATTTGAAAATAGTGATTATTTTTTTATCAATTTGTAATTGGCCCTAAAAAAATATACAAATATATAATTCACATACAAAATTTTTGTAGGCAAATCATTTGTGGATAAGAAACGAAGATGTAACACCCAATTATAGAAAATTGTAATTTATATTTTAAATATTTTAATTATTTCTTTAAACATTAAAATTTTGAAAATAATTACTAGTTCCAAAAATTATGGTTTACTAAAGTGAAAAAATTAACATTTTTACTTAAGTTTAGAAGGATAGCTTATTGAGGAGACTGAGCTCGTTTACGACTCACTCAACACAGACAAATAAGAAAGAAAAAAAGAGGAGTAATTTACACGTGAATTAAGTAGATATTTCTTCCGTCTTAATAAAATTTACAAGTTAGAGGTTTTGCACATTTAAAAAAAATATTTTTTAAATAAAATAATAGCATATGAATAAATACGTGTGTAATTACAATTCTCTAAAACACGTTGAACATAATATCTCATAGCAATTGTGATGGTTTTTGTAGTTAGCGCCGCCATGAAGCATTTGATTTTGTTATTTTATTTGATACAACATGATCTTCATGTACAGGACAGCCCTTTTTTTCTACAGATCGAGTAATAATCAATAGAAATGCATGAAAAGAAAATGTAGAAAGGAGAAGGAGAGACGTATTGCACGTCATCCACTCTATTGGATTTGGATGATTTACTATATTTCATTGTTAATTGTGTAATTGTCATCAGATAGTCTTTTGGTGGGAGATTTTGAAAATTTATTTTCTACTCCAATCACTAAAGTACGAAATTATTGTAGTAGTGAAAGTAGACTTAGATCAAATAGTTATCGAACCCAATAATTTAGGAATATAATGGAATTCCAGAACTATACGTCGGCATAGTACTATAATAACGATCAAATTGTTAGGGAATTAAAGCTTAGAAAAGCTAGAAAGCAATTAAATAATTAATTCTAACTTTCAACGAGAAAATGCAAGAAAGAGATGCTTTGAGTTTTAACTTATATTCCAACTAGAGTGTGCGATAAATTTATAATCTAATAATATCTCTTTTTAGATATATGTTAAGAGCCATAATAAATGTGTGTAGACCAATTCCTTTTGAGATCTTGGTGAATAAAGTGGACTAACTAGCTCCTAATAAAATTTCAAAGGTTGCTAAGTCATAAATACATAAATAATATTCCATCTTTTCCACTATATGTTGTTCATTTGTTTTTTTACCTTTTTAGAAAACTAATATTCACTTCTTTATTATTATTTTCAATACTTTTTACACTGTTCACATTACTTTTTCACTTTTCTCCATCATATCACATGTACTAATTTAAGGAATTGGATCCCTATACATGAGGGTCCTGTGCAGGAGGGAGCCCTTGGATCACACACATACACACACACACCTCCTCCTCCTGCACAGAACCCTTCTGTACAGGAGGAGTTCCAAACCCCTAATTTTAACATCTAATGTCTAATGACGAGAATCTATCAACCAACCCTCTTCCGAGTAAGCCAATTACTTATTAAACTCAAATTAATTAGTGAAAATGTTAACCAAAATACTCAATCATGCATATCTAATTGGCATTGCAATGCACACAATTCAATACATAGACTAATAAAATCAACTATCATGTATAAACATTCACGTCAAGAAATATAAACTAGCAAAATTATAAATTATCAACATACTAATTTCACACATAAATTCAACACTCAAATAAAAAAAAACCATGACTAAAATAAGAAAAAATAAAAAAATTACCATCAAAACTTAAATAAAACATATATATAATTAACATCTATAATCTTGAGAGGTTCAAATCCTTACACTAAATTGAATTACCCACTAAATTCTGATTAGAAATGTAAGAAAAATGAAAGAGGGACCCAATTGAAAGCCCTATAACATTTAAAATGTATAAAATGAAGATGGTGTTCTTTATTCAAATCTTCATAGATGCCATAGTCGCGTTTTTCTTTCAAAAATCGCTGAACAAGTCACAGCACTTTGCTTCATTAACGTGCTTCCATTTTCCTTTAATTTCGCTGACATGGCTTAATAGGTGGATCCTATTTGAGCAGCTTGTCTATGCTTCCAATTAAGATTTCTCACGGCTAAGCAATATTTGAAGATTTTGTGGGCTTCTCCAACATGGAACAATATGGCCCAATAATAATTAAAGATTCGGGCCTAAAATTTTATTACGAATGAGCCCAATTCCGTTCCCTTCGTATATTCTTTTTGTTCCTTGAGATTTTGGATCTCATCTCCACTTATATTTTTAAAGCCCATCTTAAATGCATCCACAAATGTTTGAAACGCACATATTTAAACTTATAATTATGATTAATAATATACCAAATGATTAATATACTCCTACTTACTTGATAAACCTAATAATGTACACATCACCTTTATTTATTAAAATTTCGGTAATTTTGCCCGAATAACTCCACATCACGAACTCCAAAATAGTTGGAGAGTAGACAACTCCATCATCGTCATCCTCTCACTCCGCTAAATTTTTCACTATATTTTTCTAGAACTAGGATTTATTTTGAAACACTATTTTTAATGTTTTGTTGGTTGTTTTTTATGAATATTTGAATATAGTTCTAGTTTACGTAATAAGTTTTGTTATATACTGATAATATGATGAGAAAAATTGTGTATATTTACTTTTCGCATAACTTGAAAAAATTCGTATGAAAGAATTTTGACTCTGGTCAGGGCCGTCCTTTAACATGTATATCCAGTAACATGTTACAGGGCCCCCAAAAAATACTACAACATCAAGAAAATTTTTTGAGCAAAAAATCTTGTACTATCCTCTTAATTTAATCTTAATTAATTTTTCCTCAAGAAAATCACCAAATTCATGGTGTTTAACGGTCAATTTTTTTTTTTTATGTTGGCAATTGTTTAATCTTCTCTAATTATTTAGCTTCAACCATTACATTTAAGGCCTTATTTTATAAAGTAGCACATGACCTCTATATTCTTTGGGACGAGCCTGACTCTGGTTAGCTGAAAAAATGATAAAATTTCGAAAAATAAAGCCGAAATTTGTAAAAACTTTCGATTTTTTTATCGAAATTAATACAAATATTCGACTTTTTTATCCAAATTTTTTATTAAATTTTGACACTTATTTTATCATTTCTGGGGCATGCAAAGGAGCCGTGGCGAAGAGACGCGACGACAACATGCTCTCCTTTCCAGGTGGGTGTGCGGCTAAGGAGGCGCGACGGCAATGATGATGGCTCGATTGCGATTTTCGAATGAAATGTTTGAGCCCTAATTTTGTTTGGTAGGTGCGCGATTGAATATTAATTTCAGTGTTCTTTGTAGTTAACTGAGGGTATTGTGTGGAAAATACTAAAGATGACAATGGGGCAGTGCGGGTATCTAAATACCCATGTCTGCCCCGCTCTTCTGCCCTGCCGCCCCGCCCCGCCCTGCCCTATGCCCCACTGCGGGGCAGAATATTGTGCCCCATGCCTGCTCCGCTGCGGGGCAGATCTGCCCCCTCCCTACCCCATCCTGCCCCATACTAAAATATAATATTTTTTACATATATATAGTTCAGATAAATAAAATTATATTAATATAAAAATAATGTACCAAATATATCAAATCATATTAAATAAAATTAATTTTTAATTTATTTTACATTAGAATTACAATAAATAAATAAATAGTATAATATTACAATTATTATATTCATTATAAAATATTGCATATTAAATTTATTTTATATATTATGAAATATTAAATGTAGAATGTATTTTATATATTATAAAATATTATATTTTCTACAATGGGGCAGAATGGGAAGGAGCGGGACAGGACAGTAAAAGTGCGAAGCCATGCCTGTCCTGCCCCATGCGCAGAGCGGGCGGGACTGCCCCATTTCTAGACGGAGCGGGGCGGGGCAGCTGTGGGTCGAGTCATTTTGTCATCCAAAAAAAATACTTGTAAGTGTACTCATTTAAATGAGTGTACTCAGCATGTGTGTGTACTCCAAACACTTAAGGTGCATTTAACCTGCACCTGTATTTAATTGACTTCAATCAAATTAAGCCCATGTTTTACGGGAGCGGATCCTCTACTGGGGTGATAAACCAGCAAATGGTGTTGGGCTTTAAACGACACCGTTTATTTCATTCTTTTTCTCCCGTAAATAGGGTAATTCAATTTCTTTTCTTTTTTTCTCCATTTTTTTAGGTCAACCAATGTATTTTTTTCTATATTTTTAGGTTAAATAGTGTTGGGACTTTAAACGATGCCGTTAAAATTTTATTTAATTTAATTTTGTTTTCCAGGAAACTTGTCCCATTTATTTTATAAATTAAAATTATTTATATAATAAATGAATTATCACTTTTGGTGGTATATGCCAGTTGAGTTTTGTTTTTTTGGAATCTTGTCTCATTTGTTTATCTTATAAATTAAAATTATTTATATAATAAATGAATTATCACTTTGAGTTTAGTGAGAACGTGGGAAGTTAGAGTTTAACGTGGTAAATTAGAGTTTAAAATATATATCATATCTGTTGGTTGACCTAAAAAAATTGGAGAAAAAAATTTAATTTTTTTTCTGGAAACTTGTCTCATTTGTTTATTTTATAAATTAAAATTATTTATATAATAAATGAATTATCACTTTGAGTTTAGTGAGAACGTGAGAAGTTAGAGTTTAACGTGGGAAATTAGAGTTTAAAATATATATCACATCTGCTGGTTGACCTAAAAAAATGGAGAAAAAAATTTAAATTTTTTTTCTAGAAACTTGTCCCATTTATTTATTTTATAAATTAAAATTATTTATATTATAAATGAATTATCAGTTTGAATTTATTGAGGAGGTAGGAAGTTAGAGTTTAACGTGGAAGTTAAAATTTAAAAATATATATTGGTTGACCTAAAAAAATGAAAAAACGAAAAGAAACTGAATCAGTCCATTTGCTGGAGAAAAAGAATAAAATAAACGGCGTCGTTTAAAGCCCAACACCATTTGCTGGTTTATTAGCCCAGCAGAGGATCCGCTCCCATGTTTTACTTCTAAAATTCCCATATTACCTATAATAATATCACAATATATCTCTTTCATTTCAAGTGTAATTAATCAATTTTATATAAATTATGCTACGAAATTTTGTTAAATTAATCAAATTAAGCATACGAATTTTAAATAATTATTACATTAATCAGATAATTATAGAGTTATTTCATTTTCCAACAATTAGTCAAACAAAGTTAAACTACCACATATTTGTTCAAAAAAAAATTGAAAAAGGAGAAGGCAAAGCAAAGCCATTTACTGATGACGCTGCAAGAACAACAGAGAGGCTCAACTGAGTTGCAAATTTTTTTTTAAAAAAAACACTTGCTGAAAGCACAAGATAATCAGGAAGTATGCGGTTTTTTTTTTAATTAAGAGTGATTGGTATATTTGTTTCATTTATTCTATGATAAAAATTTATCATGTATTATCACATGAAAAGAGATTAGTCCTATTGCTCCATGAAGAAGGAATAATTATTTATTAATCCTATCTATCAAAGCAAACTAATCCTAAGGGCTAATTTAGGAGGAATTGTTATATTTATTCCGTTTACCCTATATTATGGTTCAAATAATTTCGACTCGTGATAAAAATTTATCATGTATTATCTAATGAAAAAGGATTAGACCAGTTGTTCCATGAAAAAGAGAGAATTATTTATATTAATCCTATCCATCACAATGGAGGAAATGATCATTTATAATATTGAGTAATTTAATTCCAACACCCCCACATGGATCAAATAGTCTCTATTTAGAGGGGCTGAAAGAGATTTAGAATCCGGACCTCTTTTTTAATCTGGTTCTGTCAATTTAACCAAACATAATATTACTATCCTGTCTAATGCAAACACCACCTTGAGAAAAGATTTTAGTAACACATTGTGAAAACATGTGTTGCAAAACAAACAGATTTGATAAACGTAATATATATAGCATAACCCACTATAAAAAAAAACAAAGTCACATTAGCCCTACTTAGTTAGTGAACAACCTTAAATTCTTTTGTATGGTAAATTGGTAGGTGCTATATAAGGAGATATAATATAAGTTTAGGCTACATTTGGATCAGTGAATTTCACACACAAATAATCATTTTTTCCAAATAAGTTAGCTCCATTTGGATGGATGGATTTGAAAATGAATGGATTTAAATAAAAATACATGTAAAAGAACATACATTTTAAGTTATGAATTATAAAGAGATGTGAGAAAAGGAAAAAAGTAAGGAAAATGAGAGATGAAAAGGGGTAGAGGGGAGGAATTTCAAATGACATAAGTTTAAAGAGGATTTAGAATTCCTCCATTTTAAACATAAAATGGAATTTAAGTATTTGTAAATTTATGGAGAGGGTGTTTATTTGTGTGTGGAATCAATGGATTTCAAATCCACCCATCCAAATGGAGCCTAGGTGAATTTACAAATACTTAGATTTGAGTTTATGTTCAAAATGAGGGAATTCTAAATCTTCATTAAAACCATGTCATTTGTTAAATCCCTCATCTCCACCCTTATCTCTATCTTTCCTCTACTTTTTCCCTTCTCTCCCACCTCTTTACAATTTGTGATTTGAAATATACACATTTTTACATGTATTTTTTTTTTATAAATTCATTCATTTTCAAATGCATCCATCCAGATTAAACTTTAAATTTTAATTAGAAGAGAAATGTTTCATTGTTTCAAAGCAAAACCTTAATTTAGATAAAATTTATGTTGATAACAAGTCTACCTAAAATAATTGTCCATTCGATCAACCTCCTTGAAATGGGTAGAGATTAATTAAGAATCATGAGATGGAGTGTTATCGTAAATAGACAATAATACATATTGATATGCATGGACAGATGCCACCTGAAAATGATCATAATGCAAATCTTAAATTTAGTGATTTAGGTCACCTGTCCTCGTGATATTGATTATTACCAGAAAATTTGTCACATTCTGAAGAATAAGAAGCTTTAGTCATAAATAGTCTCATTATTCAAATGTACAAGTCTCCCAAAGTCAAAAATAATTAAACAAATTGAATTTTTTCGTTTTTATATCTTAATTGGCACCTAATTTGACATCTCCATTACCGAGTCAGTAGCTATTTTCACTTACTTTGCAAGACTTCCCTATTTTTATTAGGGTTATATTCTATAAAAAATTAAAAATACATCATTTTTTTCTCAACTTTCAATTTAATCTTGGGTTTCACGATTATTATTAAAAGAATCTAACATTTTAAGCTATTTTAACCTGAAACAATTTTTTTTTTAAATTTTCAGATGGCAATGGATGATGTGTCTCATTAAAGAGCGTGAAAGTTTACCATACTGGCATACACACATTTAATTATTTTTTTTTTTAATTTCCACATTATATATCATATACATATATATAAAATAATAACACTTTTTATTTAAAAATATTTTCTGGCTATAGAAGGAAACAACGTTTTATATGCGTGTAGCGTTCAATATCAGACTCACAAAATACTTAAAAGAACATCTAAACAAATAGAAAATTTACCCAAAATTGTACCAAATTATAAAAAATTTCAATAATAAAAATTTAAATTTCTAAAATTTATACATGAACGTCAGCATGACAAATTTTATTTCATTCACGCGATTTCAAAAAATAATATAAGCAATTTTTTATCCGATACCCACAAATTATGTATGCATCCACACGTATGCATGACGTACGGTGCATGAACAAATACTGTGGCATCCACACGTATGCATGACGTGCGGTGTATGAACAAATACTGTGGTACCGCAGTGCACGCTGAAGAGTTTACTTCACCACACGTGTGTGTATTAATTTTGTTTCCTTCGATCGAGTTTGAGACTAACCAATACTTTATTATTGTTTTTTATTTTTACTTGCCATTTTATAATTATATATATAATAAGAAAAATGAGTACCATTTAGATAAGGGTCAATTATTGTAGGTGCAGAATTTAGAATTATCCATTAAGAGTGTATTTTATTTAATGAATTAAATAATAAATCCCATCAAAATAGGATTATTCCTGACAAAATAGACATAATTTTTATGAAACAACAAAACAAGTTTTATTTTTTCTATAATTTGACATAAGTGTACTATAAATAGATTTAGTGTACTATAATTTTATAAAAATATATAGTAGGAATAATTAAAAAGGAACACTTTTAATGCTATATATAATAGCAAATTAAATACCATTGTAACAATCCCAAGTAACATAATGACGCTTTATTTTTCAAGGAAATTTGATGCTGGTCTCTTATGTTTCTAATTGACTATGGATTAGTAGTGATGAGATCTACTATTATACAATTATTTAACATCTCTAGTATACACTGCTTAAATTAATGAATGTGTACATTCTACAAAATTTAGGAATATGAGAATGATATTCTATAATTAAACCATTTAATATATTAGGTAAAAGTCCTAATATAAGGAAAATAAATTTCTTACCAATTTAATTTCAAAAATCTTGTAAAAATAATCATAATCTATTACTTTGATCATTTGTATATATTACATATTAATTAAGTTTGTTATTTATTTATTAGAGTTGTATATTATAAACTTAATAATTTGACAAAAACTTGTATAAAAAATTTTATCGTAGAAATTTCTAAAAATAAATTTAAAAAATATTAAATAGACACGGATGCCCTTCGCGTTCCAGACAAGCTACATGGGTATATGCATGCGGGCGGCCTAACATTCTAATTTCACAGGTATATGCATGCGGTCAGTATGTTGTGTTGCTTTTTTTTCTTTTTTTAAATTTTAACCACATATTTTTTTTTATTTATATGTTAGTTAAAAAAAATTAAATAATATTATATTATAAATTTAAAATTTTCCTTTTAGACTGTATTACTATATAGGCACATGTGTGTTACTGAAAGATAAAATTTATGTTACTATCATATTAAATGTTACGATTTTATATATAATCATTTATTTTTATAGAATAAATAATTTTTCATATAATAAAAAAGTAAAATGTATGTTACTATAAAAAAATATTATTTTTTCACAAATATTTATTTATTATTGTAGAAATAATTATTTTTTCATATAATAACACATAAAATTGTAAAAAAAATTGTTATTACATGAGTCAATATACCTAGATTTCAAGATATAATGATTAAATTAAAAAATAAATATTTATTCTTATAAAAATATATTTTATTCTTACAGTAACATATATTTATCCATATAGTAACACACATTTGTCTATATAGTAACACAAAATGAGAAGCAAATGTGTGTTACTATTAGAGCAAATGTATGTTACTATCATATAAAATATTATTCTTTTTTACATATATTCATTTATTTTTAAATATTTTTATATAATAGAAAGAGTAAACTGTGTATTACTATAAGAATAAATATTATTTTTTCACAAATATATTATTTATTTTTATAGAAATAATTATTTTGTCATATAACAACACATATAAAATAGTAAAAAGTGTATTGCTACATGATTCAATATACCTAGATTTTAAAAGGATGATGAATAAATAAGAAACACTTATTTATTCTTATAAAAACTCATTTTTTGTCCTTATAATAACATATGTTTGCTCATATAGTAACACAAAATGAGAAGCAAATGTGTGTTACAATTAGAGTAAATGTATGTTACTATCATATAAAATGTTATTCTTTTCACATATATTCATGTATTTTTATAGAATAAATATTTTTATATAATATAAAGAGTAAAATGTGTGTTACTACAAGAATAAATATTAGTTTTTCACAAATATATTATTTATTTTTATAGAATTTAATTATTTGACATATAACAACACATATAAAATAGTAAAACGTGTATTGCTACATGATTCAATATACCTAGATTTTAAAAGGATGATGAATAAATAAGAAACACTTATTTATTTTTATAAAAACTCATTTTGTCCTTATAGTAACATATATATGTTTGTCTATATAGTAACACAAAATGAGAATCAATTGTGTGTTACAATTAGAGCAAATGTACGTTACTATCATATAAAATGATATTATTTTCACATATATTCATGTATTTTTATAGAATAAACATTTTTATATAATATAAAGAGTAAAATGTGTGTTACTATAAGAATAAATATTAGTTTTCACAAATATATTATATATTTTTATAGAATTTAATTATTTTTCATATAATAACACATATAAAATAGTAAAAAGTGTATTTGTACATGATTCAATATACCTAAATTTTAAAGGGGTGATCAATAAATAAAAAGCACATATTTATTTTTATAAAAACTCATTTTTTTTCTTACACTAACACAAATTTTTCCATATAGTAACACAAATTGTGGAATAAATTGTGTTACAATTAGAGTAAATGTGTGTTACTGTAAAATCAAATCGTGTGTTACTATATTTACTTGAATTTTTATCAAATCAATACACAATTTTCAAATAAATAAAAATATAAAATAAACTAAAAAAAAAGAAAAAGAATTGTAGTGAACTTGGGCACCAGCGTACTTTGTAAACCAAATATATTGTGAGCAACCCACAATATTCATTTCATCACAATCCATGTAAGATTAATCAATTGTAGGCCGCATACCCGCCAGGTTATTAACCAGCGAAAAATCCTATTAAGCCATTAGCGAGAATAGTCAGGGGTGTGATCGTCAATTTCTTTTCTTTAATTTATTTTTAGAAAGATTTCTACCGTAGAAATTTCTACGCAAGTGTTACTCTAATAATTTTATCATATAGAATATGACAAAAACTTATATAGAAATTTCTACGGTAAAAATTTCTCAAAATAAACTAAAATATATAATTAAACCACTCGCACTCCCTCCCCATCACACACACGCTTCGGCGCCAACGATCAGTTATTCAATACTACGATTAACTCATACCACCCTCTCAACCCCCCCCCCCCCACCCAAACCCGAACCCCTTCCCCCACCACCAAGCACAAACGTTCGGGACCAGCCCAATTAGTTTTTGCACTAGGCAAACTAGTTGGAAATTTTATTTAAAAATAAATTAAATAATATTATATAATAAATTTAATAACTTGCTCTCAATTTATGTTAGTATAGTAACACACATTTATTTATATAGTAACATACATTTGTTCATATAGTAATACAAATTGGAGAGCAAATATATATTACTATTAGATCAAATATGTGTTACTATCTTATAAAATATTGTTATTTTACATATATTCATTTATTTTTATAGAATAAATTAATTTTCACATAATACAAGAGCAAAATATGTGTTACTTTAAAAATAAATATTGATTATTCACAATTATTTATTTATTTTTATAGAAATAATTTTTTTTTAATATAATAGCATATGTATTACATGAAACAATATGCCTAAATTTAAAGGGATGATGAATACATTAAGAAACACATATTTATTCTCATAAAAATATATTTTGCTCATATAGTAACACACATTTGCACATATAGTAACACAAATTGGGAAACAAATGTGTGTTACTATTAGACAAAATATGTATTACTATCTTATAAAATATTGTTATTTTACATATAATTATTTATTTTTATAGAATAAATAATTTTTCCCATAATGCAAGATCAAAATGTGTGTTACTATAAGAACAAATATTAATTATTCACAAATATTTATTTAATTTTATAGAAATAATTATATTTTTTTATATAATAACATATTTATTAAATGAAACAATATACCTAAATTTAAAGGGATGACGAATAAATTAAGAAACACATATTTATTCTCATAAAAATATATTTTGCTCATATAGTAATACACATTTGTCCATATTGTAACACAAATAGAGAGATAAATGTGTGTTACTATTAGAGAAAATGTGTGTTACTATCTTATAAAATGTTGTTATTGTACACATATTCATTTGTTTTTATAGAATAAATAATTTTTCACATAATGCAAGAGCAAAATGTGTGTTACTATAAGAACAAATATTGACTATTCACAAATATTTATTTATTTTTATAGAAGTAATTATTTTTTATATATAATAACATATGTATTACATGAAACAATATACCTAGATTTAAATGGATGATGAATAAATTAAAAAACACATATATATATTCTCATAAAAATATATTTTATCCTTATAGTAACACACATTTTCCCATATAGTAACTTAAATTGGGAGACAAATGTATGTTACTATTAGAGCAAATGTGTGTTACTGTAAAATTAAATGTGTGTTACTATATGTATAAATATTTATTTATAATATAATATTAAATTTATATTTTAATCAACACAATATTTAAAAAAATAAAAAATTAATAAAAACTTAAAAAATGAGAATGTTTGTAGAAATATAAAATGAATGAATTTGAATTGGATTGGGGGTGGCGGTGGGGGAAGGTATATGAAATGTTGTTAGGGGAGGGTTGGGGCGGGTTAGTGGAAGAGAACCAGAAATTAGAATATATGTTGCTAGGCGTGAGTTTGAGAGTTGAGAGGGTGCGTGAAGCTTATTTTTTTCTTTTTCTATATTTAGTAATTTCTACCGTAGACTACCCAAGTGTTGCTCATAGATATATAATCCATTTCATTAAGAAAAAATTGAAAATTTTATTAGAAGAAAAAAATGTGAAATTTTATCTTATTAGAAGAAAAATATGAAAACTTAATTATTTTTAAATATTATAAAATTAAAAATCACACACACAAAAAAATTGTATGTAAAAACAAAATATTATACTTAATAATAATATTATAAAAACAAAATTTAACACATAAACTCTTACAAAACACATGTATAAGTATAAAAACTCGCTTTAAAATTATTATTAAATATAATATTTTGATTTTTATATTTTTTTATAATTATTAAATTACAAACAAAATTTATGTGTAATAAACGAGTTTATTAAATTTTATACTACCTCCGTCCACGAAATTTATGCTCACATTTTTGCACGTGGTTTAATGCAATATGTCGGAGGGTATTACAGAATATTGTGAGGTCCGTTTTGAATAAAGAGAATATTTATGAAAAATATATCATATGTACTTTCCATAAATACTTTCTTTACTCAAAACGGACCTCACATTATCCCATAATACCTTCCGACATATTGCATTAAACCACGTGCAAAAA
>JAPKLY010000178.1:638485-679880 GCA_026898435.1 Prunella vulgaris
ACGTGCAAAAATGTGAGCATAAATTTCGTGGACGGAGGGAGTATAATATTTTGAATAATAATTAAGTTTTCATATTTTGTTTCCAATAAGATAAATCTTCATATTTTTTCTTCTAATAAAATTTTAAATTTTTTTCTTAATGGGAATGAATTATACTCCCTCCGTCCACGAAATTTATGCTCACATTTTTGCACGTGGTTTAATGCAATATGTCGGAAGGTATTATGGGATATTGTGAGGTCCGTTTTGAGTAAAGAAAGTATGTATGGAAATGTGAGCAAAAATGTGAGCAAAAATGATAAAATTATTAAGTTCATAATATACAATCTAATAAATAAATAAATAAATAACTTAATAAATATTTAATATATATACAAATGAAAAATAGGTTATTTCTACTAGATTTTTGAAACTAGATTTGTAAAAAAATTATTTTTCTTAAATTAATTAGGATCATTATCTAATATATACAATGGTTTTATTATAGAGTGTTATTCTCATATTTCTAAGTTTTGTAGAATGTATACGTGACACTAATCTAAATAGTGTAATAGAAAATGTTACATCATTATGTAACAGAAGATCAGATCTCATCCGGAATTCGTGATGACTTTTAATAAAACTAACAATTTGAGGGCGCGTATTTCTATTGGAGATTTGCAGCGAAATACAATTCAACAGAAACTTATCACATTTTTCTACGGAAAATTCACTTCATGATATTTCACTACATAATATATTGTGGTGTTATAGAACTTGGTTTATATCAACGAATAGGAAATTTAGTTAAAAGATTGTTTGAGAATCAAGTTATTACCTCTCGGACTTTTTTTCTTGAAGACCAAGATATTGCCTTCTTATATGTTTCTTGGGGCTAAGTTTTTGCCTTGTTAGCAGTAAAATCTTTTAGTATAAATATCCATCTAACTATGCGTTCTATCTTGTATCTTAAAATAATATTAAATATCATGGCTTGGTAGTGTCCCAAATGTAGTCAAGTTTTGACTAATTGGGTCAACAAATTCGAATGTTCTTTTGTTCCAATTTTCAAACTTAATTGCAGTTTGATTTCTAACAACTGGTATCTTGAGCTTTGGGTTCAAAACATTGTGTGGCAGCAATTATAGGTGAAGGGAATTCACCAATTGAGAAATTTGATTGAACTAATTTCAAGTTCTGGAAGATATGGATCGAAGATTAGCTGTACGATATAGATTCGTATCACCGCTGGGTACGCAACCAAAAGATATGGATCAAGATGAGTACAATCTTTTGGATAAAAAAATGATGGTCGTAGTTCATTTATCGTTGTCTAGAAATGTAGCTCATCATATGGTCAAGGCGAAATATACCACGAAGATGTTGGATATGCTACTAGAGACCTATGAAAAGTCATTGGCTGTGAACAAGGTTCATTTGATGCAACGGTTATTCAACCTACAAATGGCAGAAAGTATTGTGGTGGCCATCCATCTAAATGCGTATAATGTGATCATAGCCCAATTAAGCTCAGTTGAGATTGGCTTCAAGAATGAGTCTTAATTCTGTTATTCCATGTGCTAGAAAATTAGAGTGTGGTGGTTACAACCGCCAGTGCTTCACTAGGGAAGGTCTGAAGTTTGATAATGTTAGAGACCTGATCATCAACGAAGAATTCACAGGAATGAATTCGGGGTAGCCTCAGGATTTGCCTTGAGTATTGGAAATAGAAGTAGATCAAAATCAAAAAGTCGATATTAAATCGAGGTAGAGGGGCAGAAGTAAGTCCAGAAAGTACAAGATTAAGTTCTACAACTGCCATGAACTAGAGCATATATAATGCAAGTGTCTGCTGAAAGATAAAAAATTCAGCAAACGACCACTGATTTGATCGCGGATGCATTAATCTTGAGCGTGAGTAGTTCAATGGATTCTTGGTATTTGATTATGGGTCATTGCTTCAATCGTGCAACAATGTTGATATAATGGAACTTTAGATATTTTGAGATAGTTTATCTTGCTAATGATGAACCCTCTAGAAATTATGGAGAAGGGGGATGTTCAGACCAAGGCACTGAATGAAATATTTTTGCAGTTATGTGATGTTAGACATATACCTAGATTGAAGAGAAACTTACTTTCTGTAGGTCAAGTAAAGTGTTTGAGATCTAATAATGGTGGAGAGTTTGAGCTCTGTGAGTTCAAAATATTTTGTGATGCGAAGGGAATTTGCATAGAGAGAACAATGAAAGGAACCCCTTAATAGAATGGTGTTGCAGAACATATGAATAGAACCTTATGTAAGCATCGTAGGATCATGAGATTGAAACATGGGATTCCTAAATACTTTGGGGGAATGTAGTTAACACTGCATCTTACTTGATTAATAAAGGACCCTCAGCTCCCTTGGAGAATGGTACGGTGGCATCTTTTGTAGGCTGAGTATATTTAGAAGATCTTGAAGAAGTTTAGTATGGAAGATATAAAGTCAGCTAGTGTCTCAGCTAGTTCAACCTATCTAACAAGGAATCGCCTAGTAGTGAGGAGAAGTGATCATATATGCAGAAAACTTCATATACTTTAGCAATTAGTAGTCTAATGTATGTTATGGTGTGTACAAGACCTGACATTGCACATGTGGTGGAAGTGATTAATCAATTTATGGGAAATTTGGGTAAGCAACATTGTGAGGTAGTAAAGTGGATCCTCAATTACTTAAGAGGTACTACAAAGAGAGCCTTATGTTTTGAAGGCAAAAAATATTGAATTGTCAGGGTATGTTGATGCAAACTTAGCATTTCTTGATCTTGACAAAAGAAGAAGTTCAATCGTGTACATGTTAACTTTTGATGGCACCATAGATTCTTGGATTTCTAAGTTTTAGAAGATCATAATACAACCCACTACAGGAGTAGAGTACGAAGCAGTGTCTAAGGTTAGTATAAAGATGATATATTTGTAGAGTCTCTTGTGTAAAATATAGAAAGAGCAAAAGAATAATGTTCTATACAGTAAAATCAAAGTGATATACACTTAGCCAAAAATCTAACTTTTCACTCAAGAGCAAAGCACATTGAGTTGAGATATTATTATATTCGTTACCTCGTGGAGGATAAGATCTTGCATCTAATGAAGATACGAGGAGGTGAGGATCTTGCTGATATGTTGACTAAGGTTGTGAGCTTAGAGAACTTGGGTTATGCATGACTTCAATTGACCTTTGGAAACTTAGATGAAAGCTTGATACCACTACCATAGTGAATTAAGACGAGGAAGACGAATTATATTTTGAAGACAGACTCTAAGTGAAAAAATGCTTTGTTATGGGTCTTGATTAGTGGTTCAATGAATAGAAGATTCAGTTACCTTCTAAACATTTTCTTGAAGACCAAAGTATTGCCTTCTATAGACTTGTTGTTCGGGGACTAAATTTTTATCTTATTAGCAGTACAATCCTTTATTACAAAT
This sequence comes from Prunella vulgaris, assembly GCA_026898435.1. Taxonomy (NCBI): domain Eukaryota; kingdom Viridiplantae; phylum Streptophyta; class Magnoliopsida; order Lamiales; family Lamiaceae; genus Prunella; species Prunella vulgaris. The sequence continues at coordinate 641,933 of JAPKLY010000178.1, forward strand.
AACCATCTGACTACTTATTGTATCATGTATCTCGACCACCGCCTTCTCTTATTTTCTTTTATCACGTTTCTCATTTATCGTGCATTTGAGACTTTTTCGTGCCATGAAGGTTCAAACATACGATCTCCGAGTATAGAAGAGATTTTACGTGCTGTGTCAAACTGTTTAAGCTAGATGAGTTAATTATTACTCCCTCCGTTCCAGAGGTGTTTTTACCTTTGGGATGACACACTTTTTAAGAAAAAATGGAGTATTGTGTAAAGTTATAATATTAAAATAATGAGATTAGTTAGATTGTGAGGATAAATTTAAATTAATAGTTTCCATTTATAGAGTGTAAAAAAAATTATGGGCCGGACGGAAAAGGAAAGTGTGAAAACAGTTATGGGACGGAGGGAGTATATTGTAAACTATTTTATATATAATTTATATATTTTATTTTATATGTTTATTTTATTCCTTATTACGTACATGTTTAATATTAGTTGTATATACTATAAAACTATTATAATTAGATATAAAATATTACTTTTAATTATATTTTAATTAAAATATTTTTAAATAAATTATAAAATAATCACATTAGTAATCTTTTTTTTCTATTTATTAACGCTAGTACTTATATACATTTTTTTTTTGGTCATTTTAATTAAAAAAATTTCAATTAAATTATAAATTTATCATCTTTGTAATTTTTTTCACTAGTTATAAATCATTAACACGAATGTATGCATGTATACATATTTGATGATCGTTTTTATTAAAATATTTTTAATATAATTGTAAAATAATCATCTTTATAATATTTTTTATTATTTATTAGCACGACTACGTATATACACACGTTTCTTGATGATTTTAATTAAATAATATTAAATAAATTTATAAAATAATCACCTTTGTAATCTTTTTATTATTTATTAACACGAGTGCACATGTATAAACCTTTTTTAATCATTTTAATTAAATTATTTTCAGTAAAATTGTAAGATAACCATCTTTGTAATATTTTTTCCTATTTATTAACACGATCATGTGTATACACATTTCTTTATCGTTTTCACTAAACTACTTTTAATATATTTATATATATTAAATTAATTTAAAAAATATTGAAATTATAAAAATTATAAAATAATTATATTTATAATGTTATTTTACTAAGATGAGTACTTATAATAATACACATTTCTTAATTGTTTAATTAAAATATTTTCACTAAAATTATAAAATAATCAACCCTTTAAATCTTTTTTACTAGTATTTATTAACATGAGTGCATCTATAGTCTATACACTTAGTTTCTTTAACGTTTTAGTTAAATTTCATTATAATACTATAATATAATGCATCTGTAGACCTTTAATTTTAAACCGCAATTGATCACTTGCAGAGTGATTGTGAACCGCGCTTTCAAAACCTGGGCATACAAAGCGGTTTCTAATTGCTCTTAGCGGTTCGATACCGCTCTCTAATGTATTTTTATTTATTTTTTAATTATTTCATGACAAAATCGCTCTACAAAGAAGGGTTTTTTAAGTGGAGATTTTCAAGTTTAAATGTGTAGTTGCAAATTTGCTTTATTTCTAATTATTTGGTGCTCATTTTGTAAATCTGGCTTCTTCATTTCTACTTGTATATTTTTAAAATTAATTTTAATCATTCATAAATTATTTCTTTTCGAATTTAATTTAAAATTGCATAGTCATTGTAAAAATCACACATATTCAAATATTAGGTTGAAGAAGTAATCAAAGTTGAGCAAATGATAGCCAGGGTCCAACCATTCACAATGGCATATGGCTTTCAGCTTTTGTACAAGTAATTCTGGTTGAATTTTACCTTTCAGGTAGGTCAGATACTGGTACAAAGACAAGAGAATTTGAACATAGCATCAACATCGCAAATTTAATATTAGTTAAAGTAAGTGTAAATGGTAGATTTAGTAGGCAGATATAGTGGAATTAATGTGGAAATTAACACTTCAATAGATTTTTTTATTGACTCGATATCCGGTACAAGAACGGATTTCAATATATAGATTATATTCTAATAAAAAAAAGTGAAAATAGTTATACAATAATACTTACTGTAATAATTTCGTGAATAACATATTTTATTTTACACAGTAACACACATTTCGGTGTGTACTGTTAGTTCAGATATAGTGTGGTATTAGTTTATATACAATATGATTTTAGTTCATTCTCTATGACATACTACATATGGTGTTAATTCATATATAATGTGATATTAGTTCATATACATTATCGTGTTAATTCATATACAGTATATTATGTCATTTATTTCTAAAGTAATCAAATCTTAAAATACTTAAATTAAATTATTGTTCACTATAAAATTTAGTGTGTATAATAATTTGTCTTTACATGAGTAGATATTATGTGAGATGTCCAGCAATTCTTGACTACATAAGATTCATTTTACAAAGATTTTATTTCTAACATATTCAAATTTCAATTTCAAAGTAAAAAAAAAAAAAAATAATGACATTGAAAAAGAGCAACACTTTTTAACCATAGAAATTTTTAAATATAGAAAAATAAAAAGAAAAGGCCCACGCACGTCGCCGTAATAGGCTAACCCCTAACAACCTAATTGACATGCATACTAATTCCATTCCGTCTAACAACTTAATTCTCATACATACTAAATCCCCTACACATGCATATTAATCTCCCCTCCCCCACCCATGCTGTTCCACCCATGCCTGGCAATTTCTTTTTAAATTTATTTTAATTTTTTATTTTTTAAATATTGTGTTAATTAAAAAATATTAATTTAATAATATATTACAAATAAATATTTATACGTATAGTAACATATATCTTGATCTTATAGTAACACACATTTATTATAATAGTAACACACATTTGTCTTACAGTTTGTGTTACTATATGAGTAAATGTGTGTTACTGTGAGGACAAAAATATTTTTATTAGAATAAATATGTATCTCTTAATTTATTAGTCATCCCTTTAAATCTAGGTATATTGTTTCATGTAATATATATGTTATTATATGAAAAAATAATCATTTCTATAAAAATAAATAAATATTTGTTAGTAATCAATATTTGTTCTTATAGTAGCACACTATTTGCTCTTACATTATGTTAAAAATTATTTAGCTATAAAAAAATGAATATATGTAAAATAACAACATTTTATAAGATAGTAACACACATTGGTTCTAATAGTAACATACATTTGCTCACCAGTTTGTGTTACTACATGGACAAATGTATGTTACTATACGGGCAAAATATATTTTTATAAGAATAAATATGTTTTTCTTAATTTATTCATCATCCTTTTAAATTTAGTATTGTTTCATGTAATATATATGTTATTATATGAAAAAATAATTATTTATATAAAAATAAATAAATATTTGTGAATAACTAATATTTGTTCTTAAAGTAACGCACATTTTGCTCTTGCATTATGTGAAAAATTATTTATTCTATAAAAACAAATGAATCTATACTTATCTAATAGTAAAATAGTCTAAAAATAGTAACTAAGTGAGTAAATCATATCAAAAGCCCTTTCTAATTTTGATAAATATATTAATAATATTTTAATCATGTTAACATTAAATGCACAATTAAAAAAGAATCCAATAAAAAAATGTTAAAAAAAATCAAGTCATACCAAAAGTCCATACAATATTAAATAGTTCATCTAATTAAAATTAAATGTGTGATTAACCAATCAACTTTTTTGCTAAAAAAATATTAAAAAAAAAATATTATATCATATAAGAATTTTTATTCATTTAATTATTTAGAAAAATATAAATTTTTTTTTAAAAGTAATATGTTACCTAATTGCTTTATTATTATTATTGTTGTTATTATTGTTATTATTATGGTTGTTGTTTTTTTATATTATATACACAACAAATAAATTGAATTTTTTTTTAATTCTTTTGTATGTAACAAGAAAAAAAAATCTAATAGTAAAATAGTTTAAAAATAGTAACTAAGTGAGTAAATCATATCAAAAGTCCTTTCTAATTGTGATAAATATATTAATAATATTTTAATCATGTTAACATTAAATGCACAATTAAAAAAGAGTCCAATAAAAAATGTTAAAAAAATCAAGTCATACCAGAAGTCCATACAATATTTAATATTTCATCTAATTAAAATTAAATGTGTGATTAACCAATCAACTTTTTTACTAAAAAAATATTAAAAATTTATAAAAAAAAATTATATCATATAAGAATTTTTATTCATTTAATTATTTATAAAAATATAAAATATTTTTTCAAAAGTAATATGTTACCTAATTGCTTTATTATTATTATTGTTGTTATTATTGTTATTATTATTATTGTTGTTTTTTATATTATATACACAACAAATAAATTGAATTTTTTAAAATTCTTTTGTATGTAACAAGAAAAAAAATCTAATAGTAAAATAGTCTAAAAATAGTAACTAAGTGAGTAAATCATATCAAAAGTCCTTTCTAATTTTGATAAATATATTAATAATATTTTAATCATGTTAACATTAAATGCACAATTAAAAAAGAGTCCAATGAAAAAATGTTAAAAAAAATCAAGTCATACCAAAAGTCCATACAATATTTAATATTTCATCTAATTAAAATTAAATGTGTGATTAACCAATCAACTTTTTTGCTAAAAAAATATTAAAAATTTATATAAAAAAATTATATCATATAAGAATTTTTATTCATTTAATTATTTATAAAAATATAAAATAGTTTATTTAAGTTTTATTAATTTATAAAAATATAAAATAGTTTATTTTTATTCATTTAATTTTTATTCATTTAATTTCTAATTTTAAAACGTTATTCTAAAGTTTTTTTTTTCTTTTCAAAAAGTTTATTTAAGTTTCAACGGAAAAGGTTTACTTTTTTAGTTTTTAGCTGATTAACTTAAAACATGAGAATAGCAAAATTTCATATTAAATTTTATTTCAAATTTAAATATTGGATAATATCGTGATATTGTATATGAAAATGTATTTTGTTTTTTTTTTTTTAGTTTTAAATTGATTATATTATTGTTTAACTAAGTCTTTTTTTATTATCTTCAAGTTGTGAAATTCAAAAGAGGTTTTGGTGGAACTCGAGATAGGATTTCGTACATGATTTCGTCTGGAAACACAGTTCTGACGATTCGGGTAGAGGGGGGTGCATAGCGTAGATGAGCTTTAGAATTGCTCTGTTTCTGTAGGGATCAAGGAATGAATAATGTAATAGATGGTGTTGATATATATAAGGGGTGGGAGCAAGCAAGGGCACCAATTTATTTGCTTAAGGCGGGAAAAGGACCACGCCAGTAGGTATTGAGACTTGACATGCGAATCACAATAGGAAGAAAATTAATAGTTTTGAAAAAATAATGTGGGTCTCTCAAATGAGCAGTGACACGTTTTGCATTGTGATTGGGTGGAAATAGATATGCGTGAACATGACTTCAACTTAAATCATATATAATACTCCCTCCGTCCCGCAGGAATTTGCACACTTGCCTTATTGGGACGTCCCACAGGAATTTGCACACTCCAAAAAAGGTAATTTTATTAACAATAATCATATTCATTAAACAACTAAACCAACCTATTACAATTAATCATAAATTCCTAATTAAACATTTGACCCTCTCTTTTCCTTTCTCGAATCTTCTCTCACCTCTCAATCCCAATCAAAATTATCTCTCTCTCTCTCTCTCTCTTTCTCCCCCCAACATCTTCGTTCTCTGAAACCCAAATCTTAAATCTGTGTTGTGTGTGGTTGTCTCTCTTCTTCTCAAACCCTAACTTGAATGTCTAGTCCCGATTCTGAGATTAACTCAAAAGAGTTGCCTGAATACTCATGGGCATCTCCTGATTATGATATCTTATCTGCTGTTGTGCCGGATTCATTGTCACCATCTATTGATTTCGAGAGTGGTTCGCCATTTGTAGATCCAGAGGATATGGCGATGGTTGAATCCGAATCTGAGGTTGTGTCGCCGTCTGTCGATCTGGGGACTGGTGACGCACCTTTTGATCTTGGGGTACCAACGACGGTCGAGCCCTGTTCCGATGATGTGTCGCCGTCTCTCGATCTCAAGACTGGTGAAACTTCTTTTAATTCTGAGGTTATTGAGCCCATGACACTGGATACTGAAGATTCTTATGTACCTGAAACTCAGATGGAGGAAGCACCATACGGGTATGAAGCACCATATGGGTATGAAGAAAAAAGATCATTCTTCATGAAGATGCTTGCAATCTGGTGTCCATCGGTTGCAAAGGTTACACTGTATTTCTCATTTTTATCGGTTTCCATGATGTGTTGGTTATAATATGCTCTGATTATGTTGGGCTTTTTTACATTGTGTGATCTGTTTGTGCTCTGATGTTGTTTGATTGATGAAAATATAGTGCTTGTTGGTGTGGTTTCATCTGCTTAAATTAATGTCACCACCAGGGGTTTAATCCTGGTTTAGGAGACTTGATTTGGGCTTTTTTTTTTTACCCTGTGATGATCTGTTGGTGCTCTGATGTTGCATGATTGATGAAAATATTGTGCTTGTTGGTGTGGTTTCATCTGCTTAAATTAATGTCACCACCAGGGGTTTAATCCTGGTTTAGGAGACTTGATTTGGGCTTTTTTTACCCTGTGATGATATTTTCTGAGGGTTCCAAACCTTAGACTTGCAAAAACCACACATATATTGCATATATTTTTAGATGTTTACAACCTAAGCAAAATGTACATATTTATCATATGTTTATGCTGCAAACATTCCAATCTTCTAAAGATTGGTTCAAAAGGCAAAAAGTAGCGCTGCTTCTTATCTACAAATACCCTAAACCTTCCATGAGTTTTTCAATACCATATGATGATCCCTCAATTTGATTGTGAGACATCAAGTGTTGTATGCCCTGCCTTACCAATTCTTCATCAACTTCTAGGGTTAATGGCAGTATTTCTTGGCTCATTAGTGCATCTTTTCCCATATGTGTTAAGTTGAAGTTGTTGTGGCCCTTTATCTTTATAATTTCAATCATGTTTACCTGCAAACTCAAGAACACTTTGTTAAGGGTGTAGTGCTTTTGATTTTCAAAAGGTTGGAGCACATTATGAACCAATTGCTCAACATTATTGCTCTCTGTGTCCACTTGCAAAGACTGAATTGCCCTGAAAAAACCTAAGTCATTCACATTAGTGTCAGGTGAATTAGGTGGTTGGCACATTAGGTGGATATTAAACCCATCTGATGATGCAGCAACTCTAAAATCAGGATCATGGTCACTAATATGAGGTTTTGCAATGTCTTGTTGGATTATGATGTCTTTATTTGCACCTTCTGGCCACTTTTCCTTGATTGATGGTATAATCTGAATGGCATGAATGAGTTGAATAAATAAAAAGAAAAGAACATAAGCTACACGATGAACACTATGTTCTGATAGTTTAATTGGTTACCTGCTGCAGTAGACATTGTTTGGTGACTTCTTTTGTGATTGAATCAATAGGAGTAGTAACCAATGTGCCTCTCACTCTGTTTCTGCTATTTCTCTGAGCTGGTACCATTTTCGTGAATGGAAAGATTCCTATCTTTCCATCGAAAATGAGTTCACCCTCATTTGAATATAGTGGTTTTGCCACTGCACACATGAACATGACTTTGGGTATGTATCTCTTACTTTTGCATGATCTATATGGCTGAGTTTCACCTGGGAGGGTGTAAGATCTCATAGTAGTTCTGGTCATATAAAACTATTTCTCATCAATGTGTATCACATTGTGCATAGCATGAAACTTGATCTTGTTGGATTGAATGTCATATGCCAATGAATGCAGGCTGAACTTAAGCCTTTGAAACATATTTGTTGCAGTGAGATAAGGCTTTACCGCATTTGTGTGTGGTAATATTAAGCCTTTTTTTATCCACCTACCAACTGTGGTCTTGCTTACATTCAACCCCTTAGCTACTCTTCTAATTGTGCCCCTTTTTTAATGAGGTATGCTCATCATTGCTTCATCATCTAGCTGAACTTTTATCATTCCTTCTTTACCTGCTTTTTTTTATGTGAATATTATTGGAGACCCAGCTAAAACTTGTTCTTTTGCAGTTGCCCAAGTATACTGGATAGTCCTTCTAGATACATCAAATGATGCAGTTGCTTCCTTTACTTTGCCCTTATGCACAATTCCATCTGTACTGTTAGCAATGAGGAATTGGGCAATTAGATTTCTGGCTGATGGAGTAAGATCAGGAGCTCTTCTACTGTTAGTCATTTTTTTTGTGTATTTTTTGAGAGCATTGAATGAAGAATGCTTGTAATGAATGTGGTTGGTGAAAGATTTGGGTATTTATGATGTAAGTTTAGGAGGGAATTTTGATTTGTAAATTTCAGTAAAATCAGCATTTATGGCTGAAAGATGGATGTAATTGGGTGGGAAATTTTTTCCCACCATTTTTGGGCTGTAATCTGAAAAAATTGGAAATTTGGGCAGGTTATTTAAAGTATTTACTGTTCATCCGAAAGTTCCCTCCATTTTAGGGGGAAAAAGTTACTTTTTAATTAAGTTCATTACTTTTCTGCAAATCTTCCTTAATCTCTTTGAAAAGTCAACAAAAAGGTAAAAAGTAAAGTTTTCTTAAAAAACATGCCGTTCCGTAGGGTGCAAATTCCTACGGGACGGAGGGAGTATTAAATAAATATGCATACATGTGATGTAAAAGTAGACAAATCAGGTGTAACATAAAAATGATGGATTGGGCTAACACGTCCAATTGAGCCACTCTATGGACAACCTATGACAAATAAAGTAAATAGAGGTGAAGCTTGTGAGTATTATCATAGAGTTGGTCGTCCTTGATCCTTGTGATCTTGGCCAATGGCTAAAGAACAGTATGTCACTCTACGGGGAAAGAAATGTGTAGTGAAGAAAGAAGAAGCACATTGGGTATATGTGAGATGTTCAGATTTCACTTCTTATAAACTAATGAATTAATGTTCTCTCTCATAAATTAAAATACATAATAGTGCAAAAAAAAAAAAAAAAAAAATATAGGCATGAGCATGTTAATTGATTAGATCATGGGTAGTATTAAATTAATCTGGATAACAAGGTGTATTAAGTATATCAATAATGAATAATGAAAAATGAATTAAAAAATACATATACATAGTATGTTTATATTTTAGTGAAAATAAACCAGTACAATACAAAAAAAAAAATTAGCAAAAAAGGAGGTGGGTGTACAAAACAATGAGTCTAAACAAGGGTGTCACAATTATTATGAAGGACATAACCCACAAAACAGTTAATAAAAAACAATTACTAATCATCACCCACTAAGGAAAAAATACACAAAAAAAGAAAAAGAAAAAAGAATAGACACATGTATCTAAAAATTGTTGATGATCAAGGTCCTACTAATGTGTTTTGCTTGGAATTAATAGATGCTTCGATAAACTGATGTAAACGAATACATTGTTAAAAAAGGAAAGGCCTATACTATTAACTCGATTATGAGAATGATGTCAAACAATCTTTAAGAGTACAGAAGGTACTTAGTATGTTTAATAATGTATGGCGAAGGTTTTTTTAGCTTTCTATAAACTAATGGATCACAGTTATTATGTAGTTCATAACCCACAAACACACTTAATAAAACACAATTACTAATCATCATCCTTAGAGAAAAAATACACAAAAAAAAGAAAAGAATAGACATATGTATCTGAAATAGTAAATGATCAAGATCCTGCTAATGTGTTTTGCTTAGATTTCATAGACGCTTCGTTAAAGTGATATATACGAATAAATTGTTAACAAAGGAATATGCCTATACTACTAACTCGGTCACGAGAATATTGCAGAATAATTTTTCAGAGTAAAGAGTGTACTTAGTATGTTTAATAATGTTTAACAAATATTTTTTTATCTTTTTTTGTTTCAGATTCTATATACATGTATTATAAGTATGTGTTTTGCTAGACAAAAAGTGTGTAGCGATTCAACTCGTGCACCTCATGTATAGGACGCACAATTTTATGTTTTTTTTTTAAGATCATGTATGGTTGTATTTAAAATGCATGATTTGATTTATAAAGAACATTGTGCAATAGTGAAACTACTGAGGCTCATAGGTAGATCACAGACTAAAACATGAGTATGTGTTGAGTATCTTTTTTAATATATCAGTAGAAACTATGTATATTGAATGCACAAACAAAAATTAAGATCAGTTATGAAAAATATGGTAATTGATATGAACGACAACATATTACAATCGTACAATGTATAACACAACATATTATAATTGTTCAATTTCATTTACATTATTCCTTTTATTTTAGTTTCAGGGTAGCCCTATCTAGATTTGATGGTTAGGTGAATGACTTTACTACAAAACATCTAATAATATCGTATCCAAACGCGTAGAATTATTTCTATTTGAATTAATTATGTGTGTGAAACTTCTTAAAACGGACTACATATTGTTAATGTGAAAATTCTTGTGAATGGAATTTTTTTTATAAGAAAGTATATACAACCATCAACTATAATTAACCTTGGTATAATTTCTTTCATCATGATTGGATATACTACAGGCTAATCTTTATGGTGCAGTAGATATTTTTTTAAATACATACCTAAGAAATATAAATGGAAATCAGATAAACACGATATAAGGAAACTATATTGTGAAGAAATACTATCCAAAACACACAAGCCCACAAACACATTATATGAAATATAAATATCCATACACATATAGAATTGAATGTGCACTAGTCGTTGGTGAAATCATAGGCAACTATGCCATGTAGAGAAGGCTTGTCAGTGGACAAATGTACCCGTTGGGGCATAGATAACCGTTGTGATACATTGCAGCTAGTAAGTATATATATATACATGCTAGCCTTGCAGATAAATGTTATAACAAGCAGGTGAAAATAAAAAAACAGTCGCCTAACAAAGAGCTCTGTCCATACCAAAATGTCTTCAGCTAGTAGCATCAGTAGCACTCGAGAATATCCAAGATATTCGAATCTGCGTGTCGAAGATGTGGACGGGCAACATTCATTTATCTAAGTGAAACAAGCAACAACCCCAACAAGCTCTACTACCACTGTCAGAATCATGGATTTTCTCATTGGTGCTTGCCAATTCAATGGAATGGTATGGAGATCAACAATGATGAAAGAATCACACAAGAAGGATGGGGTACAAACACCCAATCAAGTCAGCGTGCAGCACTACGTGCGGAAAAACGGTGTGAAATAAGGATGCACACCGTAATCATAGGAAACTTGCTAACTATTATTGTGGTTGCAATTGTTATTCTACTAGTGAAGGATGTTTATATGTGATTTGTAGGATGAGCAGCAAATTTAGAATTCTAAGGAATGCAGCATGTTATTATGATACCTCAGTTGACCACTTACTTCTTCATGTTAAACTCCCCGTATGATTTAACGTGCACTTTCTTGGGATGCCCGGGCCGAACTTTGAAGGTTGGGGGCAGTACCTTTATATCAATAACAGTGCGTGTAACTGGTGTGGTGAATTTTTTCATCCCGGTATAGGATGTATATAGTGCATATAGCATTTTCGGTATGTTATTGCAAGGTAGTACCTGTCCACATATTCGATAATGCTAGTGCCATGTTTCATAATGACAGCAGTGGCATGCCTGCATGGAAAATCAATAATCTGCCACCGAGAGCATGTACACGTCCTTTGCGTCAGGTCAACAACAACCGATGGTGCGGATTCAACTTCAAATACACAGTCTGCCTGTTGGTGCACCTTCCACGACCGGGTAAGCTCATTCTGCTCCTTCCATATAGCATCTTTCTTTGGGCATAGAATGGATGCCCACATATTGCTTTCACTTCTACGCTCAAAGTGGAATCAGCTGACTTCTACGATGATAGTAATGATCACAAATCAGTATGGTTCTATGAGTCTATATTATCTATAATAAAATCTGAATATGTTGTATTTATGGTTGTTACCTGACCGAATATGGTCAATCATGTGAGTAATGGGCAAACTCCTAGCCTCCTTGATCCACATATTAAATGATTCCGGTGTATTGGAGGTCATTTCGCCATACCTCTTAATATCGGGAGAGTGTGCCACAACCCACTTCTCGTAGAGAAGATCCGTAAGACATTCATCAGCAAGATGCCCCCCCCAACTTCCTTGAAAATAGCAATCCTTTCTTCAAAGAGAGGCATGTTGTGGTCGTATGCGCATTCTCTGAAAAGGTGCGTAATTCTGTGTCATTTTAGTTTGTGCGAGCGATCTACAAATCGACCCCTAAGATTGGCTAAAAGGTGAAATATGTAGAAAAAATGTCGGGGGCGTTAAAAAATGATCTGGAACGCATACATGAGACCTAAATTCCTGTAAAATATGTATAGTATCTCTTCCTCGTGGGTGATACAATGCTGCAGTTGGGTCAAAAACCATGCCCAGTTATTTGTGTTTTCAGTTGAAACAATTGCAAATGCTACCGGATATAGACCTGGATATTGTATAAGTTATAATCCAAATAGTCTTGTGGATAAATAGAAGGTAAAGAGATATGTTTTGGGTACTAATACTGACCATTGTTGCTGTCTTTGACAGTAGCAGTAAACAATACACCTCTAACCCTGCCCTTCATGAATGTTCCATCTAGGAAAAGTATGGAGCGACAACTTTTAAACCCATCCATATAGGCTTTAAAAGCAATAAACAAACGCTGGAAAACACTAGATTGATGATCTATCTCAAGCTTCACAATACTTCCTGACAAAGAGTAGTCACAGTATATAAACCAAACAAAGACTAACTATGATCATCACTGACAAGGATAATTTATAACAAGGGACACAACAATCACCAACTTGCTGCAAAAGGGACACCAACTTATAATAAGGGACACAACAATCACCAACAAGGGACACAAACAATCACCCATATAAACTGAAATTCAATTGACAAATAATTGTCGATATTAAAATCTGGACAACTATCATCATATGCACTTGTATCAGAACATGCAACTTCTGAAGGACAAATAAAATTACCTGGATTTGTGGTTTGTACAACATTAATGTACCATCGTAGCTGGTCGTACGATTCCTGGTAGCTACCAAATAATTTATTTTGAACTTCTTCTGATGTGCGTCAAGCCTTGTAATATGGAATATCTAGCCCATAATTTACCCTCAAAATGTCAGCTATATATGCACCACCAACTACTGGATTAGCCTTTACATTATGATTAACAAGCTGACTAATAATCTTTGGCCCAAAGCATTTTTTATTGTGGTACAGAGAACGATCCAAACATGTGTGGATAAAATGCCCCTTGTAGATCTCGAAGTGCATTGACACCTTAACACATCTAGCCTTAATGAACCTATCACACTTACTACAAAGCATATCATCACATACCACATGTATATAGTCAGCATTATTCCTTACAAATTTAAACCTAAAACCCATGATTGTTGAATACTTAATCAAGCTTGCCCTAAAACCCTGAGCACCACCAGTAAACATAGACTCAATACCACCATCTATATTGTGTTTTCATGAACCAGATAGCAATGATTTCTTCTCAACTTCAGGGCATATCTGAAAACAAGGGTACCCTGACCATGGAACTCCTGGTCATCATATTGAAGAGTACGCTTCTTCACAGACCTAAATGGTATTTTGGTCTGTTTTAAAACAGTTGATTCACCCCCTAACGGTACTACAGGCCATGATAATATATTTGATTGTGCAGGTAATTGACTAGAGCATTGTAGTGATGGGGATGCATATAAAAAAATTAGAATCATTGCAGTCAAACTACACCTCATATCATCTGACTATCTACTAATATATCGCCTTCAGAACATCTAGAAATGACATTTATAGGTCGTTCAACAGCAATAGACACAAAAGGTTGTGAAGTCCGTTTACACGCATCAAGCATATTAACGAAATCACACTCAGATGCTAAGACACAATATGTAATAGTATAAACAGAATACATATAGGAAATATTAATGTTCGCCATTGAACCCCATAGACTAACAACTTTGGATTGAAACTCGGCAAAGGTGGATCCTTCTTCAACGCTTAATAAACGAGTCTCATTATCCATCGTAATCGACAGTAGGCATCCACCGCTCATTTTGAACGGTAATGACAAAACGATGAAAATTTTTGAATGAGAAATGTGGAATTGGTGATTGGTAAAGATCATAAGGAATAACATCATAAATTTGAAATTTTGAAAATTGCAATTAATGCATGTGATATTCGTACAAGATGACCGGTGTTTGTCCGCCGATTCGCGCCGCAGTAGCTGAGGGTTAAAAGCTGAAAGCCCTAATCGCAGGGGAAGTTTTGATGTGCCGTACCTATTATCAGGGGGTCTAATTGTGTGTTAATTAATTAAATTTAGTGAATTAAGTAGGCTTAATTGCAAATTAAATCACGACTCTTTTCAATTTTGCATTTTAAGCTAAACTTTTGAATTTTGTTAAAAAAAGAGCTTCAAGTTAACTTATTTTTGCAATTAAGACTTACAGACAGTTTTGCTTCTGCCCGAAGTCTACGTGGCATTTGACCATAAAAAACTTAAATTACATGGCAAAAGGTTATAATCTTAATTGTAATTTAAATCATGACATTTTAAGAATTGCATTTTAAACTAAACTTTTGGATCATGTTAAAAATAAAACTTTAATTTAATTTTTTTTCGATTAAGGATTACAAACACATTTATCTCCGCATTGCTTACATTACGTGTACGTGGCAACGATCCGTAAAAAATAATACGTGAAAAATTTTAAAATTGAAATTTTAAATTCCAAATAATTGACCCACAAAAAAAAACGTGAAAAAACTTAAATTAAAATGTTAAATTCCAAATAATTTCTTAAAAATTTACGTTTCAATTGCATTTCACATATTTATTTGGAATTAAAATACGTGAAAAAATTTAAAATTGAAATTTTAAATTTCAAGTAATTTCTCAAAACCTTACGTTTTAATTTCATTTCACATATTTTTATTTGGAATTATTTGGAATTTAAAATTTCAATTTGTAATCATTAATCGAAAAAAAAATTAAAGTTTTATTTTTAACATGATCCAAAAGTTTAGTTTAAAATGAAATTCATAAAATGTCATGATTTAAATTGCAATTAAGATTATAACCTTTTGCCATGTAATTTAAGTTTTTTATGGTCAAATGCCACGTAGACTTCGGGTAGAAGCAAATCTCGTAAGTCTTAATTGCAAAAATAAGTTAACTTAAAACTTTTTTTAACAAAATTTAAAAATTTAGCTTAAAATGCAAAATTGAAAAAAAATCGTGATTTAATTTGTAATTAAGTCAATTAAGTATGCAATAAACTAGGATTTATCATTAAATTAGACCACATTATAGGGTGCTTTTCTCACTTGACTAGGACACAAGATTGACAAGAAAAATTGATGACATTGTGTTTTTTTCTAAAGTCAAAAGGTCAGTAAGACTAATTTTGTAATTTACGAATATTCACATTTATTTATTTATTTATTTATAATTAAGAATAGTGTGCAGGATGTTTATCTTGGGGAATAGTAGCACGTGACCTAGTGAAGCTATATATTGAGAGAGAAGGTGCATCGACAAAAGAATTAATCATGTAGAGTGGAAGGCGTGTTAAATTAAAATAAAATAAAAAAAAGAAAAAGAAATGGGAAAAGGAAGAGCGCCGTGTTGTGATAAGAAGAAGGTGAAGAGGGGAGCTTGGAGCCCTGCCGAGGACTTACGCCTCACTGCTTACATTCACAAGCACGGCCACACTAACTGGCGTGCTTTACCCACCCTTGCTGGTAATCCTAACTCTTTTCTCCTCATTATCTATTAACTCTCTTTTAAACCAATTTTATCGTATTCATTATTTCATTTCAAGTGATTCAAAACTACTATATATGTTCTCTTGAGCTTCACTGTCTATAATCGTCATGGATTCGAGTCACTATTTGCAAAAAGGTTTTGATTTCACGCGACTTCTTTCCCCCACATTGAGATTTGAAGAAATTTTAGAACGAACAACATGCGTCATGAAAATTTGGATTTCCTAATATATTTAATGAGTATGGTTTCTGAAAATTCGAGTTCATGTGACCATAATTTTTCACTATCCCTATCAAGCCATCGAATATTTTTAAATGTTAATAGTTACTCCCTCCGTCCCACTATAAGTTTCCCACTTTCATTTTTGGATGTCCTACAATAAATTTCTCATTCCAAAAAAAACAACAACACTATTTCATATATTAATAAACAAATACCACTTTTCACAACTCCCCATTACTTTTTCACAACTTTTTATTACTTTATATAAAATTCAACATGTGGCCCACCATATAATAATAAATAATACACTTTCTTAAAAAAAAACAAGAAATTTAAAGAGGGACGAAAGAAGTAATATAAATAGGTAGCATGAGAGAAATAGAGTTCACGTGAAAATATATGGGTAACTGTTGAGTGAAAACATTTAAAATTGTTGGTGACCAACTAATATACTATATTTTATAAAATACATCTGTTGTTGAAAGTAAAGCTATTCAAGCTCTAGTTTAACTATATTCGATTTCGTTAATAAGTTAATTAGAATAAACTAATGACCATGATTTAAAGTTATTCCTTATTTTCTTTATTTTTTTGTATACAAAATGATGATGTTTTCTTAGAGTTGAATAAAAGATGGAGGTTGTTGATTTGCAGGGCTAATGCGATGTGGAAAGAGTTGCCGTTTGAGGTGGATTAACTACCTAAGGCCTGATGTGAAGAGAGGCAATTTCACATCTCAAGAAGAGCTAACCATTATCAACCTTCATAACTCTTTTGGTAACAAGTATGCATTCATGATTAATGCAACTCATAGCCCACTTTTCTTTTCTTCTTTCTTATTATTATTTAATTCCTTTTACTTTTCTAATCGACGACTTCTTTTTTATCAATTGCTTTGACATTACGTTCATTTTTCTTTTTTGACATATTTACACTTCTTTCTAATGCATGCACATCGTAAAATTTAGACTTTTAAATGAGATATACTCCCTCCGTCCCGTAGGAATTTGCACCCTACGGGACGGCACATTTTTTAAGAAAAAATAGTTTTATATATAAAGTAGTGGTATATGGGTAAATATGTGTAAAAGTTTGTGAGTGTGCACGTAAATCAATGCTTCCTTTTTTAGTAGTGTGCAAATTTGTGTGGGACGTCCAAATAAGGAAAGTGTGCAAATTCCTGCGGGACAGAGGGAGTAATTTTTATAATAATAGAGACGTCTAACTGAAGGTAACTCCACGTATATTAAATGTTCACTAGATGAGCCCCTCACCAAAGTATAGAACTAGAACTAAGCCTACAAATAAAATATAGTGTTAGGAAAAGATCGAACTTTTAAATGAAAAAAATAAATTTCAGCATTTTTGATAATATTTTATAATTTATCTCTGCTAAAGAACTTAATTGTAACTTGGCGTATACTATGTTTGTATTCACAACTAATTATATTTGTATTCACAGCTTTATGCAATCAAACCGTCTTACATAAATTAACATTCACTCCTGCCAAAGTGATAATGAACCATTTTCTGTGACTGCTTATATTATGAGACGGTTTCACACAAGACTAACTCTTGTTATTATTATTAGAAATATTACAAGTATATATAAATTAAGGATGAAGAAATGGATCAACAAAGATTGTAATTGTATATTTTGCATGCATGCAGGTGGTCAAAGATTGCATCATATCTACCGGGAAGAACAGACAACGAGATTAAAAACGTGTGGAATACTCATTTGAAGAAGAGACTTAGTAACCCTAATTTAGTTGACAATCAACACTGTGAAACCGAAGGCAAAGAGTACTCTCCATCTTCTACCTCCAGTTCCATCACTTCAGCTGAAGATCTCAATGTCCAAAATGCCCTTGACGACATACATGACCCAAACCCTAATGAAAAACCCGACTTTCTACAAATAGAAATGTCTACACTTCCAGTTCAACATCATAAAGAAAACCCTACTTCCGGTTCTTCAACATCTTTTCCAGCAGCAGACGATGGCAAAATCGAAATTCCGGTGGATTCCGAAATTGATATCTGGGAATTGTTTGATTCCCTGGAAAATCATGATCAGGATCCTAATTTACAAGAAGGTTGGAATATTAATGAATGGTTTAGGTTTTTGGAAGATGAAGTTGGACTAACAAAAGATCATGTTGACCAAACAGCCCTACATGAGCACGATGACATCGACTATTTTCCAATATGGCCTTCTTCACCTTTAAATCTTTAAATATATACTACTCCGTCCACGAAAAATACGCGCAGATATTTGCACGTGGTTTAATGCAATATGTGAGAAGGCATTACGGGATGTTGTGACGTCCGATATGAATAAAGATAATGCATTTGGAAAGTACATATAACATACTTTCCAAGAATATTCTCTTTATTCATATCGGACCTCACAATATCTCGTACTACCTTCCGACATATTACATTAAACCACATACAAATTAATATCTGAGCATATTTTTCGTGGATGTGTACATTAGTATATATGAAAGTTAAGGTCATTAAGTTTAAGAACAATTTTTTTTTTTTTTTTTTATTATGAACCTTGTGAGTTGTATACGTAACTGTAGCTTCGGCCTCATGATCTAATTGTTCTCCCAATTAATTACGGGAATTGCAAGATCCGTTGTAGGCCTTTCATTCATGTTTCGAATGATTTAATCCCAAATTAACTATATATTTTAATTTTTCTTTTGAATTCTTAATTAATTAATTAATAATCAGTCTACTTAAATAAATGACTTAGCCTTATATTTAACAGGTGCACCGTGTAATTCAAGTTCATTTTTAAAAAAATTATACAAAATACTACTGAAAAGTCACATATGTTATTATTAAAAAATGTATTTTTAATGGTGTAACTTTTCAGTAATAATTTGTGTAATTTTTTAATAATAAATGATGTAACTTTTTAAAAATACATTTGAATTGCACGGTGCATCTGTTGCACAATATACTTATTCTAAATTAATAATGGGTCCGTGTCAAAGTTGGCTACTATCTTATCATTTTGATTAGGTGGATTTTGTTTGGTATTTTCTTACATAGAGAAACGATTCGTACAACATAAGAAAATTCAGATATTTGTGATTGATAAATTGTTGGGTGAGTTACGTAATACTATATTAGTCGAACTGCTAAGATAGACTTGTTTAAATTCCATTTTCACATGTACTATATTATAGTTTGTTATATTAATTATTTTGATGTACCAAAATAACATTTTTCAATAAAGTTAGTTTAATTTTCAATTAACACTTAATTCTAATGTCATTTCTCTTGTATGGGTAAAATAGAAATACACTAAAAAGATAGATCCAATTAACCATATTAATTGAATATGCTTTCCATTTATTTGCAAGTGAAACAAATTTGTTATTACAAAGGTTTACGACGATATTTTTAATGAGGTCCAAGTTCCAACCTATACCCACATAATTTGATCCACTCATTCCGGGTTGTGGAATTTTCATTTCATAATGTTTCTTTTTCCTTTTTGTATTAATAAAAGACCATTATTCACATCAGTACAGGCGGAATTACATTTTATTCATTTACTCACTTATTTGATTTGTTCTTTTAAATTATAAATAGATTTTTATGATAAGCTTATCATGAAACTATTAATAAAGTATCAAATATTTGGTCTAGTGTATCAAAATATTCATTAGGAGTATAAAAAATTGGAGTTAATAAAATTTATAACAATTACAATATAATATTGACCCAAAAAATTTTGTACTTCTGATGAAATTTTTGATACTCATGATCAAATATTTGATACTTTAAAACTGGTTTATGGCAAGCTTATCATGAACTATTTTCATATAAAATTTTACCTTAAATTATTTGTTGAATACCATATGAAACAATTTCATAAAAGTGTCATTTTGATTTATATGTTTTAAATCTTAGTGGCTGTTTACAATTTCATAAAAAAGTGCCATTTTGATTTATATGTTTCAAATCTTAGTGGCTGCAAAAGAAACCGAGTAATTAGGAATTTCAAAAGAGTGCTTTTATTTAACATTATCCACAAGTAGATTTCAAAAACTAGTTACATATGTCATGGGTAGGTGAGATTCCCTACTAGCTACCACTTAACAATCGCTCATGCAAATAAGTCTCTATTATTATGTCCCACAATTTAGAGAATGAGAACTCCAAAGTACACCATTTTGGTAGATGTTACAGTTGACAGGTATGCTTACTTTAAATCACAATTCACAAGTCCACATCTAATCCCAATTAACAATAATACATAATATCTTGTATTTATGGTATCATCTTGGTAATTAATTCCTTCATTTTTTTTAATACATGTCTTTTTAGAAACACCACCCACCACAATTTGATAATGAAATCTTTCGGAAGACATTATTATCATGGATGCAGATATTTTCCTCCCATAATTGCATAGTTCACCCCCTCTGCGCTTCACCATCAAATAGTTTATGTTCTTCATTCTTAATTTTCTCAATTTAACCTCTCTCATTATTTTGCAAATTCATCTCGCATTCAAAAACAAGAAGAAAAAGTATGCAACATCTACCTCCGATGACGCCCATCGCCGAACTCTGGCACCACCCACCACCGTAATCTTCAACGGACGCCCACCACCACCGCAATATTTTTCGATGGATATATAAAGTTACGAATTTATTAGTTTTAAAGTTTAAATTAGTTTTATATATTGAAGGGTTTGAATGATTTTAAATATTTTGAATGAGTTTTTTTGGTACTACTACAAATATTGAGATTGAAAATCGTTGGTAAAATTTCGTTGGACAAAATCGATTGAAAATTGCGAAAAAGTTACTAAAGGCATTTATTCAACTCTGCTAGTTCAAACAAATGTTATTTGTTCAAACAATTTAGTCGAACAAATAGTATTTGTTCGAAAAAAATTTAAAAAATTTTGTTCGGAAACTTTGGTAAAACAAAAGCAAAAGGTTCAGAAAAAGTTTTCGAACAATGTACAAATGTTCGACAATTTTTTTTTGAACTATTTGTATTTGTTCCACCAATTAGTGTGGAACAAATGTGTTTGATTTTTTTTTAAAGTTCAAAAAAAGTACAAAAGAATCATTACAAGTGTGATGAGCAAATTGTGTTCACACAATTCACTAAGCCTACAAGCTATGTTGCACGAATTCTTAAAATTTTGCAGGTATGCAGTATTGGATATGCGGGGGATACGAGTGCGGGTGTGATTCGCGTCAGATTTGTTGGGGAATTAAACGCGGATCTATTCGGGATTTACACTAAATACAAATTTAAGTCTACAATTAATATCATGATTTAAACATAATTAAATCAAATAATTGTATACCCAACAACAGGCTTTGCATGCAAAACATATGAACAAATAATATCACATAAAGCCCTAAACATCCGGAACTAAGGGATTTAGTGAATTATACCTCTTGGAGAAAAGACAGTTTCTGAGACAAAAGGCTTTATTTGGTTGAGCTGCTTTCGCAAGGCTGCTGAGATCAAAGGCGTCCTTTGAGATCCTCTATAGCCGAAGTATCAACAATGAACTTGAAGGCGTCCTTCTTGAGACCCTCAACTTGATAAACCCAAAAGTCTTCTCAAGTATTCTCTTGTCCTTATTCGTGCACCCGGTGGGAGGCCACACGAATAATCACAACACAAGGAAGAAAATAATTTTGTTGCCCCTAATTCTTGTGATTCTCGAAATTTTCATCAAGAAAATTTAGTGTGTTGAAGTCTTGTATCATCTCATATTTATAATGAGAATACAAGATCTTGAATATCTTGAATATCTAATATTTCAAATCTTGATTATCATGAATATCAAATATTCTAATCTTGATAATCTTGAATACTAAATATTCAATTCTTGATATATCTTTTTACATGCAATTTTCAAAAATTATGTCATATATTTTAATTCAATGAGATCTTAATTTTATTAGATATTCTTATATTCAAGGTACATATCTATTTTCCATAAAATCTCTCATGAATTTAATATACCATATTTTTTCAAAAAATATAACACTTAATGGGCCCAAAATATTTCTTTTATTTTAATCACCTTGTCAATTGTTGGACATTTAATTGGGCTACTTGAGGGGCCTTTAGGAGAATTAAGATTGGACCTCTCAATGGGCCTTGAATTCTAACATTGAGCCCAATGTCATTCAACCCATTAACATTAATCTCACTCCACTATAGGATTAATGTTGCACTATCCATCTTAACCCATATTACAATCATATGGCTCCCGGTCATTATTTTCCGTGTTTAAGATTCTCTTGTCTGTTAATTAATCAAGCCACTGAACGCTTTAATTAATTTAACATCTTATCCTTGGAGTAAGGACAACTCTTCTTTATCATCATACCGGAAACAAATTCCACTTGCAAGATTTAGTATGACGAACGTTTAGAGCCCACCAAGGGGACTAATCATGCAAGACTCTCCAAACGCACGTTCCTCTGTATTAAATCTTAGCAACTGTCATGTTCTCAATGGCGTCACCCAAGATGCAAAGTATTGAGTCTTATTGACTCTCTACCTATAACAAATTAAAGTGCCACGCACGGATCACACACAGTCCTATTTAAGGGATAGAGGTTTAGAAATAAACGACCACTGAGGTCTAATTCTTTATCCCATAAATTAGTAATGAAGAATTACCTCTCCGTAGGTCCTCTTCAATGCATCATCATGCACTAGTGCAATCCCTTGGTCAAGATAAGTCAATCTGGGATCTACACATCAACCGTTTACCAATGGGGTGTTCAAATCCCATCTAGGTTGTGAATTTAGTACTTGTTACAAGAAACTGATAATGTGATCTTGCTGTGAGTTATCCGGGGATCACCACATTTATCTATAGTGTAACTTGTACTATTATATGAACGAATTGCAATAAATAAATAACATTCATATTTATCTAAAGCACAGTGATAAAAGATTTATTTCAGATAAAGCTCAAAGATTCAGTTTTGTTATACAAAGTAAAATCATACTTTCTAGTATAACCCTAACAATCTCCCACTTATACTCAAAGTCTGCTTTTAAGTATACTACAACATATCTATGTACTACACATCTCCTAATAATTTCTCCCACTTATACTCAAAGCAGATTGGCAACACACTTGATTCCCATTCCTTCCACATGTCTCTCGAATGTTGACAGAGGCAGACCCTTTGTGAAAGGATCAGCTAGGTTGTCTTCCGTTGCGATCTTTGCCACGTCTTGTGTCTTCGGACACATCTCTTTCGATAGATGAATTCCATGTCTAAAAGGTACAAAACCTTTGTTGGAATTCTGCATGCTAAACTGTTTCAAAACAGTGTCTACGTACGAAGCTTGCGATAAGCCGATCATTCTTTTCTTGCGATCTCGAGTAATCTTGATCCCTAAGACATGACCGGCTTCCCCTAAGTCCTTCATATCAAACTGATTTGACAACCATACCCTCACGTCTGATAACACTGCCACATTGTTTCCCATGAGCAAAATGTCGTCTACGTATAGTATCAAGAATACCACGGCAGTTTCGACACACTTCTTGTACACACAACTCTCAAATTCATTTTGATCAAAACCGTAAGATTTTATTACTTGATCAAAACATTGATTCCAAGCTTGCGATGCTTGCTTAAGTCCGTAGATAGACCTTTTAAGCTTGCATACAAGGTGCTCTTGGCCTTTTTCAATAAAGCCTTCGGGTTGGCGCGTATAGATTTCTTCTTCAAGACTTCCATTTAGGAAAGCTGTCTTGACATCCATTTGCCAGATCTCAAAATCAAGAAGTGCAGCTATCGCCAAGAGAATACGGATAGACTTAAGCATGGCTACCGGCGAAAAGATTTCCTCATAATCGATCCCTTCTTTCTGAGTATATCCTTTCGCCACAAGTCTAGCTTTGAAGGTCTCAACCTTCCCGTCCAATCCTCTTTTTCTCTTGTAGACCCACTTACATCCAATGGGTTTTACCCCATTGGGTGGCTCAACAAGCTCTCACACCTCATTTTTATCCATAGAACCCATTTCGGCTTCCATTGCGGTTTGCCAAGAATCTGCATCCTTGTCTTGGAGTGCTTTGTCGTATGTCCATGGGTCTAATTCATCCTCCCCAGGGACCAAGTCAGAAGACTCTCCCACGATCATGAATCTCTCGAGTTGTCTCACAACCCTCCCACTACGACGAGGTTCCGGTTGTGTTGGTGTGTCGCATGGTACATCAACTTGTACACTTGGTATAGGATTAGGCCCTTTTATTTCATCTAAGGTAATCTCACTTTTGGGCTTTCTATTGTTCACATAGTCTTCTTCCAAGAACTTAGAATGCGTACTAATTATGATTCTTTGGTCCTTGGGACTATATAACATACCCCCTTTCGTTCCTCTAGGGTATCCTACAAACAACCTCAATTCCGAACGTGGATCCAATTTCCGGCTTCCTTGTCCAACACATATGCCGGACACTCCCAAATCCTTATGTGTCTCAAACTAGGCTTACGCCCGGTCCACAATTCTGTTGGAATTTTAGGAACCGATTTGGATGGCACCAAGTTTAGAATGTTAGCCGTTGTTTCCAAGGCATAGCCCCAAAATGACTTGGGTAACTCCGAATAACTCATCTTGGATCTGATCATTTCTAAAAGAGTTCTATTTCTTCATTCCGCAACCCTATTTTGTTGAGGGGTACCGGGTGCGGTCAATTGGGATACAATCCCTTCACTTGACAAGTAGGTCAAAAATTCATTGCTGAGGTATTCGCCCCCACGATCCGATCGTAGGAACTTGATACTTTTTCCCCTATGTTTCTCGGCCTCGGCTTTGAACTCTTTGAATTTATCAAAGGTTTTCGATTTGCGCCACATAAGGTAAACGTACCCATATCTTGAGTAATCATCCGTAAAAGTTACGAAATACTCAAAACCTCCTCCAGCTTGAACCGATATTGGCACACATACGTCAGTGTGAACGATTTCCAACACTTCACTAGCTCTATTCCCCTTGGCCCCTAAGGCCCTTTTGGTCATTTTCCCCTCTAAACAAGATTCACACGTTGGAAATGGCTCAACATGGAGACGAGCCATCCGCCACCAACCTTTGAATTCTCTTTAGATTAATATGACCAAGTCTTAGATGCCATAGAAGTGTTTCGTTCACGGTTGAAGAAAATTTTCTTTTCTTAGAAATGATCGATGTGCTATAAGAAGAATTTTGTGTGTGGTGTGCACTTTTAATAGTATAAAGATTATTCACTAATGTTCCCGAACAGATGAACTCATCGTTTCAAAAAATAACAACCTTATTATTAAAAGAAACTGACTATCCATTAATGTACAATTTAGAAATCGAAATTAAATTCTTCCTAAAACTGGGAACATAAAGAACATCCTTTAATACTAAACTCTATCTTCAAAAAATAGGTGCACGTCTCCTACTGCGACAGCCGCTACCCTCGTAGCGTCGTCCAATGTGATGAGGAGCTCATTCGCACTAAGTTGCCGGGTTTTCCGGAACCCCTGTAAAGTGAAACATACATGATCAGTGGCTCCCGTATCCACTACCCACGAATGGGAAGCATACGCCGCTAAACAAGTTTCAACAACAAGTGCATGAGAATTACCTTTCTTCCCGGCCTTCTTTGGCTTGGGACAGGCCGTCCTCCAATGTCCTTTCTTACCGCAGTTGAAACACTTCCCTTTGGAAGCTTTCTTGACCCCTCCCTCATTAGTCACCTTACCCTTAGCTTGGTTCGGGCCTTTGGTCTTCTTCTTCTTCTTCTTCCCACCTTTCGGTGCGGAAGTAGTCGGACCGCTTGCCGCCAAGACTTGAGTTTGGTGTCCCATGAGTGTCTCCGCTGATACCAAAGCTTGCAAGAGTTGTGCCAACGTGAACTCTTGATTATTCATCATATAGTTCAACTGGAACTGCTCAAAGCTTTTCGGTAGAGAATGGAGAACGAAATCAACTTGCGTTTCCGCATCATATTCCGCTCCAAGTACCTCTAACTTGTTAAGGTAGCTCATCATCTTAAGAACGTGATCTCTTACGGGCGTTCCCTCCACCATTTTCAGCGACAACATATCTCGCATGGTGATTTGCCTAGCCGTACGATTCTGATGAGCGAACATCTCCTTAAGGTTTAGCATCATATCTGAAGCAGATTCCATGTCTTGGTGTTGGTGTTGTAACAAAACTGACATTGAAGCCAAGATGGTACACCTAGCCATTTCATCAGATTTCATCCACTTCCTATGATATTCCCTTTCGGCAACATCCGCATCATCCGTAGGCGTAAGGGGTTTTGGGGTGTCAATAACTCATTTGTGTTGTTGTGTGGTTAGGACAATAAATAAGTGATGTTTCCAATCAACATAGTTTTCACCTTCCAATTTGTTATCTTTAAGTATCGTAAACAGTGGATTCAAAGGAGACGACATGCTGAACTGAAATAAAACATACATTGCATCAATACATACATCGATTTGCAAAAATTATCACAAAATTTCGATTATACTTTGTATAAAATCTCAAAAAAATACATAGCATAAATCGGCCGACATCTTAAAACAGTTCACATAAGCCACGATGAGTGTGGACGTTTATGCAAACACATTTAAGCAAGTTACAAACAAGAACAGTTACAAACTTTTAATTTAAACAATTAATAGTCGGCTCCCACTTGACCATATAAAATCGGTAGGGACTCCGATGGGGAGTAATAAAATGCCAATTTTATACCTAAGTATTAACCATGATTAAATACAGGATTATCACTTCGTTTTGAGCAAGCCACTCGATGGGAGAGTCAATACCGCCACTAATAATAATCCACAATCATCCTTTTGGGAATTTGTTCATGTGAACTTATCTTTTGGCCTATCCGATAGGGAGAGAGGCGCTTGCCAATGCGTAGCCAAAAGACTTCACAAACAAATAAATCATGGAGGTCAAATAATTCAATTTTATTATCTAGAATAAAATACCGAATTATATTTAAAAAACATACTTAGTAATTTTCGGAGTTGAGATTTTTCATCACGATATTCATGCAATAAAAATATTTAATCAAATTAAATAAATAAAGCATGCACAAAACAAATTAAACAAATTGGCACGTTATATCCAATTGCCATGGTTTAATTTCTCATTTTGACTACGAGATATCGTAATCATCGTTCGTCTTCAAGCTTTATCATCCGTCTCGATTAAGCTCCCACTCGACCGCAACAAAATTTCACCAACTTTGTCTCTGGGCCTTAAAATCTCTGTTCTTCATCTTTTATATCGGTTACAATTTATTTTACGAAAAATAAATAAACCTATCGTCTAGACTAGTCTATTACATAAAAACGTCCTAGTCTACCAGTGGATTTTCTCACGGGAAAAATGATCCGAACGAATCGGATTTTAAAACCGCATCATCATACATGCATGCATAAATAAATATTAAATACCATGACAATTGGATACCTGCAAAAAAGATCTAGCAATTCTACTATCCAATTTTCAAATTTAATATTAAAACACTTAAATTACAATTTAACGTATAGAGCCCGAAACCTGGCTCTGATACCAGTTGTTGGGGAATTAAACGCGGATCTATTCGGGATTTACGCTAAATACAAATTTAAGCCTACAATTAATATCATTATTTAAACATAATTAAATCAAATAATTGTATACCCAACAATAGGCTTTGCATGCAAAACATATGAACAAATAATATCACATAAAGCCCTAAACATGCGGAACTAAGGAATTTAGTGAATTATACCTCTTGGAGAAAAGACAGTTTCTGAGACAAAATGCGTTATTTGGTTGAGCTGCTTTCGCAAGGCTGTTGAGATCAAAGGCGTCCTTTGAGATCCTCTATAGCCGAAGTATCAACAATGAACTTGAAGGCGTCCTTCTTGAGACCCTCAACTTGATAAACCCAAAAGCCTTCTCAAGTATTCTCTTGTCCTTATTCGTGCACCCGGTGGGAGGCCACACGAATAATCACAACACAAGGAAGAAAATAATTTTGTTGCCCCTAATTCTTGTGATTCTCGAAATTTTCATCCAGAAAATTTAGTGTGTTGAAGTCATGTATCATCTCATATTTATAATGAGAATACAAGATCTTGAATATCTAATATTTCAAATCTTGATTATCATGAATATCAAATATTCTAATCTTGATAATCTTGAATACTAAATATTCAATTCTTGATATTTATTTTTACATGCAATTTTCGAAAATTATGTCATATATTTTAATTCAATGAGATCTTGATTTTATTAGATATTCTTGTATTTAAGGTTGATTAGGGTCATAATTTCATGTTTTAGCACTCATTTCTATATGCTTTTGGTGATATTATGTTCATATTTGACCCTATTATGCGATACTTTGTGTATTTAACCCTTTTTGGCTAGGAAGTTATGATTGTAGGTGAAAACGAGCAAAATGAGGAAGAAACGAGCAAGATTGAGAAAAGTCCAAATTCTGGAGTTGAGCAAAATGGAGAAATTGCCGTTCTATGTTGAAGAGCTTGAAGAGAGGGTCGCAACGAAAGAATAATCGAGTCTATCGGAGTTCTAGAGCTCAATATATGACAAAAACAAGGAAGTCACGCATCGACCGAGATTAAGGCCTCGGGCGACACGGGTTCCTTCTTCGGAAGATAGGCATGTGTCGACCAACATCTCTGGAAAGACATGCAATTGTCGAGCTGGCTGTCGACCAAGCCTGGTCGACAGATGCACAGCTCTTGTGCGACAAGGGGGCCTTTTGTCGACCAAGCTGTCGCCCGAGAGGTCGACAGCTGGTCAGCTCTTGGGCGACAGCAGTGCATATTTCTCGGATTTTTAGGGTTATTTTTGTATTTTCGCGCGTTTTTATGAAGGGCATCTTTGTCAATGATCCAAGGGCACTATATATACTTCCATCTCAGATTTTCTAAAAAACTTTTATCATTTTCTTAGATTCATATTCTCTCACTAGATTAGGAGAAGTTAGAGGTAGTTTCCAAGTGAGTGTTCTTAGATTTTCAATTCCGATTTCTTAGATAGCTTTTGATCTACCGTTCGGATCGACGATCTGTCTTCTCCAGCATTCTTAGCATAGCTAAAGCTACATTTCTACCGATTGATTTTCAATTTCTATTGTCGGATCATTTTCTAGCTTATAGAGGTAATTTTGTATCTTTTCAATTCCACTTATAATAGGTAAATTCTTGTATACTTTTACAATTCCTGCATAATGATGAATGTAGTTACTTCAATTTCTATTTTGCTTATTAAATTAGCCGTAGGCTAATTCCTTTGTGTGTTGGTGTATGATTCCTATGGATTAGTGTGGTGTTTATGTTGATCTTATGAATGCTTGAGATGTATGATCAATTCTCTATTTTGATGGTTTGTATGAATGCTTATATGCATAATTGATTGTATGGGCCATTAGGACTTAGTCTCATACGAAAGTTGGGCTATTTACCTAAAACATTCTTATTATTAGGTCATTGCATACTAAGTGTTTGTTAAAATTCCTAAGATAGTGAGAATTACCTTAGAGAATTGGAAAGACAATTAGAGGCTCTTATGTGCATTTAGGGAGACCTTTAGAGTGGCTTACCTATTGATTGTACAATACCTCAATGCATGAGTAAGTGATACTTCACCACATGAAACATAGGATAGTTCACTAATACACTTCTCACACAACTCGCTCACTTTGTGAATCAAGGTGATAGGTAGTTTTCAAGTTTGACGCACTAGTAGACATAGATACCGAATCCGTTTATTTGCTTTGTGTTTTTGAATCAAGAACAATAGTCTTACCTTACAAATCCCCGTTTCCTTTGGGTTCGATATAAAATAAACTTGGTTAAGCTTGCCATTGCAATAACGATCGTGTACACTTGCACGTAGACACCTTTTGGCTAAACAAGTTTTTGGCGCCGTTGCCGGGGAAACGGCTTGTTTGTTTGGTTGCTTGATAGTTGTTCTTGTTTTTGAGTTTGTCTTTACTATTTTTGTTGTGAGAAGTTTTGATACTTGTTACTTTTTGCAGGATTTTGTGAACTTGAGATGGATCGATATCATCACTCCACTTACAATCCATAAAAAATGCAACCTTCTACATCCTACACCTACCACCCTTATACCTATTCCAATGAAGGATCATACCAACACAATAATACATTCCAAAACTCTATGCCTACCATATATTCTCACCAAGGAAATTCTATGTACCTCCATGAAACACTACATCTTATACTCAAGGAACTTGACAACATAAGAAGAGAAGGACGAAGGTGCTTTGAGGATACAAACTCAAAGTTTGATGCAATTTGTCTAGACCAAGGAGCAATACTAAGGAGTTTAGAAGTACAAGTCGAAGAAGTATCAAGAAGATGTGGACAAAGGGCCCGAGAATGTAAATCTTTCTTGATCGAAGTTTAATTGAGAGAAGAATGTAGTGCAATTGAGTTAAGAAGTGGAAGAAGATATGAGGGACCAAGTGTTCCTAGTTGTGATAGGGATAGAGAAAATGGGATAGAAGAGGAGAAAATTGATGATATAGATATGGGAGTTGGTTTGGAATATCATATTCCATCAAGCAAGGAAGATGGGAAAGAAAAGGAAAGTAAGGTGGAAGAACGGTTAGTGAATCCTAAACCACCAAACTGACAGGAACTAGAAAAGGGAATGTTTACATTGTAGAGTGGAACTCTATAGCTGAAACTACCTGCTTTCTAGCTAATAGTTCCAATGAAGTTAGTTGGCTATGGTACAAAAGGATGAATCACATAAACTTTAAAACGATGAATGAACTTGTGAATAACAGACTTGTAGGAGGTCTACCAAACACTAAGTTCAGGAAGGAACCTATGTGATGCCTGTGTCAAAGGGAAACAAATCAAGAAGAATTTCAAGAGCAAGACACACCCAAGCACTTCAAGAACACTTGAATTACTGCATATGGCTCTTTTTGGACCCATAGAACCTGTAAGCATAAGTGGAAAAAAGTACACTTTGGTTGTAGTAGATGATTACTCAAGATTTTCTTGGACTGTGTTTCGAAGAAAGAAGAGTGAAACTCTACAGAAGCTATCAGAACTATTGATAAAGATTCAGAATGAAAAGAACTTGAAGATTGTGAAGATCAGATCAGATAGAGGAACAGAATTCACAAATCAAGTCATTGAAGAATATTGTTCACTATATGGCATAATGCATGAATACTCTGCAGCTAGAACCCCACAGCAAAATAGAGTTGCAAAAAGAAAGAATAGAACACTCAAGGAAGCAGCCAGAACAATGATTGTTGAAGCAAAGTTGCCAAAGAAATTTTGGGCAAAGCAACAAGCACAGCATGCTATACTCAAAATAGATGCTTGATTGTTAATGATCATAAGAAGACTCCATATGAGTTATGGAAAGGAAGGACTCCTAATATCTCTTATCTACACATTTGGATGTAAATGCTTCATACTGAATAATGGAAAAAAAACACCTCAAGACTTTTGATTCAAAGTCAGATGAAGGTATCTTTCTAGGTTATTCTAATGTCAGCAAAGAATTCAGAGTGTATAACAAGAGATTAATGATTGTGGAAGAGTCACATCCTGTTGTTTTTTATTAACATAGCTCCACTGAAGAAATTGTTGAAGACCCTAAAGAGGACAACTCTACAGTCACAAGTCAACAGCAGTATGTTGAGATCAAAACTCCTGTAGAATTGATCAACAAAGGCTTTGACACTGTGATAGTTGTGTTACCTCCATTAGAGAATGTTGAAGACCTAGTCTATGAGAATGTTCAAACAGAAGTAGAAACACAACCAAAAGGACCTGATGAGTCTGCAGTAGGTGAATCTACAGCTATAGAGAACAATGACCAAAGACTAGAACCTGAATCAGATTTGATTTGGTTGAAAGATCACCCCCCTGAGCATGTAATTGGAAACTTATCAGATGCTATAAAGACCAGAAAACAAATCCATGAGGCAATGTTTGCTACATTTCTTTCATCTTCAGAACCTACTGATATTCATGAAGTACTGCAAGATGTCAATTGGATTATTGCAATGCAAGAAGAATTGAATGGTTTTGAGAGAAATCAAGTATGGGAACTTGTTCCAAGACCTAGGAATCACAAAGTGATTGGAACTAGGTGGGTATTCAAGAATAAACTTGATGAAGATGGAATTGTGACCAGAAATAAAGCAAGGCTAGTTGCTCAAGGCTATTGTCAATCTGAAGGCATAGATTTTTATGAATCCTTTGCCCCAGTTGCAAGATTAGAAGCTATAAGAATATTTCTAGCCTATGCTGCACATATGAACTTTACAGTCTATCAAATGGATGTAAAGAGTGCATTTCTCAATGGGTTACTATTAGAAGAAGTGTATGTTGAACAACCACCAGGATTTGAGGAATCTACAGCTAAAGACATGGTTTATAAGCTTAGGAAGGCCCTTTTTGGAATTAAGCATGCACCAAGAGCATGGTATGATACCCTATGTGATCATCTGATAAAAAATGAATTCAAAAAGGGTATGGTTGACAAGACCTTATTCAGATTACAACATGGAAATGAAATATTGCTTGTCCAAATATATGTTGATGATATAATCTTTGGCTCAACCAATGAAGAATTATGTAGAAATTCTCTAAGCTCATGATTGAGAAATTTGAAATGAGCATGATGGGAAATCTGATTTTTTTTTTTTTTGGATTACAAGTTAAGCAAATGAAAGATGGAATTTTCATCAATCAAGCTAAATATACTCAAGAGCTTATCAAAAGATTTGGAATGGACAGTTCTAGGCCTACCAATATACCTATGACACCTTCTATGAGTCTTGACAAAGATGAGAATGGCAAAAGTGTTGATGTAACCAAATATAGGAGGTTAATTGGATCATTGCTATACCTTACAGCTAGCAGACCTGATATCATGTTTCCAGTAGGTATATGTGCTAGATTCCAAGTTAATCCTAAGGAATCGCACTTAAATGTTGTAAAGAAGATCATCAAATATGTCAAATCCACACAAAATCTAGGATTATGGTATCCTAAAGAAGGAGGAAGTGAACTCATTGGTTACACTGACTCAGATTTTGCAGGATGCAAGATTGATAGGAAGAGTATTAGTGGGATTTGTCAATTCCTAGGTCAAAGGTTGGTGGCATGGTAAGTAAAAAGCAAAATTCTATTGCTCTTTCTACAGCTGAGGCAGAATACATTGCTGCTGGAAGTTGTTGTGCACAGATCTTATGGATGCAATATCAGTTACAAGACTATAGGATTGATGCAAGAGAAACAACTATATTCTGTGGCAATACAAGTGCTATTGTTATTACACAGAATCCAGTTTTACACTCTAGATCAAAACACATAGATGTAAGGCATCATTTCATAAGGGATCATGTTTAAAGAAAGGATGTGAAATTGACAAAGATTCATACTGATTTGAATCTTGCTGATATTTTCACAAAACCTTTATGTGAATCAAGACTCTCAATCTTGAGAGGAAATTTGGGAATGTTAGAATTGTAAGAAGACTCTGTAAAAATCACTAAATTGCTATGACAAACCTAGAAAATTGGAAACTCATTGAAAAGGAAAATTGCAGCTGCAAAGTCACTCAACTGCAGAGTTGTTAACTCTACAACTGTAGACTTAGCTCTGGATTGCAAATTCCTCACAACTGTAGATTTCCATATTCTAAGATTGTCAATTGCAAACTTAGGGAATTTACAGTACTTTGTACAATTCTGAAAATTAAATGGAGCACTACAAATTCAGAAATGTTTGTACTGAGTGACATATATTTTGGATTTATTTAGCATTTTAATTAAATAAAATGTTTGAATTTTTGTAACATTTTAAATAGAATTAAAATCTATGTGAGTTAGATTTTGGACAAACTTAATTATAAGTTTTGGCTCGGAATTTCAAAACTCATAAATTTTAAGTCAAAGACCGTTATACCCCTGTTTTGTCTTAAATGTGTGTTTAAGGAAAGGTATTTAAAGGACTCTTCATGCTTTTATATCTCACTTTTACATTCGAACCCCCTGAAACCTTATACACACCCCATCCCTTACTCTCTGAAACCAAAACGTCATGGCAATGAAAGTCATTTTCGGAGCTCTTTTTGATTTTGACTAATTACAGAGGAAGCATCCCACTGATGTTATGGAAGATGTTGTCAAACACATAGTGAATCAAGGGATTCATTACTGTCTCACTCATAATCCAGGAGCATATGATGACAAGATAGTACATGAGTTCTACAGAAATGCTGAAGCTAATGTTGAAAGGAAGACATTGTCAGTAAAGCTACAAGGAAGAAATGTTAATATTATAGCTGGTGATATTTGCAGAGCTTTACACCTGAGGATTGGAGGTGATTCTCATGATAGTCTCAACTTTGCTGATGAAGATGAGAAGTACTATAGGAAGTTCACTGCAAAGAGGCCATTTCCTAAGAACTGGAAGAGGACATTCAAGAAAAACGGCCTTGCAGTTGAGTATGTCTATTTATATGAAGCTATTGATAAATGTTTGTTATGTAGAACTGGTGCTCATGATACTGGCACTATTCTTATGTAGGATTTAATGATAGCTTTTGACAAGGAGATTAAGATTGATATAGGAAAAATTTTACTTAGAAATATTGGTAATGATGTTGTGAAAGCTGGGAAGAATAAGGGATTTGGATTGTTTTTAAACTATATCTTGAAGGAAGTAGGATTTTCCTTATTCAATGGTCATGAAGGTCAGCCCATTCTGGTTCATAGAATCATTGGAGAGGCAAATTTTAAGAGAGGACCTGTGGATGCTCCTATGGCTCCTAAATCAAAGAAGAGGGAGAAAAATAAGTCTGAAGGAAAGAAACTTACAGTTGCTAGTCCTCTGAAACATTATGAGAGGAAGAAGAAAAGTGTAAGGAGAAAATTGTTGGTGGATGAACCAACTGATTCAGAAGATGAAGTAGATAGAGAAAAGAGACAGAAGAAATTTCATTCTAAGAAAGCTACAGATGAGGATATTGACAAGTCTACAGCTGTAGACTTGGCAATTGTACAGCCTGAGGAACAGATTGTTGAAGAACAAGTTGCTGAACCTGAACCTGAAACTGAACAACTCCCTGTTGTTCCAGTTGAGAGGGTAGAAAGCTTTGAGGAAGAGAGGCAAAGATTTGATGACTGGAAGATTGTCAGAGAAGAGTTGGACAAATTTACAGTAGAGGAAAGAAATTTGTTCCAGTGGGTTGTTGACTGGACAAATTGCAATGATGTGAATGAATTGATGAAGCCCAACTTCCTTGATGATTTTATTGCTGAGAAAGTAAGGAAGAACAAAGAAAAGGGAAAGCAGGTTGTAGCTGAAGAATCTACAAAATAGAAAATCACTAAATCAGCAGCTGCATCTTTGAGAGTTGCAATGGGATCTGAGTGAGATCCAGAAGCTGAATTCCCTGAAGCTGAGTTTGATGTCACAAGCTCAGATAGTGAAGAGGAGTTGCCACAAAGAACTGGTGAAGGTAGTCACCAAGTAGTTGAAGCTGAGGGCTTAACTACTTTGGCTAAAGAGGCAATTATGTTGGAGTCTGCAGGAGCTAGTGCTACAAATCCAGTAAATGTTGAAGAAACAGACCCTGATCAACCTGAATCAGAGAAAGAAAAGGAGGCAAGGAAAGCTGGTTCACCTTGCAAAGAGCCTAAGGATAAACCAGATGATGATGAAGGTGGTGATGATGATGCACCAATGGGTGGTGCTGAAGCTCAAGTTCAAACTAAGACTGTGGAAATTGAAGCTCAACCTACTGAAGAAGTTCAAGCTGATGAGCAAATTGTTGATGACACCTCTAGGGAAATTGATGAAAGTGCTAAAGAATTGTCAAACCCTATCACAAGCATTTTCAATCAACCCCCTCCTTCCATGTTTACACTTGAAGAGATATATAGGCAAGGAACCCCTCCCCTGCAGAGTTATTCAGCACTTGAGAGAGAAAATATGGAGAACATGGATGATTTTATTGCTGACTTCTCTACAGACAAGATAGAGGTTGTTTTGACTCCTAGCAAGAGGAAGGCTACCACTGAAGACTCTACAACTGTAGAGTTGGTGCCTTCTAAAGCTCTAAAAGTCACCAAGGGAAAGGAGTTGGTGATTAGAGAAGGAGACTCTGAAGAAGAGGATATTTATTCAACTACAAAGATGACACCTAAAGAGGTTGTATCTAAACTGCATAATATGGAGGAATCACTCAAAGGAATTGAAGCAGAGATTATCAAACAAGTGAAGAGAGTTCCTGATACTATCATATCTCAGAATGTAAGAAAAGGAATGGAAAATTTGGTCAAAAAGTTTAAAGAGAGAAGCCTGGAAGAAAAGAAAACTCTTGAAAAGAATTTCGAAGCTATTGTGGACAGCTTACTGGCTCAGAATGAACTAGTTAGACAGGATGTCATCCAGAAGACAAGAGAAATCACATCTCTACAATCTGATATCAACTTGATGAAAGAAGATTATTTCCAATTGAAGATTGAAGTGAAAAGTATGAAGAATGAGATGACAAAGATTTTCAATGGAAATGAAAATCTGAAGATTGATCCCATGAGCAAACTCAATACCATTTTATCACATATTGATGTTGGCAAAAAGGGGGAAAGCAAGATAGAGAAAGAGATCAAAGAAGGAGATAAGA
Organism: Prunella vulgaris; assembly: GCA_026898435.1. NCBI lineage: Eukaryota > Viridiplantae > Streptophyta > Magnoliopsida > Lamiales > Lamiaceae > Prunella > Prunella vulgaris. The sequence goes on from JAPKLY010000178.1 coordinate 678,809, forward strand.
ACACTGAAGACATTTTGGAGAATGTGAAGGATATTGGAAAATCTTCTTTAGCAAAATAATTTGAAGCTGCTAAGTTGAAAGATTTGACCATAAGACTGGGAGAACAGTCAAAAGAGAGAACTCATCCTGAACAGGTGAAGGGAAGCTCCAAAGAAAGCAAGATTATACAGCTCCCTAAATCTACAGCTCAAAGGAAACCTACAGCTCCTACATCTAAAAAACCTTTGGGTTATTGGGAACAGACTGTGAAAGAGTCAAGAGAAAGGAAGAATGAGAAGGAAGAAAAAGAAAAAGAAGAGAAAGAAAAGCAAAGAAAGAAAGAGTTTGAAGAATATTAATCTACAGCTGTTGTCACTGCTCAACCACTAAACGTTCAACCTTTGAGCATGATACCTGCTGAAGAACAAAATGAAGAAGCTGAGAAGGAGAAAACAATGAAAACTGAATTTGACATTCTCTGAGAAGATTTCTAAGTATATGCAACAGGCATACAGTTATCAAGAGAATCAAACTCAAGAAGCACAGATTTCAAAAATTCAAGGCACTAAAGGCTGATGGATCTTTGTACAAAGGAGATAATGCTCGCCTTCTTAGTGGGAAGATGAAGAGAGATCCATTGCCTAAGAAGATGTTCAAATCAAGAAAAGAAGAAGAAGAATTTGAGGCTTATGAAGTTCAGATGCTGATGAAGTACATTTAAGAGGATGAGAAAAATATGAAGCTGGTAGAGCAAGGAATTCTAAAGGCACAAGATGAATCTGATGAATCTGATGATGAAGAAGATGATGCTGATCCCAAACACAAAAGAAGATGAACACATTGTTCTAGATTAGACACTAAAATTTTTTAGTTTTTAGTCTAATTGCACTTTGTAAGCTGTATCTTGAACCTTTTTATTATATGCAGTTTTTTCCTTCTGTTGATTTACTTGCTTTGCTCTCTGTTGTTCTTGTTGACAATATCTTATTGTCTTTGTTGTTTGTTTTATTGATGTGTTTTGCCAACATCAAATGTTAGGATTTCTGTGATTAGATGTTTTGATGATATAATAAACCAATCAGCTTGTAATAGG
>JAPKLY010000178.1:679890-722982 GCA_026898435.1 Prunella vulgaris
AGATTGACGGGAATCAAGAAGGAAATTCAATCAATCACAATGATTGATTGAATACGAGATTATAGGATCTCAGATTTCTAGTCCATTCCAACGGCTAGTTATTTGACCCTATAAATTAGAGTAATAATGATAATTTCAGTATTGGATTCACACGCATATTAAGCTAGCCAATACTCTGTCAGATTTATCACTTACGCTAAAAAACACCATTCATACTCATCCTTTGTAAAAGCTTTGTAGAAGCTGTGAGAAGTCAATTGCAATTATAGCATTGACAAGTTGTAAAGAGAGTAGTACTCTCAATCTGTGTAAGTAAGAGAGTAAGTGAGTTAGTGGAGAGCCCCTCAAGTCCAAGTTGGATTGAGGAGAGTGGATGTAGGACAGTTGGTCCGAACCACTATAAATCCCCTGTGTCTCTTCGTTTTCTTTTTGTTCTTATTTGTGCACATCACCTAAAAGCCGATTTTCATTAAAAATGTTTCCGCACTATTCACAGCGCACTACTTTCGAAATCAGACTACCTCAAGTAGTCTGCTGGTTTTCTGAATAAGCCGAATAATTTGAAAAAGGTTTTTGAATACTTACAAGTCTATTCAACCCCCCACTTCTAGACTTGTTCAAAGGTATTCTTCCCTAAAAACCTGCCTTTGGGACCAACATCAAAATTGGGGGAAATTGTTAAGTACCTTGTTTTAGATTTTGATGTGTGCAAAACAATGTGTTTAATTGGATAAATTGAACTAACACTTGTGCTAAGGAAATTGGTGTTTGAAATTTATAGTTGTAAGTGAAGTCTGCAGCTGTATACTTGATCATTCTACAGCTAGACATGACCCTACAACTGTAAGGTTTCTCTACAGCCAATTTTTATATTTACAGGACTCTACAGCTGCAAGATTGAAGACCCTACAGCTGAAAGAACCATTTGAAGAGATGGTACAAGTCAGAGATTTATTGAAGATTATGAAGACCCTTAAGCACAATTAGTGTAGCACTCATGCACTTACTAAAATGTACTTAAGTGGAGGATATTTCTTTAATTCTGGAGGATAATGAAGATTAGTTTGAAGACAGCCAGAATTCTGAAGAAAAAGACAATAGTACACTCAGTACTATCCTGTGTGAAGGATGAGGACCACCTCACACATGTCAAATAGAGAGAGAGGAGCCTTATCCTGAATTCAAATTTGAATTTCTCAACGGATAAGTCACACCACTCAATCTATAAATAGAAGAAGTCCTCAGAGGAAGCAACAACAACAACCCTGATCATACAAGCATTCTGCCTAAGCAAGTCTACAGCCAACAAAATTCCTGAGAGCTTTATTGTGTTTATCTTTCTTTGTGATTCATAGGATAGTTGGTTAGGATTTTCTTAGAAAGAATCACACCTTTTGTTGTTGTTCCCTCACCTATTTTATATTTCTACTTAGTGTAGATATCTCTTTGTGAGGTTTTGTAAACTCTTTGTGAGTTGTATTCTGAGTGAATATGGTAGTTTAATCTCTTGTTAGAATAGGAATCTGAGTGAACCTAGTTCTAAGGGGGAACTACTTGTACTGATCTGAGTGATCTCATCTTAGTGAATTTGGCACCTAAGTGGTGTAACAGTGGATGTAAGTGGTCTTTTTATAGACACTGAACCACTATAAATTTGGTCTATTTACTTTCTGTCATTTAAATTCTTGTTCTGCATATTTAATTTATCTGTTACATTCATCATTCTTTTGAAAATTGAGTGCATAAAACTTTGTGGTTTTCATAGAGAAACTGACTCCACAGCTGTAGACTTCCTTAAGTCACTCAGCTGTTAAGTTTGTTTATATTGTTTTTCATTAACACTCACTTATTTCCACTGCACATTAGCGTATTCTCAATACATTTTAAGTGTGAGAATCCCTCTGATCTTTTGTCTACAAGTGACTTTTTATTTGCAAGTTTTGAACTCTGCAGTTGTGGACTTCTCAAGTTCATAGTTGTAACCTTTGTGGTCCTGTTTTAAAACTCTTGTAGACTTGTTGTTTTGAACCTATAAGAGGCTACTGTAAGGTTCTAGAATCCCCTCTTTTGAAAAGTTTGAAAATTTGATTTTCACTCAAGGTCTATTCACCCCCCCTCTAGACCTTGACCACTTTAAGGGACCAACAAGAGAGGTAGAAATAACAAAGATAGTAAATCCTTCAACATTCGATTATATTGATCAAACATTGAATGGTGGGCAGGAGACGATGAATGATTGAAGGACACCCATCAGAATATACTTGGTCAATGGAGTTCTATCAGAAGACTCCTAGATTGCGCAATGAATAGCCAAACAAGCTGCAAGATACACAATAGTTAAAGGACAACTATATAAAAGGGGAATTTCTCTACCCCTACTCAAATGCCTCTCCCAAAAGAAGGACAAAAAGTACTTGAAGATATCCACAAAGGAGTATGCAGAGGCCACGCTGGGGGGTAAACTTTAGCTTATAAGACTATCAAACAGGGATATTATTGGCCGACGTTGCTAAAAGATGCCATCAAATACGCTAAAAAATGTTTCAAATGTCAACAATTCGCTCCAAACATCTGCACCCCAGCATAGGAATTAAGATCAATAAATAGTCCTTGGTCTTTTGCCAAATGTGGTATTGACTTGATCGGCTCATTCCCGCCTGGAAAAGGTGGAGTGAAATTTGCTGTTGTGGCTAATGATTACTACACTAATTGGGCTGAGGCTGAAACTCTGACAACAATAACCCAAGAAAGAATGATAAGCTTTATATGGAAGAACATAATCTGTAGGTTTGGTCTACCAAAGCCAATAATCACGGACAACGGAAGACAATTCGATGAAAATAAACTGAGGGATTTTTGTGCATCATGGAACACCAAGAAACATTCTCCACCCCATATCATTCCCAGTCGAATGGACAAGTAGAAGCCGTGAACAAAATCCTGAAGCACATTTTGAAGGTCCAATTGGATGATAGAAAAGGCAGTTAGGCAGACAAGTTGCCAGAAGTGTTTTGGACCTACATGACATCCTTCAGGACTAGCACAAGAGAGACACCATTTACATTAGCCGTCGGGGTTGAGGTGGTCATCCCAGTAGAAGTCCAAAACCAAACATGGAGAATCACTGGATATGATGAAGAAAGAAATAATGACGATATGGCAGTGGAGAAAGATATGATTGTAGAAATGCAAACTTCGACAGAATTGAAAAACGCGGGTTACAAATAACAAGCAGAAAAATACTACAACTCTCAGGTCAAGGATAGGAAATTTAAAACAGGGGATCTAGTGATGAGAAAATTATTGGCAGTTCCTCCAGTTGTATTCTGCCCAAACTGGGAAGGACCATACAGAGTGACGAAGAGCTGGCCTAATGGAACGTATGATCTAGAAAACCTGCAGGGTAGCCCAAGGGCGGAGCCAGAAATAAAATATAGGACGGGCTGAAATTTAAAATAAATAAAGAATAAAATTATAAGATATTTTTTTTAATTAAAAAATTGTGTCTTGCGACTTATTCGATAGAATTCAACAGTAACAAATATCAGATTAATATATCTAAAAGATTATCTTTTAATATAGATAACCATAAAACTTGGTAGATAATCACTCTCCATATTAATACATAAAATACTCTTGATATGGTTCATAGTTGAAAATACTTATTTTGTCATTCGCAGTGCTAAAATGATTTTCAAAATAAATTGTATAAATAAATAAAAGACTAAATTTGAAATCAGACAAAGTTACCGCATTATTTTTGTTATTTTCTCTAAAAAAGAATGGACATACTTTTTATGGAAGGGAAATATATAATTTATGTAACATAGTTGTACTTTTTAATGAACAAAATCTTGAAAATACTATATAATTTGATATTTTTTCTATTTATTCAAAAACTATAGAAGAAAATGAAAAATGAAAAAATAGAGACTTTTTTATACAATACATATATGACTGATCGTTAAAAATTCAAATAACGAATTGAGTGTATTGATTATTAAAATAACAAATTAAAAAGAATATATAAATTATAATCATCAAAATTTGTTACATAAAAGGATTGACCCCTGGATGATTATTAACAGGGAAATACTTTGTCTCTTATCAAAAGTCACTTGGACATCAAACACTTTAGTGACCCATTGTAAAAGCTCAAACTATACTCAGTAGAAAATTCTCAAAAATTAGGGTGGGTTACAGCCCACCCCAGCCATAGTTATGCTCCGCCCATGGGGCAGCCCATCTCCATACACTTCGAATGCAGCTCATCTCAAGAGATTCTTCCAGTAGAATGTCTTTTTAAATTTTTTCAAGTCATCCGTGCTCGCCCAACATGTATGTTATGGGCGAGCAATTTTTAACAAGTTCTCTTCAAGTTACCCTTGCTCACCCAACTGCATAGCAAATTCCTAATCATTTGATTGTGATATGTAAAGATCTTTTTCACCTAAATATCAAGATCTTGAAAGCATAGGTATGTTTCAGATATAAGTCGTGTAATCCGGCACTACCAACAAAAGATATGGAAAGATTATCTTAAATTGAAACTCGCAAGTTAAAGATGCTCAAGTCAAAGACTCACTACAAGGCAAGATGAAGAGACTAACCCTTCAAACATTCCGAGAAGGGAGTCCTCACCGATCAATAAGCCCACATTGGAAAGATGAAAAATAAATTGGGGTGTAAATTCGCAATCCAACAATGGAAAGTAAGACGAATCAATAAAAAACTTCAATAATAGCGAGCAACTTTAACTTCAATAAAAATACAATAAGAAATAGCAAGATAGAAAAGAGGGAAATTTTCCATTCATGATAAATAAAAAGACAAGTACATATGGGGCGCCTTCATGGGGGAACTACGTAAACAAAAACGAACCAAAAGAAGGCCGAAAAAAAAGCAGTCTTCATTGCTCGCCACCCTGCTGTTGCTCACCCACATGATAAATCTCCACAGAGGAGATGTTTTCATCGGCAGTGGGGGAAAGGCCCGACAAGTTCTCAAAGGAAGATACCCTCAATGTCTATCATGGCGTCATCCTGCTCGCCAACCTCCAGTGGGGGATAAGAACCTCCGATAATCTTAACCCCAGCGGGAAATATGCTTAGATTTACCCCCACATCGGCCAAGTCCCCCACGTCCACCACAAGCCTATCCTTTGGAGGACGAGAGGTGACGAACTCGCCAAACTCCCTTTTCAATGCCTCCCAAGGATCCTCGTTTTGGTTAATGGCGTAGCGGTAAGCACGGAGGTCCTAGCAGAATGAGGGGTGGTTTGTTCGAAGGATCTGCTCGCCCAGAATGCCCGGAGCCAGATGCTCGCGAGACTCTCGCCCTTTTCATTGGGGCATCTCTCTCACGATCAACCCAAGAGCCGTCGCCGCGCTATAGGTGGCGACCAGCCCCATAAGGAGAGAAACTGGGGGCTTGTCAGTTGTCAGCCCTCTTGGGGCGTGGCACCCTAGGTGGCTGGGCGGCAGAGGTGCTCACACCCTTCTTCGTTGGAGCTGCCTTTTGTGCCGCTAAAACAACTGACAGAGAATCCTTCTTAGTACGCTCCATCGAAACCTTATTCTTTAAAGCTTCAAAAGATGGTGGGATGTCGATTGTGCCTTCTTCAGCTGCAAACAACAGGGCGACCAACTAAAGGTTAGGAATTCTCCCTTGAAAGAAACCTTCAAATAAAACTCAAATCCAAATTACGATTGCGTCCTACCAGTGGGGCGAGCAACTTGAGCTAGTAGGTGATGGGGAGTTGTAAGCAAGCCTGAAGCAATCCTACAGCTAGGTTTACTCAAGTACTCAAGTGTCCTCTCCTTCTTGTTCCGGAGGCACACCAAGATGCTCGTATACTTGAACTCCTTGGAAATGCTGGTTTTCTTCCAACGCTGAGGAGGTAAGCCTGTAAGAAAGAGTTGGAAAATTTTTAGCAAAATATAATAAAATCTAACCAATATGCAAACCAAAGTCCTAAGCTGCAACTCGCCAAACTGAGTAGGAGACATGATGCGTCCCTCACACCCTTCATTATTATCTGGTGCTCGCCAGTCACCCCTGATAAAGAAGAACTGACTCTTCCAGTTCTTCACCTTGTTGGGCACTCCCTTAAGGACTTTTAAATCCGTCCTCGCCTTAAGGTAGTAATACCCGCTGCCCTCCTCCGCACTTGCTGATACAGAGGGCTTAATTCACCTCTGCATAAGTGAGACAGATTTTATATCTCTTGAGGGTGAACACCGTGAAGAATGCCAACAAACTACTCCAGGCATTGGGGGAAAGCTGGGTGATTGCCAAGTTGGTCTTCTCCAGGAAGCGACCAACAAGAGGATGAAAAGGGAAGCGTGACTCCAGCAGACAATATGTACATGTTGATCGCCGATAAACCTGCAGGTGGCGATCAGACCTTTCATTTTTCTGAGATGCGTACATCGTGATGTCGCAAGGGATTTTATAGCCCCTTCAGATACCATCATGATAGCCCTCGTCTATTGTGCTCTCTATGGTGTTCGTCTTGAAATTTGTGGTCCCCTTAGACTCCTTAATTGGCGAGGAGGCACGGGAAAGCTGCTCACATACCGCTCGAAGTATGCACCCCAATCAAATTCTTGCTCGACACCCTCGGGGATGGTCTTCTCCACCATGTTAGGTTGCATAAAAACTAGATATTCAAACCAATCCAAGATTAACTCTTCTTCCTCGCTACTGGAAATAATTTCGATAGGAACCTGGTTGTCTTCATCTGGGCGAGCAGCGGGTTGTTCGACAACCTACTAACCGGAGTGCTCAGCACCGTCCTTCTCCATGGAGCGAACAACAGAGGCTACCTCGGGGTCCGAATCCTCCAAGTGGACCGACGAAAGGCCGGGGATTGGGCCACCTTCATCCATGGGTTGCTTGCCCGAATTCTGATTGGAGATCATACGGCTTGAGGAAGAAGACATATTTCTCTCTAAATCATAATACTAAAATTCGATGGTTTCGTCGCCTAAACTCCGGCGGAAAAACCCCCAATGAAGATCTGGTGAAGACAAAAAAAGGGAAAACCCCAGGGATAAGATAAAATTAAAAAGGAAATTCAAGGTGCAGAAATTAACAATCAGATAAATAAAGACATGGGAACAAGTTAGAAAGAAAAACTACCTTCAAAAAATCTTCGAATTGGTCCAAAGAATGAAAAAACTGGGAAATACTTGAAGTATGGAAAATTGCCAAAAATTTCAGCGGGGGAAGGTCGTGAAAAGGAAGAGGAAAAGAAATGTGGTGAAATTGTATTTATATGTTATGAATAAGAGAGGAGCAAAAAAGGTAAACGTCAGGGACTAATTTGCAAAATTATTTGAAATTTGAATGATTGACACGCCTTTCTGTATGTCTGATGGGTGTTGATAGGCGAACTACTAATGAAGAATTACTAAGATAAATGATCGAGGTTGAGGAGCTCACCAGGAGTTCGCCAGCTTGGTCCAGGGCCATGTCATCAACTTTGACCAGTCAACAACATAGATAGAGGAGGAGCTGGCCAGAAGCTCACCCGGATGCATGATGATACGTCAACAGTTGACCAACACCAGGAGAGAGAGAGCTCGCAAGGGAGCTCGCCGACTTGCTGGGGAGCTCGCCCACATCCAAGAGACAAGACTAAAGCCTACTATCATCACCCCATCCCGGAATAGAACAAGGCAAGGAAGCTCGCCACGAGGCTCACCCAGTACGGAATATAGCCAGTAGCTACGTAGGGAATTAATAGTGATGTAGTAGGGCATAACAGTGTAATTAGGGCATGATAATGGGTAAAGACAAGTGTTAAGGACACTTGTCAGCACATGAGGCTAAGTAAGCCCATTAAGTGTCACCTCATAACATGCAAACATATAAATAGGTCTTTTGTACTTTCTTTCTTTCTCTAAGCTCATAACACCAGAATTACTTTCTCTCACTACTCTTCACACACACTCTCTCTCTATAGCATAATCTCAAGAATTCAATCCTTTGATTATTGTTTGGTAGAATCAGTAACTTAATCAGCCACATTATATCATCATTAAGAAACTCTACAACAATTTGGTGCTAGAAGGAGGGCCCCCGAACCTTCGATTTTAAGGAATTGAAAGAGATTGTGAAGAAATATTGAAGGTGTTCTTAAATAAACCCTCAAGAACACTTGAAGATTTAAAGGAGTTGCCCAGAAACTGTTGAGTACCAGAATCCGTGAACAAAAAAAAAGACAAAAAAGGACTTTAAATGCATGTGTATTAGTGAATAAACCAAATTCTGGAAAGTTCACTTGCATGCAAAGCTAGAAAGATCCTTATTGGACTTACCTTTGCTGGGATTTACTCAAGGACAAACATACTCCCTCAAGTTGCACAATGTCTAAGAATAACACTCAAACCTCGGCGACCACCAGAAGGTGGAAGGGGCGCACTACCCAGAAACAACCTGATGGGGAGACCTCACATGTCACGCCCCATTTTTCAAAAAGTTCAATTTTTAAATTAAAGGGTTTGAAAGGAAACAATTTAAGGTGTGAACTAATTTTCTTTAATATAATTGAAATCTTAAAGGGAAAATACATTGAGAAGATTGAAGGGCCGAACATACAAACTATATAAAAGCCATTGAATTTAATAATAAAACAGCTGAATTTTTAAACTAAAAATCAAATTTCTAGACTATGTTTTCAAAATTAAAGTTATTGGACCATTTCATAAAAATATTTAAAGTCCCAAGTTGAGTAAAATAAAAAAGACTTACTTTGCGATAATATAAAATTTGAAAATAATGTCCCATAACTTTTAGAAGAGCAATTTTAACTGTTTACTTAAAAGAAATCTAAAGAGTTTTAAACATATAATATTTATCAAAATTAGTATCATAATCTAATAGAATACACTCCAGAGAAATTTATCTTACGAAATAATATTAAATTCTTACGTATACAATACTTATCTAATCAATAAAAATGTAGTACCACAAATCCAGAATTGGTAAATTAAAATGCCATGCATGCATCATCATTTCTCATAATCTTCAATGTCTAAGCATACAAACCCTAAACATCATTTTTCTCTCAAAAGAACATTTTGACAAAACAACAAATTATTTAACTAATAAATAATTGATTGTAATTTAAATTACACAACCGATCACATCACCACTCCATGCCGCAACCCGTCATCTTGGGAAATCTGAAAATATTAACTGAAAATGGGTGAGCAAAACAACAGGCTCAGTGGGAGATAATAACTGTTCGCAATTAAGAAATCGGTAAACTTATGAGCATCAATACATATCATCCAAGCTGAAAGTTCTCGTCACACAGACTATCTTCATAAAAACATTTTCGTCACATAAACATTGCTCGTCACATAGACTATTGGCTCGTCACACAGACTATTGTCTCGTCACACAGACTATCGTTTAAAATTCAAGCAAAACATACAATCACAACATAAGCAACACAATAACTTAAAAGAATACAGTGAACTAACCCCCACCTTTGATTTATTAAATCTTGTAATAAAAAGTGTACGTACAACGAACGACACCTAATCTTCTATCCTTAACATGCTATTTCCTGAACATGCCTTCTTTACTTTCTAATAGCCGAATACAAAATTTTCTCCTAATTGTTGCCATGCTTCGGTAAGGACAACCTCAAAAAAGATAACATTTCTCTCTTTTTTTTTTATATTAATACCCCTAAAACTCACTGTCTAATATCTTTAAGGAAAAAAAAGAAAAGAAAATGATATCCTAATCAATAACTAGTCTGTTACCAATATTTCTTGTTGACCAAAACTCATTAAAAACACACCACACTACCTATCACCACTCTAACGTATAAGAAAATATTTTTTATCTAATCAAAGTCGGTTACTAAACTCATAAAGAGGCACATATTAGTTGCCAAATGAATTCCACCCTATTAACCACATAAGTCAGTTATAACATAACATCTTAATTTCTAGTCAGTTACTCTATTCCCTTCAAAAAGGTAATAACCCAAGTAATAACCCAATTTAATAGCTATATCATCCATTTTAATTCATAAGCCTATTTCCTATTTTCGTTCAAGTGACTTAAAGCATAATATAAAATGTCTAATCCTTTGTTTAAAATAAATCAACACTCCTACCTCCTAATAAACCACAACTTCTCAAATTTGAAATTTAAATCTTAATTTCTAATTTAAATCCACAAAAGTAAAACCGAAATTAAAACTCTTAGACTAAAATAATAAACTTGAATTCTATTTGATCCAGGGTATTACATCACACCACCGAGCTGAGACCCAACGAGCTGAGAGGCGAGCTGAAGCCACCCCACTGGCACAAGATGGGCTGAACCCGGCCCTCTGAGATATACTTAGTGACCTAGGTGAGCTACAGCGTACTATTGCTGCGCTCCAAAGGCTGCAACAACAGCAGCAACGGGGCGAGCTCGCACAAGCTCCTCAGCGTGCTCCCAGGGACAATGCCAGAGAAGATGGTGCTAGGCGCACTCAAGCCACCCGGACCAGGGAGCATGCTGGTGAGCTCCCAGCAGAACAAGAGGCGAGCTCTGCCAGAGCTTGCCAGCACAGAGAGGCCACCGGGAAAGTAAAAGTTACTGACAGGCTCGACTCGCAAGGTGGGCGAGCTACTACCTATACGGAGGTTTCCGCAATCCACCAGTCCAGGGAAGTCCTCCGAGGTAGACTGGGACCCAGGCAAGAGGAGACCGAATAAGAGTCAGCCCCAGCATCATCCCAAAGGGGGGAGACAGATCTACGTCCACGTAGGTCCGTGCACGAGAGGTTGAGAAGGCCAGCCTCTGATAGACTTGGCCCGCACGGTGCCCGCTAGTTCCATCAAGTCATAGAAGGGCTGCCCCAGAGTGAGGGACTGCGGGGCCATACGTCCATGAGGCGTACGGTCCTTGAACAGCCTCCACGGGACGTAGCTCATGATGACAAGCTAGCAACCTTAAAGAAGGCAGTGGAGCAGCTGCAGATACAAGTGGGTGCTAAGAACGGCGGAGTTGATGCCACCGCACTCCCGGTGTCACCTTTGGCGCCTGCCATTTTGAAGATACCGGTGTAGAAGAAGATCCAGTTCCAGGTGATGGCCGCGTACGAGGGAGAATCTGATCCCAAAGTGCACATCTCGAAGTACACGGACTACATGATCTGGGTGGGAGCCTCGGATGCCACCTAGTGCCAGAACTTCCCGCTGACCCTAAGGGACAGGGCACACAAATGGTTCTCATCGCTCGCCCGGGGTCGATTCAATTGTTTGGCCAACTAACGCGGGAGTTCCTAACCCATTTCTCCGGCTATAGGTCCTACTTGACCCTGAAGCACAGGCTCGGCAGCATCCACCAAGGGGACAACGAGTCAGACCAGTAGTACTTGAAATGGTTCGACAAGATATTACTGGAAGGTGAGCCTGTCAGCGAGGACACAAAGATTGTGGTGGTCATGGCCGGGCTGAAAAAGGGCACCGAGTTGTGGAAGGAGATGCACCTGTCTTGGCCGAACACCTATGCCGAGTTCAGACATAAGGCAGGGGTGTACGTGGCTATGCAGGAGGCACTACTGAAGGAGGTTGGTGGCTCCGAGGAGAAAAAGCCACACGGGAAGAAATCCGGGGGTATCTACAAAGCCCACAGAAATTTGAAAGCATTAGGGGATGGGGACGAGTTCAAAGAAAAGCTAAACCAGGTGATGATCGTCTCCGTAGATCATGTGTTTGCAGCGGTCAAAGACAAAACCATGCTAAATGAGCCGAGGAAGATCCGGCAGGACCGCAGCAAGCTCAACCTGAATAAATTCTGCGCTTACCACCAGTCTATCGGCCACTTCACCAGCGAGTGTCGGGACCTCCTCCAGCAGTTGTGGAAATTTTACGAGGATGGAAAGCTGGCAGAGTTCGTCAAAAAAGCCCCGACGAAAAGGCCAAGGCAAGGGAGAAGGGAGGAGACTGATGATGAAGAGGAAGAAGATGAGGACTGTCGCGGCCCTCAACACAGACGTAGAGGACCTCCCCTCCCACCGACGCAGCAAGAACCAACTCGAGAACTCCTTGTTCTTGAGGAGCAGGTAGGACCTGCTACAGGCCTTGAAGATGGAAGACTATTCATCTCCAAAAGACAAAGAAAAGCCGAGGTCCGGGCAATCAACCAGGTTCAGGAAGGTAGCTCCAGCTCCAAGCCCGCCACCAAGCCAACTGTCGAGCTCACTTTCTCTCAGGCAGACTTGGAAGGGATTCTGACCCCCATAATGACTCGTTGGTGATCAGCGCCAACATCATGAACGTGAAAGTCCACCGGTTGCTAGTGGACACCGGCGCATACACCAACATACTCTTCAAGTCAACACTAGATGGTCTAGGTGATTATGAGTCGTATATAGAACCTAGTAATGCTTGGATAGTGGGGTTTGGGGAGGCTGTAACCATTCCCCTAGGTCAGATCAGGTTGAGCGTCCAACTCGTATCGGTCGAGAACCCTGAAAGGAGACTGACTAGACTCGTAGATTTCCTTGTCCTTGATCAGCAGTCCACCTACAATGGGTTCCTCGGCCGCCCTTTTATCCATGAATTCAAAGTGGCATGTTCAACCAACTACTACTGCCTAAAATTTCCAACTCCAAAAGGTGCCGGTATAATTAAAGGCGATCAAAAGAAAGCAAGAGAGTGTTTACTCCAAATATAAAATGATCAAGTCAAAAAAATCTGTAACACAGGTCCTAGTACTTGAAGATGAAATGCAAATTCTGGCAGACGAGCCTAATATCCTAGACATCATCTCAGTAGAAATTAAGTTGATGGAGGTGGACAACCAGACGGAGGTGGCAGAGGTCGCCCAAGTAGATGAATCCGTGGAAGGTCAACAGCCGGTACCCATGGAGGAGATGGAAAATGCCCAAGTCAATGGACCGGTAGAAGATCAACAACCGGCACTGATGGAAGTTGACGAAACCCCTCAGACGGGAGAACCATCTAACCCAGTCCCTCAAAAGACGGAGTAGGCCCGTGAACCCACCTACACCGATGGAGGAGATGATGACCTCGAACCTCAAGTGGGTTATGAGCCAATGGTGAAGGAGGACTGGGACGAGCTCATCAGTGACCCGAGATGGAAGAACAAAAAGAGGAAGGCCACCCCCGTGGAGGAGTTGAGAGCAATCCAGGTGGATCCGGACATGGCAGACTTAGAACTTTTCATAGGATCTGAGCTGCCAAAGCCGTATAGAAGCAAGATGGAGGAATTCTTGAAGTCTAACCTGGACATATTTGTTTGGTCCCATGAAGACATGACAGGAATCCAAGGAGGGAAGTTCATTCAGGGAAGTTCCTGGGACATTTGATAAGCCAATGAGGGATCGAGGTCAACCCAACCCAAGTGAAGTGCATCATGGAAATGCAACCGCCCGACTCGGTGAAGAAGGTTCAAAGGCTGACCGGGTATTTGACAGCTTTGAACCGGTTCATCTCCAGATCCGGTGACCAGAATCATCCATTCTTTGAAGCAATCAAAGTGAATAGACTTAGACACTCAGACGATTTCCAGTGGACAGACGAATATCAGAGGGCCTTCGAGAGCATCAAGGAGTACCTGGCCAATACATAAATATTGTCAAAGTCGGAGCCTGGAGAGAAGCTGTACCTGTACCTGGCAGCATCAGAAGTGGCTATTTGCTCAGTACTGGTCCGAGAAGAAAGAAAGATACACCTACCAGTGTATTATGTGAGTCAAGCCCTGCATTTAGCAGAGTTACGATACTCACCCACCGAAAAGCTGGCCTACGCACTAGTGATGAGTGTTAGAAAGTTGCGGCAATACTTCTTCGACCACCAAGTGGAGGTGTTGACGATGTTTCTACTAAGACAGATACTACACCGGCCAGACACCGCAGGATGCTTGTTGAAATGGTCACTAGAGGTCAGCCAGTACGATATAACCTACGCACCCCGAACAGCGATCAAGGGACAAGCGCTCGCCAATTTCATCGTCGAGCTAATTTTCCCACAAGATCCGATGAGAGGGCTTATAGCTCTGTGGCACCTCTACGTAGACGGATCATCGACTAGCACAGTAGTAGGAGTCAGTGTAGTACATATAAGCCCCGATAGACAGGTCTTCACCTCGGTGATCCGGTTTGACTTCAGAGCCACCAATAACGAAGCGGAGTACGAAGTGCTAATAGTTGGACTTAGGCTATCATTAGTTGTGGGGGCAACCAATCTTCAGATTTTCGGAGATTCCCAGCTAATAATATCCCAAGTCTGGGGGGAATATGAAGCCAAGGACCAGCAGATGGCGTTATATCAGAAGATTGTGGCGCACCTGATCTTGATGTTCAAGCAAGTTTACATCGAGCAAATCCTGAGACTGGAAAATACACAAGCTGATGCACTAGCCCGACTAGCCACAAGTAGCGGTGAAGCAGAACTGGTGGAGGTCATTGTCACCAAGTTAAAGGACCCCTCGACGTCCGATTGTAAAATAAATCAGACTTCGAGTGGGGGGCAGGAAGAAGGCGATGATTGACGCACTCTGATCAGAAATTACTTGAAGGACGGATCTATCCCAGAAGATGCATGGGAAGCTAGTCGGCTAGTAAAGCAAGCAGCCAGATACACATTGGTGGATGGCCAACTATACAAATGTGGATTCTCTCTACCCCTACTCAAATGCTTATCTGAATAGCAAGGGTTTGAGGTGTTAGAAGGAATCCACCTGGGAATCTGTGGGAGTCACGCTGGGGGGCAAGCTTTGGCATACAAGACGATCAGACAGGGGTACTATTGGCCCACTCTACGCAAAGATGCCATTAGTTTCGCCCGTAGGTGCCGGAAATGCCAACTATTTGCACCAAACATTCATACTCATGTCAGCCAACTCAAATCGGTCTTTAGCCCATGA
The DNA here is from genome assembly GCA_026898435.1 of Prunella vulgaris. Lineage (NCBI taxonomy): Eukaryota > Viridiplantae > Streptophyta > Magnoliopsida > Lamiales > Lamiaceae > Prunella > Prunella vulgaris. The sequence continues at coordinate 694,804 of JAPKLY010000178.1, forward strand.
CCTTTTGCAAAATGGGGTGTCGACTTGATCGGCTCATTCCCACCTGGCAGAGGCGGTGTATAGTTTGTCGTAGTAGCAGTGGACTATTACACGAAATAGGCTGAATCTGAGGCACTCACGACAGTAACGCATGAGAGGATGATCAGCTTCATCTGGAAGAATTTGATATGTCTATTCGGGCTCCCACAATCAATAGTGATGGACAATGGCAGACAGTTCGACAGTCAGAAGTTGAGAGAGTTATGCAGTTCATTGAACATTAAAAAATACTACTCAACGTTGTACCATCCGCAGTCGAACGGACAAGCGAAGTAGTGAATAAGATCCTGAACATATGTTGAAGATCCGTCTTGAGGACAAGAAAGGTAGTTGGGCAGATGAGTTTCCAGAGGTGTTGTGGTCTTATAGAACTTCATACTGAGCCAGTATCGGTGAGACTCCGTTTGTCTTAGCTTTCGGAACAGAAACAGTCGTACCTGTGGAAGTCCAGAACCAAACTTGGAAGGTGGTGGGATACGACGGAGCCCTAGTTGTGGAGAAAGATTTACTCGAAGAAAGCATAGCCTCATCGTAGCTGAAGAACGCCACCTACAAACAAAGAGCGGAGAAGTATTACAACTCCCAAGTGTGGAATAGAAGTTTCAAGATTGGGGAGTTGGTGTTTTGAAGGAAGCTGGCAACTCCACCCGGCGTGTTTGGACCCAATTGGGAAGGACCGTTCTGAGTCACCGCAAGCTGGGCAAACGGGACATATGACCTCGAGGACATGGATGGGAAAGCTTCATCATATACATGGAGCACAACACACCTAAAGAAGTTCTATCAGTAGCAGCGAAAGGTTGGAGTATGAAAAGAAGTCCGTCAAGGAATAAATGCTCCAAAGAATGTTTATATGCCTTTGTGTGAAGAAGCTGCTGCATTTTCTAGAGGAGACTGTCCAAGATGTGTGCCACAAAGTCAGTCTTCTAAGCCCAAAATGATAGATTCATTGTACAAACATGTGTCAGACACTGAAGATAAAATCATGAAGAAGTTGATAATCAGTGTCTACATCGATTTGAAAAGTTAAAAAAAGCAGAGTATATCCAGCCGTTGGCAGTAGAGGAAGGTGAACCACAACTTGTAATTAGACTAGTCAAGGGTTCGCATCAGGAATATTGATGGCAACCTATGTAAATATCATTGCTCAATAAAGTTAAAAAAATTCAGAAAATCAATTGTTCAAGCTCCGGATACGCAAGGACTTAGGTCCCAAAAAACATTATTATCTAAAACTCGAGGCAAAAGGCCAAAGTGCCCAGGTTAGCGAAGGTGTCCTTCTTAAAGGATCACTAAGCGTCCACTGCCCAAAATTAGAAAATATTCACAAAAGACGATTTAAAACGCCTAAAGCAAGGTTGTTAAAACCAGATCGCCAAGTGAATAAGAAGAGTACAACTGGCCACCCTAAGTGGTCTAAGACGAGTGATTCGCTGCCTTAAGCGGCGTAAGACGAACAAGTAAGTACCAAATAAATAAGTATGATTCGTAGTCCTAAGTGACATAAAATGAACGATTCACTTCCTAAAGTGGAATAAGACGAACAATCAAGTACTAAAAATATAAGAAACGAGCCAATAAAAGATATAACGTGCGAGAAATTTAAAAAAGAACTAAGATAGAACAGAAAATCAAAATTTCATTCAAAAAAGTACTTAGAAACTTTCTAAGTACTTGAAGTGGTGTTGGTAACAAAGGCCAACTGGCCATCTTTGAAGAACAAAAAGCTCCTTCTAGGCGAGCTACGAAAGCCTAGCGAGCTATCCTATCTAAACAAAAGCAAAAGGAACAAAAAGAAGAAAAATTCTTCAAGTCCCGGGAGCAGTGGGGGTTTCAGCAGTTGGAGCGGTGGAGGCATCAGTCGGGGCGACCTCTAAAGGGACCTCGGGGGAGATCTGGGTGGCGACCTCCGGGGAGAGAGCAGGCATCACCGTGATGTTCCTCGTAAGCCCACTGATATCCAGTGTGCTCGTGTCGATCATGATGTCCCCCATTACATCTTGCATTTGTTCATCAGTGGGGGGAGTCTACTGCTCTTCCTCGGCATTGACAACGGGGACCTCGAGAGTTTGGATGACTTTGAAGCGCTCAGGAACAAAGTCCAAGTTAATCCCGTAGCCAGAGAGGTCGCCGATATCCAACTCAGTGTTATCCAGGATTTTTGCTTTTTCATGCAATCCTTGAACTCGGAGATAAGTGCATCCCACTCGTTGTCCTTGTTCATCCGGCCCCACTGGAAGGCGCTCAGAACCTCGGCGTAACATAGAATGAAGCTGAGGTTGGTAGAGGCGGTCTTGGCGAGCTTCAGTGCCTCTGGTGAAATTGAAACGTCGAGTCGGCTTTGGAGCTCGATGATCAGGTTGACCTTCGAGGCGACCTCCTCCCGCAGTTGGGTACATTCCACTTGGTTACCTTTGTGCATTTGTTGGACTAGCCCCATCTCTTCCCTCGTCTTGGTGAGCTCTACCCTCTCAGCGGCGAGCTCTTGGCGAGCTATCTCCAGTTCAACCCGTTGGTGATTAAAATCGGCCCGAAGCTTCTCCATCTTGTTCAGGGCATCTTGCTCCGCCACCAACGAGGCCTTCGCCTTCTCCTCGGCCACCGCTAACTCATCCACGGCCTTTTTGCACTCATTCCCTAATCGAGTGATGAGGGTCTTGGAATCGTACCGAGCACGGTCGGTGGCAGCAATGTCATCAGCCACTATTTGAGTAGCGGCAAGAGCTGCGCACGCATGGTACATCGCCAACCGAGCACGGTCCACCGGCTTCTGCCTCTCGATCAAAACCAGCACAGAGGCAGGAAGGTATTTTAGGGCCTCGGAGAAGATGTGGCGAGCTTGCCCAGGTGGAAGATCCCGCACGTTCACCAATGGCTTGGACCGCTCGGCATTATGAAGGACTTCCGGCCGATGAGGGTGAGAAGTGGTGGCATATTTGCAAACATACAAACAAACATGAAAGACCTGTTAAAATATTTAATATTGAGTACAAGGGCCAACTTTAAAGACTTGGAGTTATTTACTTACCCAAACCGGGCGGGATCAAGCCCGAGGAGTGTGTCATCATTGATCGGGATCCCGTACGGAGACGGGGGCAGGGAACTCTGAGGAGTTGGGGGAGCTTGAGGAAATTGGGGCACGATCGATCGTGTCGAGCCTCCATGGCCGGATCCGGATCTACCTCGGTCGCTCCGTTCGGTGTCCTCGTCCCGCAAAGCGACCCGAGATCACTTCTGGCCACGTGCCTCTTCCTCGCTTAATCGTGACCCATCGCCAAGACGGAGACCTTTCCTCGTTTGTTGGGGCGAAGGCTGAGAAGCTCACTCAGGAGTAGAGCTACCTCGCCTAGTCTCCTTCCTAGTCTTGGCGACCTGGTCCTTAGTTGGTTGGGGCGCTTGAGCCTTCTTCTGTGAACCTGAGCCCCCGGCTTTATCTGCAGTGGGGGTAGTCCCGGCGAGCTCCGCTTTTTTTGTGTTCTCCAGGACGGCGCCTGATGGAATTCCCTTCCGGTTTGGGTGAAGTGGCCCCATGGAAAGCTTGCGAAGTAAGGTGTGATAAGCTTCCGGGACTTCGATCGACGGGAAGACGACTGTCACACCTTGGCCTACACAAGTTTAACAACTAAAGTAAGCAAACTTGGCGAGCTACTTGATGAACTCGGCGAGCTAAGGAAAGATGTGAACCTGGAAGCTCTGGACCTTGTGCCGTGAGATGATGCGGAGTAGTGAGGATGCAAGCAAGTCGCCGGCAATGATGCTGACCCAAATGTGTGATGTCCCAATCCTTGCGATCTCTCAAACATCACACCGTCCGTACAAACTCGAACTCTACCAAAATGTCAGACTTGCCGCGACTGGACTTGTGATGCTTCGGACCTGCAAAAGAAGAAGAATTAGATTAGTAAATCTAATCCAACTCACGCACACCGAAATGAGCCACCTACTGCTAGCTTCTCCGTATCCTTCAGGGGAATAGATACGCCCTCCTTGCCCGGTGTAATTGGTGGAAGCTTGCCAATCTCCACCGATGAAGACAAAATGTTCCTTCAAATCACGGATCTTATTCAGGAGGCTTTCCAAGAACTTCTCACCTGGGCGAGCTTTCAAGTAGTAGTACCTCTTGCCCTCCTTGGACTGCTTCGTCACACTGAATAGCTCGTTGATCTCAGCAGTGGTCAACCAATTTTTATACCCCTCCAGCCCAAATATAATTAGCATGGCCAGGAAACTACTCCAGGCATTGGGAGTCTGTTGGGTGATTGCGAGGTTAATGTCCATCAAGAACTGGCCGATGATTGGATGCAAGGGCAGTGTGAGCCCTGCCTCCAAAGTGTGAATACTGATGGCAGTTAATCCGGGCGGGGGCATATCAGCTCGCTCCTTCTCCTCGGGGGCGTATAAATAAATGTCAAGAGGAATGGGATACTTCTTGCGGAGGTTGTGAAGCAAAAATTCGGTGATAACGATCTGAACCTTATTCGCTCCATAGTCGGATTGACCGGTCGCCTCCCTAGTAGCTCGCTCAAGTAGAGGAAAGCTCCCCAGGTGTCTTTCCATGTAGTCTACCCAGACGAACTCATGTACAACGTCGGTGGAAACCTTGTACTCAGGGAGCTAGGGACCAGGAAAATTGATGGAGCAAAGATACTCCATTGTAATCTCCTCCACCTCTTCCTCCTCATCTTCATCTAGCTCGTGCACTAGATCCCTGACATGATCAACAGACTCGGCGACCTCCTCATCGCCCTCCCTGGCGAGGTTCACCCAGAGTTCGCGAACTTGCTCTTCTGATCCCTCACCAGAATTGGTGGCCCTCTCACCAAATTCAGATCGGACTTCGCCCAGTAGCTCGTCAGATCTTGGGCGAGCTACTGAGCTCGCCTCAGAACCAGACTCAATCATAATCAGGGTCATCTGAGGAATCGGTTCATTCCCAGTCATATGTCTCTTCCCCCGGTTACGGTTTGAAAGAGTTCAGCTTGAGGATCAGGATGACATGTTGAATGATGGGGGCGAGGTCTTAGTTAATTTAGTTCTTAAAATGCTTAAAGTTGCCGGAGTTAAGGGTTCAGGTGACAGGAAAACTCAAAAGTTCACAGGGATAAATGGTGTTCGACAGAAACGGGAAGAAGAAGAAAGGAAATGGAAAATCTGCAGAAAAAGATAAGAAAATGGGGGATTCAATGTTACTACCTTGATGAATCTGGTGGAAATCCGATGTAGAAAAGGTTCAAATCGCTGGAAAATACTTGGAATGCTAAGGCTTGCTCTGGAAATTCATCTGATCGAAAGTGAATAATGAATATAGATTCCCTTATTTATAGAAGACAAATGTGCGAAGTGTGGTTTCCTAAGAGTTCGAGGACCTATATGCAACAAATTTAAAAGTATGACATGATGGGCGCGGGAAATGAGGCATGGAAAGGTGTGCACAATACCTCGAATTTTGCGCCACGTCAGCACACCACCGCTATAGAGAGTTCGCCAGGAAGCCATGCACCGCACCAAATGAAGTTTGCCAACACTCGAGCTCTCGCCCACAGAGGCACATCAGCTCGCCCAGACATTAGAAATATCATGATGTGGGCGAGTTGGGGGGCAAATGTTGATAGGCGAACTACTAATGAAGAATTACTAAGATAAATGATCGAGGTTGTGGAGCTCGCCAGGAGTTCGCCAGCTTGGTCCAGGGTCACGTCATCAACTTTGACCAGTCCAAGGCTTCATAAAAAGGAATATTTATATAGAGCTTTTTGAAAACCTCAAGGAACTTGTTGAACTTCTCATCGAGCTTCTTCTTGGCAAACCTTTGGGGATATGGAATGGGCACTACCGTCTTTGGCACCCCGCATTCATCAACTTCCACTTTATTCTTCTTTTCCTTCTCCTCTCTAACTCTCTTCCACTTAGGAACATATGCTTCATCTTTTTCACTTCCACCATTTTCTTCTTCTTCTACTACCCCTTCTTCCACCTTTCTTTCCTCTTCTTTTTCACCTATTGGAATAGAGTATTCCATATCAATCCCCTCATCCATATCATCAATCTTCTCCTTTTCTACCCCATTTTCTTCACCATCACAACAAATAGGAGCACTAGGTCCTTCATATCTCTTTCCACTTCTTAATTCAATAGCACTACACCCTTCTCTCAATTGAGCTTCAATCAAATAGGACTTGCATTCACGAGCCCTTTGTCCACATCTTCTTGATATTTCCTCCACTTGCACCTCTAAGCTTTTTATTCTAGCTCCTTGATCTCGACAAATTGCATCAAACTTTTGATTTGTTGCCTCTATATGCCTATATCCTTCACTTCTTATGTTGTCCAGCTTTTCGAGTATAAGATGGAGTGTTTCATCAATGTATGTAGAATTTCCTTGATGGTAGGATGTAGAAGACATGGAGTTAATTGATGTATGATGGGGTTGGTAAGTTCTTTCATTTTGGTAGGTGTAAGGATGGTAAGAATATGATGTAGAAGGTTGATTATTTGGTGGATGGTAGGAAGAGTGGTTGTATCTATCCATCTTTCTTTCACAAAATCCTGCAAGAATTTCCAAGTATAAAATTCTCACAATAGTAACCAATCAAAAATAAAGGAAACAACAAACAACCAAACAAACAAGTTGTCTCCCCGGCAACGGCGCCAAAAACTTGTTCGGTGTAAATAAGTCCTCACGCAAGTGTACGTGTTCGCTATGAGCGTGGTAAGCTTGACCAAGTTTTAAAATATATCGAACCCAAAGGAGACGGGGAACTGTAAGGAAAATTCATTGTTTCAATTGGCTAGCTAACAAAGCAATAAAGGGGAACGGTTTCTATCGTCTACTAATGCGTCAAAAAAGTAAACTACCTATCACCTTGGGTTGCAAAGTGAGCAAATGTGAGAGAGATGTGCTAGTGTACTATCCTATGTTTCATGTAGTTAAGCATCACTTTATCATGCAATGAGATTGTGTATAATCAATGGACAAGCCACTCTAACATGCAAAAGGTTTCCCTAATAACACATCAAAGCCTCTAATTGTTCATCCAATTCACTAGAGATAATTCTCACTATCTTAGGAATATTATCAAACACTTGATATGCATTGACCTTAATACAAGAATGTTTAGGAAAACAGCTCAACTTTCGCAAGAGACTAACTCCCTATTGGCCCTAATTATCATCTACACATGCAAGCATTCATACAATCCATCAATTTAGAGAATTGATCATACAACAACTCAAAGCATTCAAAAGATCAACATTTCACTACACTACTCCATAGGAATCATACACTAACACATTAAGGAATTAGCTCATGACTAATTGAGTAATCATGAGAACAATCAAACTAGGAACAATCATCATTAAGCAAGAAATGTAAAGAGAATTACCTATTAAAATGAAAATTGGAAAGATACAAATTACCTCTAAAATGCTATCTAGCAATCCGACAATGGAAATTGAAATTCGATCAGTGAAAATGTAGCCTTAGACGAGACGAGAATGCAGGAATTAACGGATCAACGATCAAAGCGGTAGATCAAAAGTTATCTAAGAATTTGTGAGAAGAAATCTTAAGAAACCCACAAGTAACTACCTCTCTCTCTCTAATCTAAGAATCTCACTATGATTATGAACTAATGTGACTTGGATTCCCTTGAAAATCTGATCCTTGAAGTATTTATAGTGCTCACAATGCTTGGTCCAAAAAGCCCTTCATTAAACGCGCGAAAAGACTAAACTGCCCTCAAAATTGGGACCATTCGAACCGGCGCACGAGCTTAAGCACACGACCACACGAGTCTGGCTCGTGTGAGCACTCGTGTGGTTCGATCTAGCTCGAACCAGAGCCACCTCGCACGAGTGCAGGTTCGTGTGAGAACTCGTGCGAGCCTTCATCACCCGAACCAAAGCACCATCGCACGAGTCCATGCTTGTGGTCGCTCGAGTCTGGCCTTGTGGTCGCTCGAGCCCGGACTCGACTTGTCCGATCGATCCTCGACTTCCTCGTTTCATCATATCTTGAGTTCTAGAGCTCCAATTGACTCGATTCTTTTTCCGTTGCGACCCTGTCTTCGAACTCTTCGACATGGTATATCATTTGCCTCCATTGGATCAACTCACAATTTCTGGACTTTTACTAACTTGCTCGTCTTTTGCCGATTTTGCTCGTTTTCACTACAAAACACATTTTCTTTCCACGAAATGGTTAATAGCACAATTTATACCAAATTAAGGTCAAATATGAATATAAGCACATCAAAACCATGTAGAAATGGATGCAAAAACATGCAATTAAGACCCTAATCACACCCCCAAACTAGATTGTTGCTCGGCCTCGAGCAACGAAGCGATAAGATAGGGGAATAATTGTATGTATGAAGCATCAAGCACAAGATCAATGCCATAAAATCATCACTCAATATCTAGCAAATCTAAGATACAATATCATTCAATCAACTATCAAAATCAAATCAATGAGCACAAAATCAAGTCAATGAGTCATGATCCTCTCAAGATAGGTGTTTCACTCAACGCTCAAGTGTTTAAGCTCTCTCATTCATCACACAATGATACAAATACTACCATAAGCTTGGCTCAAGTCTACATTCTCCACCACTTGGAATGACAATTCAATCACACATCAATGAGGACTTTTAAAGGTTGTAGTGTTGGCTCTTTGGTAGGGAAGGAAAATATGGATAAAAGTGACTAAGTATGATTAGTAAAGCATAGAAGGAATCATCATGTAAATCATGTCTTCATGCAAATAGCAATCTCATCTTCATGCTCTTTCAAAATCACACTTTCAAAAATACTTCTTCCCTTTTTTTGCAAAGTAGTGAACATACTCACAACACTTGAGTCAAACTTGACCAAATTTTCATGAAAAGTCAACCTTTTTTCAATTTCTTGCTAGCACTTGCCTTTGAGCCTTCTTTTCAATTCAATCCATGCATAGGATTTCTTTCCACATTGGCCGCCAATTTCTTCATCATAACACCAATCTTCCTTCCTTCTTTTCACTCTACTAATCATAAGGACAAGAGAATTTCAAAAAGAAAGGAAAATGGCTTAAAGTGTGGTTAGCCAAATGAAAGGATAATAAGCACAAAATTGGTAGCAAAGGATATCTATATCAAAGGTAGGCTCATAGGGCTAAGTGGCTCAATATAGAACAAAGTAAATGCCTCATATCATCTCATGTGAAATCATTATCTAATGTAGCCTCAAATAAGACTAAAGCCAAGTTCTAGAGTATAATGCACATGTGTGGAACTCACATCAAGAAAAATGTCATCCGTTCAAGATTGAAACGGGCAAAATTTGGCTCAAATCTCGCGGTTAATAGTTGATCAAGACTCATATCATATAAAAAATGCTCATATCAATGAAATCTCAAGAATCATGAAATCAAAAGTATATAAGATAGAACAAGAATCAAGCAATAAATCCACCTTGGGTTAATAAATCCATCTTAAGATAGAACAAGAATCAAGCAATCAAAACTTGCTCGTCTCTTGCCGATTTTGCTCGTTTTCACTACAAAACACATTTTCTTGCCACGAAATGGTTAATAGCACAATTTATACCAAATTAAGGTCAAATATGAATATAAGCACATCAAAACCATGTAGAAATGGATGCAAAAACATGCAATTAAGACCCTAATCACATAATCTCAATAATTCAATCTTTTATTATTGTTTGGTAGAATCAGTAAATTAATCAACCACATTATTTCATCATTAAGAGACTTTACCTACAATGGGCATGTTAACCAAGAAAAACGCTTCGTTTCCCGAACTGCCACCCCTGACTTGATGACCAGATGTGCGAGCACCACAACCAATCATACCAAGAAACGACATTACGAAGTTGCTCACCTTGCTGGTCACCCATTTGCTCGTACGTCATTATAAAGGTTCTCATATCACCTTTCATTACAAACAACAAATCCTTTAATATGAAGACCAATTAAAACATGTGCTGGGGGCAAATGTTGATGAAGAAAGTCATACCGACAATTAAAGGATGAATCAACGACGCTCAATCAATAATTAGGGAGGTTCTAGTCATGACAAGGTTGAAGAAGCAAATTTATTCAACCAAGTCAAAGTTGCTCGCCACTTGTCCCCTATGCATAAGATTGACAGACCAACAAAGGGGAATCCAGGTCAAGGCTGCTCTCCCAACACCATAGTTGATGTCGATAAGGTAATCAATCAAACCCGAATGACAAGAATGAATAAGGTTGCTCGCTTAACATTCGACGAAGAGACGAGCAGATCGATACCCTTCCCAGATGATGGATGCTCGCCCCATTGAAGGCTGCTCGTCCTAGAAGTCCCTGGTCCTCCTATAAGAAAAAACGAACAAGCTAGAGGGCATATTAGTCTTTTTAGGTCCATTAAGTATATAAAGCCTAATAAAGAGACAAGTGGAGGACACTTGTCAGCAAATTAGGCTAATTAGCTTAGATTAATGCCACCTCACCCATGCAAGGGTATAAATAGGCAATTTGTAACATTTGAAAGGGATTCCAATCTCTCACTAATGATAGAACAATTTCATGACTTTCCCTCTCTACTCTCTTTCTACATTTATATAATATCAAGACAATATCCTTATTTAGATCATTGTTTGGGTGATTTCATTAGAATAATTAGCCTCATTAACAAGAACACTCAATAATAGAGAGTTTAAGAAGTATCCCCAGTTTAATTAGGGAAGAAATTGAGTAAACTAATCTCCCAATTTATTCAATTGCTCAATTTCTTCCCCAGAAAAGTTAAGAAGTATCCTGGATTATGTGGTTTTTCCTGTAATACTCACTCAATTGCAGAGGTGCAATAAGGAAGACAGAGGGTACAACTGAGGTTCTGCATCACAAGATGTAATAGTGTTCTTCGGCGTAGGAGGTGGTGACATGGAGGATAGGAGAAATTGTCCCATACGCGTGGTGAGGCATGAGTGGTGGTCGATTCAGGGTCTTCGATCGCCACCACCATCGGTCATCGTCATGCCGCCGCCTCCAGCCGAACACGAGCGGTGCCCGTCGCACCACTGTCGAGACCCGCTGTTTACTTTGGTGTGACTTATCTCTTGCACTGTTGAAAAAAAAATTCAACTCCCACCCTCAAGATGGAATACAAAATAAATATGGAACAATTAAAAAGTGAGAAAAATTGGCAATTGAACTCCCGATCTAGTGAACAATAACAGATCAAAAAGTTCTAATACATCCTACCAAACATGTAAATTAAATATTAAAAACTCCGGTATCTCACTCAATTACAATCTACCAAACACACCCTAAAAAAACACCACTGACATCTATTACCCAAAATGCCCTTTGGCTCCACTCTTCCGGGGTTTTCTTGAACAATCATATCGTTCTCTCCCTCCTCTCGTTGCTGTTTTGTCCTGCTACAGCCATGGAGGAAAGCGAAGACTACGGCGGAAATTCATTCGCGACTGTAGATGAACCAGAGCAAGACGACGTTATGAACAGCGTTTTCTTCGCTGAACTCAAACTCCTCTGTGTACAGCTGCTGGACCTCCTTCAGAATTCCAAGAAGAACCAATCTTTTCTTTCGCAACTCCTTCACTTGCTCCAGCGGTCTTCCCCGCCTTCTCTTCAGCCATTCTTGGAGTATGTCTCTCTCTCGTCTCCTCTTCAATTCATTTGAGAATTTGTCTTCGTGATTATTAGTTGCTTGTTAATGGATTACTCTGACAACAATTTATTTTAATCTTCAGGCTTAATTTGAATTTACGCTTAAAAATTTGGCGTTTTCAATCATGCTACAATTGTACTTACTATAAAAGCTGTTAGAGCTTGTTAATTGAAATAGTTGTTTGTTCAGTTTCCTCATGATTTGCTTATCGTTCTTGTTTGTTCTCTCATCATCTGAGAGTGAGGCCCACATATTCTGGCCTTTTTTGAGGAGTTGATAACTACTAGTGTAGATGGACTTCAGTTATTCTTCATGGACTCACAAGACCTTTCTGGTTATTACTTGACATCAATAACATTGTGGTAGGAAAATCTTGGGAAGTATGTAGAGTTGCCCATGTTCTTATATACTTCAAGTTATCTCAATTGTGAAATTGAGTCTTGAGAAACAACATCAAGATGAATGATAGTTGTATGTCAGAAATATATTAGTATAACTTTATAAGCAATCACATGGATATTATTTTTCCCATTATGTGATACTTAACCTAAGTTGTTTTCCATCTGCGATCTCTCTCTTTTTTTTTTTTTTTTGCATTGAACTTGATAGTGATTGCTCTAATGTAGGAAAATTACTATTTTGCTAAAGCCTGCTGGAAATGCATATAGAAGGGAAACTCTTTCTGCAGATACTTTTATTCTTTTTAACCTGAAGGTGCTTTTTTTTTTTTTTTCAGTTATACGCTGTTCCCATTGCTTCTCCTGTTCGATGCATCAGTAAATTGTAGATCTTCCACGGAATCGAAATCCAAAGATAATTCTCTAGCTTTTATTCCCTTAGAAACAGAAAATAAAGTAAGTGATTCTGTGGCAGAAGGTGTAGTTCTCTGCCTGGAGGAACTCCTGAAGAAGTGCCATCTCGGATCAGTTGATCAGGTAGTCAAAGCTGAAACTGCTAATTTTTTACATGTGTGTTGTAACTGTTATACTCTTACATTGTTTAAATGTTAATTTTGAATGCTCCGCATTCTCATAATATGTGTGTCTTGCAGTCTTGCTAACTTCTTTAACTCAGCATTACACCAACTTTTTCAATATATGGCAAATCACATTCATAATGATTAATCCTATTAAATGGAGAAGTAGGCCTGTATAATCAGCCAAGTACCAACTCAGGTTTATGTATCTCAGTCAAAAAAAAAAAAAAAAAAGGGAAAAGAAAGGTTTATGCATCTATCTACAAAAGAAAGTAGCTCGATGAATAACAGTATTCTTCTAGAGGCTGTAGTGGGGGTTTTGAGGAGTGGAAAATAATGAGAAGAGCTATTCAGCTGTGTACTGTATGTGTATACCTTGCCAGCTAAGAAGCTGGAGTGAGAATTTTCTTTGTTTTGCCACTCTGGCACTTTTGTATATTTTAGGGAATCTTTGTTATCAAATCAAAAGTTAGAGGAGATATCAAGACAAAGTAGCTGATGTTGTTATGTATCGGACACGTAATCGTATCCAATCTAATTTACTTTATTCAACAAGACCTAGTATCTAAAAGAATGGGCGGCTTGGTTCAAATTGGTTGCAGAAAACCCATTTTGCTATGAAGTCTTGGCTTAGAAAGTTAGGCGTGATCAACTTGAGCTTGTTACTGGAATTTACGTGTGAAATGATTTTCTTTTGCTTGCCTTTATGAATTTAACCTTAAATTGAAATTACAGTTTAGTGACAGCTACTTTCGTATTCAGTATTTATCTAGGAACTCAATTCTGGTGGATACATTTTTCACAGGTCATTCATTAGGCAAATTGGTTTGAGCTGTACATTAAAAATTTCTGTTATATTGTAATTCTTATATGGTGTAGATGGCTGTTATACTGAGGAAATTGACACATGGAGCTATGCTTTCTCCGCTGGAAGCTTCAGAAGAATTTCGTGAAGGAGTAATAAGGTGTTTCAGGGCTGTTCTTCTTAATTTGTGTCCTTGTTCTGACAGTTCTTGTTCCTGCAAACAAATAGCTGATATGCCAATTCTTCCATCTGAAAAGGAGCTGCAATTTCCTGTTCCTAATGTTTCAAAATATAATTCTATCTCAAAAGAATGTTCACTAGCATTTCTTCAGTCTGAACCTGCTTCTGCTGCAATTGGACACTGGTTGTCTCTTATGCTCAAGGCATGTATATATCCGCCTAGACGATTTTCCTTATATAAGAAACTGTGTTTAAGCACTTTCTCCTTTTGTTTTATATTGCAGATTGTTCAGAATGTCTAACCTGATGTCTACTTGAAGGCTGCAGATATTGAGGTCACACGAGGTCACCGTGGCAGTTCAGGGATTCGAGTTGAAGCCTTAATAACACTTCGAGTGCTAGTTGCAAAGGTATTAAGAAACCATGTTATTTTCCATAAGTGTATGAAACTAGGCTCTCTTATGAAAACAACACAATGTCTATTTTGTTTGCTTGAGTTTCTTGCTGCAGGAGATAAATAATATCTTAATTAATCTGCAGAACAGGGTAGCTAGTTGAATTAATCTATTTAGTTGTGGATTATGTTCTTGATTGCATACATATGGTACAATTAGGAATCACGATCGTGGTTTATTTTCATGTACTCCCACCTACAAAGAAAACAAAAAAGACTGGTCCTCATTTTTTTTTATATTTTTCTATGTCCAGCCAAAGTCTTGTTCTTTTTCAGATCTGGCCATGGTTATGTAATCATAAGCATTGGTAAAAAGGAAAGCTAATTTGTTCATTTTCTGCAACCAATAGTGGATGGTTCTCATATATAAACAGCAAAACAGATATCTTATTGACTTGTAGTATTACGGTTCAATTATTTACTCCTAAAAAACTAGGCATGCAATTCATAATTTTATGTGTAACCTGCAGGTTGGTATTGCAGATGCTTTGGCTTTTTATTTGCCAGGTGTTGTCAGTCAACTCGGGAAAGTATTGCATGCATCAAGAAGTATGATTAGTGGGGCTGCTGGAAGTACAAAAGCCTTAGATCAAGCAATTAGAGCGTTCGCTGAATATCTTGTTATAGTTCTTGAGGATGGTGTCTCTACATCGATTTGTGGTGTCCCAGTGAATGACATTTCTGTCTCCTTATCAAGTGAACACAAACCTCTCTCATCATTCCTGGAGGACCTTCGTCACCTTCCTGTTAAAAACATTATCCAGGATGATGCCAGAGATTCAACTGAATCTGTAGAGAAAGGCAGTATAATGTCTGGGGAAGATAGTATTCTGGTCAATGCTGACACTAAAGCTGGACCACTGCATATAAAGAGAACAGTGGATTGGTTAGCAAAAACCACAACTCATGTTAATAAACTATTATCTGCAACATTTCCAAATGTAGGTTTAACATGGCTTTGTGTAGTTTATACTATTCTTCCTTGCCTGTGCCTGCACCTATGTCAATCTTTGTTTCTCTTTATGTTTGTGCAGCTTTGTGCTCATCCGAATAAAAAAGTGAGACAGGGGGTTTTGGCTTCTGTACAGGCTCTCTTATGCAAATGCACTTACACATTGAAAGAAAGCAGATTGATGCTATTGGTAAGCTGGAATTCAGAATGTTGTACATGACATGTTTCAGTTGCCTCTGGCTTGTATGATGTGTTTGCGTTCATGTTAACAATGACCAGAAAATAGTATAAACAATTTGGTTTAGATTTATGTGTCTGTTCAATGTCCATTGACCTTCTCCATCTGTGCAGCTCAAGAGGGATTTGTATGAGACCATCTTTGTTTTTTTAAATTTGTTGTGCTAGAGGAAACTCCAAACCAGGGGGATCTTTTGTGTTACAATGAGTCTTTCAGGTGGAGATCCCGCAGAAAAAATATAGACATTCATATATAACAAATGTTCCTTTCAAGCCATATAGAATAAGAATGCGTAGGACATGATGAAGTAGCTTTTCTGGATCTTGGCATCATGGTGCCTTGAAAAGTATAGATTTTATTCGCAAATCAGGGTTTTTTTATATTGAGTTACCAAAACTTATGATATGTAGTGAATGCGATGCCTTTAAAATGCAATAATGAATGATTAACCCCTCTTTAAATGTTAACCCATAAGAATATAATAATCTGCAGTTTCCTTTTCATTTGTAACAGCTATCAAACGATAAATGTTATCTGGTCTCTAATGCAGGAATGCTTGTTTGTTTTGGTATGTGATGATTCTGAAGATGTGTCTTCAGATGCCCAGGCATTATTCAGACTTCTGGTTTCATCCAAAGGAAAGCTTCAAATTCAACATGACATTTCTGAGATTTTTAGCAGGTCTCTCCTTAATCCGTATACTTTGTCTTGACCCCTTGGAAAGACTATAACATTGTTGTACGTATATTTACAGATTACTTGAAAAGCTTCCTCAAGTTGTCCTGGGTAAGGAGGAGTCATTGGCACTATCACATGCCCAAAAGTTACTTGCAATTACGTATTTTGCTGGCCCAAGATTGGTTGCAGACTACCTTCTCCTTTCTCCTGTATGATTACTGTCTTGGATTCTTTTCTGGCATCTGAATCAGTTGTGGGTAGTACCTGTGATTTCTTCAGTCTCAATTTTGACCAAGCAACATTTCCTTTTGTGCAAGTTGACTTGTTTTTCTTTGATGGCGTAAATAAGTAGGTTTGCTGATTCTTGTCACAATATTTGAAAATTCTCATTTTTAATTTGACTACAAGCTGAACTGTGATAGAAATTCTAGTGTAAGAAATGATATTGATGCTAATTTGTGTAGGTAACTTGAGGATGTAGTGTATTACAAAAAATTAATGTTCCATATTCTACTTCTAGTTATTGAAGTTCAGCGAAATGGGGTCATCTTTGGCAGATAGTTTTTGAGCATCAGGGTGGGCTATAAGATCATTAATAATGTTCATCTAGCATCATCACATCCACTTATGCCAAGAATCCCATAATAATATGATCCTTCAGAAGGTTCACATCCCTCAGAATGTCTTTCATGCTTGATGTTTGTGGTGATATCCTCTGAACAATCATCATTGATGAGATCAATTTATACAATTTGGGATTTGAGGATTTCTACACTAGTTAAAGATCTAAATATTAATTGGTCAGCATTGTCTTGCTCTATCATCTTTGTCTTTCTAGAGTTTACGTAGTTGATTGACTTTCCATCTAAAGCACATGAACACCAGAAATGAATTTGAAATCTTCGAATACACGTGAAAAAAAATCTTTGGCAAGCTTCAATTTTTTTGCATTTCTGAAATTGTTTCCATAACACAAGCATAATATAATCAATTTCTGACCGACCTTAGCCTTAGCCATCCTCTTACCGTGGTTGACTTCATCTAGGTGACAGCTGCTCGTTTCTTGGATGTGTTTGCCTCATGTTTGAGCCAGAACTCTGTTTTTGCTGGTTCACTCAACAAGCTTGCAGCAACAAGAAGAACATCATCTGGCTTCATGCATTCAATATCGGAGATCCAGTCTATTTCCAGTGCTGAAAATTCTCGGCTTTTAGTTTCCCAAAAGAGTAGGGATCTTCATAAACATGTAAAGGACGAATATGAGCTGCCTAGCATGCCACCTTGGTTTGTTAATGTGGGTAGTCAGAAGCTGTATCAGACTCTTTCGGGAATTCTGAGACTAGTCAGTCTATACATGTTCACAGGTACTTATTTTCAACAATTTTGCTAAATAATCTTGTTATATTTTTTCTTTTTCTGTGTATTGAACTTACTAAAGGTTACTTTTCCAGACTCTCGAAGCGAGGGTTCTTATTCTAGTTTAGTTGATATTCTCCTTGGACACTTGCATAAGTTGATTGCTGAATTACGAATGAAAGAACTCCATAAAGAAAGCTGGCAGTCATGGTATACAAGAACTAGTTCGGGGCATTTGGTCCGGCAGGCTAGTACTGCTGTGTGCATTCTGAATGAGATGATCTTTGGGCTTTCTGATCAGGCCTTCACCTCTTTAAACAGAATGTTTCATTCTGGTCTACAACATGAAACCAATGGCATTAATGGAAATGATATTGGTAAATTTTGTGGACAAGAGGTTGCGGTGCTAGAAGATTGTGTACGGAAGATGTATCAGAATAGTGGTGCAAGGACTCACTTGATTGATTGCATTGGTAGTGTCATACATGAATATTTATCAAATGAAGTCTGGGATCTTCCACTCGAGCTCTCAGCCTCTCCTCTACAGTCTGGAGATGATAGAGACATAAGTTTTCATGTTTTCAATGACAATGCAATGCTGCACCAGGTTTTTGTGACCTTCAATTTTTTTTTTCCTGAATATCTTATCAATGTCAAATGAGATGGCAATTTTTGCAATATATGATGCAAATTTTTATTTATTTTTCCCCATAATAGGTCATCATTGAAGGAATAGGAGTATTTAATATCTGCCTAGGCAAAGAATTTTCTTCATCTGGATTTCTTCACTCTTCGCTCTATATGTTGCTCGAAAATATTATCTGCTCGAATTTCCAAGTTAGAAGAGCAGCTGATTCTGTTCTACATGTTATTTCTGCTACACAGGACTGTCCAACTGTGAGTATTGGATGATGCAGTTCACTTTGATATGAGTATTTGCATCAGTTGCCCTTACTATTTAAATTTCTTTCAGGTGGGCCACTTGGTGTTAGAGAACTCTGATTATATAATTGATTCCGTGTGTAGACAACTGCGTCACTTAGATGTTATTCCTCATGTGCCTAATGTTCTTGCTACCATGCTCTCCTATGTTGGAGTAGCTGACAAAATATTCCCATTATTGGAGGAACCGGTATTTTTTATTTTGTGGAGTGCTTCTACTTTTTTTTTTAGATGATGTCACTGTTGCTTCAGTTAGTTATGCTGCTTTTGGATTTTTATCATCACTCCAGTAAACTAATGCTGTAGATTCCACAGATGCGAGCAGTCTCCTTGGAGCTTGAGATTCTTGGACGGCATCGTCACCCAAATTTAACTCTCCCCTTTTTGAAGGTCATCTTCGAGAATCACTTTATTTAACTAATGTTGATCTCAGTATTCTGGTTCATACCTTTAATCAATAAACTGACCAAGGATAAACATGATGTTTCAATCTGTCATCTGCTGGGTCTGTTATATCTCATATACCTTTTCTTTTAGTTGGAAATTTCAGTCATTATTTTTGTTACTGGTACCAACATGAAAATGCTGTTTTTTTTTTTTTTTGTAAATTCAAACATGAACTGGTATAGTTAAGCAAGATATTTATTAATAATTTATCTGTTGCACAGATAGTTTGCAAAGATCTTTAATTAATAGTCTTAGGTACTTCTTTTTTCTTTGTTTAGGCAGTAGCAGAAATAGCCAAAGCCTCCAAACATGAGGCCCTTGAGCTTCCAAATGAAGCAGAGTTGTACAAGAAGGATGTGAATTTGAGAATGTTGACTGCAGAGACGAGAACAGAAAAGAATTTTGGTCGTTCTAAATCAAATGCTAACAATGCCTTGGACATAGAGAATATGAACTCTGGTAAGTACCTCTGATACAGTTGTACTGTTTTATGCTTGTTAGAATCCATGCCATCATAATTTCATATGGGTCTAATTGTTTTAAGTTTGTAGTTTACATTGTCTAGATATATGATACTATCAGCAAATGTGAGGCTTAGAATGCCACCTTTAGTTTGATCTTTGCTTTATATTCCTTAGTTGATGAAATATGTTAGATTTTTATGATAGCCTTGGTAAATAGGAAGCATTGTAGTTTTGGTAATTCAAAAAGTTATCTACCTTTCTTTTTGTTGGATAAAAAATGTCAACATCCTATTCTATTCATGTAAATGGCTTGTCCTCCTCTTATAAAAATGTCCTGGGTAATCTATTCACAAGATATCTGTTTTGCCACAAGAATAGTCTTTCAAGTGTTGGTTAAGTTAAGGTGGTTATTCTCTCCAATCCGACTCGGTCGGAAAATTTTTAAGCTCTTATGGGAATAGAAATTGACTACATCTGGTAATGTCCTTTGGTCAATATTTATGAACTACTACCTCCGTCCAAAAAAAATGTGTTCACTTGTTTGCACGTGGTTTAATGTGATATATCGGAGGTTATTATAGAGTATGGTGAGGTCCGTTTATGAATAAAGTGATTGTTTATGGAAAGTATGTCATGTATTTTCCATAAATATTTTCTTTATTTATATACGGGCCTCAAAAGACCTCATAATACTCTCTGACAAAATGTATTAAACCAGGTGCAAATAGGTGAGCACATTTTTTATGGACGGAGGGAGTATTAATTACTAGATAGTGTGCTTACTGATGATTTTAGGTACATTGGCTTGCGGATTATTAGAAAAAAATTGAGGATAGAAAGTAAGAGACTTCTATCTTACTTTGGAGTAGTAAAAGCCATTGCCTCATTTCTGAATATTCATGTGTTTAAATACATTGCAATGCAAATTAATAGAAAAAAAGTTGAGATAAAAAGTAAGGGACTTCTATGTTACTCGGAAGTGTAAAAGCCAGTGCCCTCATTTCTGAATATTCATAGGTTCTGTTTCTACAGCCCTGGCTTTTAGGTTAGAAATGAATTTGATTTAAGCTTTCTCTTGTCACAATGCACTGTAAAGTGACCAGCTACCTGCTCATTCAGCTTATGCCTTACTATGTTGCTACCTACTACTGCCTCCGCCCTTCCCAGTTTCCTTTTTAGTCCGTCCCTCAAATCTATTCTTATTCGCTTTTTAGAATATATTATTTTATTATCACACTCTCGAACAATCACTGTATTCCTTAATGGACCCCACAATTACCCCACAAATTTCTTATTTTATATCATTTTCATTAAAGCCCGTGCCCATTCCAATGAGAATAGATTTGGTGGACAGAGGTAGTACAAAATACTAAACAAAAATTCTAAATAAATGGCAATAACAACTTACCTCTCAATGACCAAAAATGGACATTAAAGAAACAATTGAAAATGATATGTTATGCTCAAATATAAATTAGATTATGTCTTGACCAAGTACGATGAGATATGGTGCATATAGCCTACTCCACATAAAAGGATATAGGACTAGTTTATTGTTGATGGTGATTGTCTTTGTCTAATTTTGTTCCAGAAAATTGCACAACTGAGGTTGACATGCAGGAGGAATGGAAGTCTGTCATATTCAAGTTTAATGATTCCAGACGATATCGGCGCATAGTCGGATCCATTGCGGGTTCATGTCTAGTTGCTGCAACTCCATTAGTTGCTTCAGCTGATTCAGCTTCATGCTTGAAATCTCTTGATATAATTGAGGTATAATTTATCAATATCCAGTTATTAATACTGATCATGTAACATTGTTTATCTAGAAATATTTAGTTTCTTGAAAATCAGATCAGATTTATTAAAAATAAAATAAAATAATTGCTCATTCAACTGGGTTGACTGAATCTGATCTGATCTTTGAACATTCACTGAATCTTGTATGCTATCTTAGTTCTTTTTCTCATGTTTTTGGGCTTTCAAGTCTGTCTTTTGTATGTTGAAAGTTGGAGCTTTTAAGAAATGAGAACAAAATGACACTGGCCCTACAAAACATATAGGCAATATATCCATGATATCATCCCAACATTTGCTGAATTGTGCTTGATAGCTTTGCTTTTTTATTTTGATTACAAGATTTTACTGATGAAGCGGTCCTAATTGACGAGGAGAAAAAGGAAATATACCTTAGAAATTATATAGGTTAGTTTATTCATAAATATCAATGACTAATATGATCTTCTAAATGATTTGTTAATGGTAGATAGTATTTTACACCATCTTTCCTTTAGTAGTTTTTTGTGAAGTCGCTGTGTGATTTTGAAATTGATATCTCATGTTTAGATAAGAAAATGGGGGTAGCCCCGTAGACGAGAAATCAGAAAATCGTGCTTAACATGGTTTGGACATGTATATAGGAGAACTGCAGATGATCTAGTACTCCATTTTTATACAGTAGAGATTAATCAACTCACATAGTGAGAGCAAGGGAAGGACCTATAAAGCAATTTGGAAAAGAACTCTGAATTTTTTATGGTCAATTATAAATGGAAATGATATATGATTTATTCGTTTTAACTTTCTTTTAGGATGGTATTATGACACTTGCCAAAGTGGAGGAAGCCTACAAGCATGAGTGCCAGACAAAAGAGACAATTGAACAAGTCATCCAGTCATGTTCATTATATAATCTTCTTGACACTCTGGGTGTTGCTGAGGATGAAATTGGGGAAAATAGATTGCTTCCTGCAATGAATAAAATTTGGCCTTACTTGATTGCATGTCTTCGAAATAAGAATCCCGTGGTGAGTACTCCCTGTTCCTTTGCAGTTCATTTTTTAAATTATGATTCACTTTTTCTCTAGCAATGGATACTATAGATGACGTAAATGATTTCAAGTCGAAATCTGAGCCTCATCTGATAAGATACCTGGGAAATGTTGGATAGCGCATGTGACAAGTAGACCTCACATTTACAATATAATTGGGGACTTCATAACTTTCTCTAAATTGAATTTAATGCTGGCTAGGGATAATAACAAAGACTTTTTTTTAAGTTTAGATTAGTTACCCAAAAATGCACTAAAGTTTGTCCCTAGCAATTGCTCCAAATGAGGGGGGTGTTTGTAAGGAAAGTACATACCCCAAGCCTTAGGGTAGTTTTTTGCTATTTTTCCGTATTTTCCCATTGAATAGTAAGCAGCATTGCACAAGCAACGTAAAATATTAAATCACTACATTTGCCTCTTTTTTGTTTTTTTTATTACTCCGTGCACTTCATATTAAATGTGGTGTTAATAAAATTAAGGAACATATTTTGACATATTTTCCCTTAATTTGAAGGAACATATTTTGACATATTTTCCCTCAATCAAATTAAAGAGAGAGTAAGATTTGGACGACAAATCGACAATTAATTTGAAACAAAGTTTAACCTCGACAACAGAAAATTAATATGAAACTGGTGGAGTAGCATCTATATTTGTTCTGATGTAGTGAAAATGTTGTTTTAAATTGTGTCCAACTATGCTGCACCAGGCCATCCGGAAATGCTCCCAGACAATCAGCAAAGTAGTGCAAATCTGTGGTGGAGAATTCTTCTCTCGTCGTTTTCATACAGATGGAATCCACATCTGGAGACTTCTTAGCTCTTCACCATTTCAAAAGAAACCTCTCGAACGAACCCCCTTACAACTCCCATACAGAAAGAGTTCCACATCTTCTGAAGATTCACCTTCTGAGATATCTAACCTTAAAGTCCAGGCATCACTACTTAACATGATTTCGGACATAGCTAGCAACAAAAGAAGCTCTCCATCACTAGATGCTGTAATAAAAAAGGTCAGTGGGATTGTGATCGGGATTGTATGTAGTGGAGTTAAAGGCCTTCAAGATGCTTGTGTAAATGCCCTTGCAGGGCTAGCTTCTATTGACCCTGATCTGATTTGGCTTCTTTTAGCTGATGTTTACTACTCGAGAAAGAAAAATCAGCCTTCTTCACCATCTGCTGATTTCCCGGAAATCACAGAGATTTTGCCTCCACCGTCGTCGTCCAGAGAATACCTCTATGTGTTGTATGCTGGTCAGAGTTATGGTTTTGATGTTGATTTCACTGCTGTGGGGACTGTTTTAGATAAGTTAAACGAGCTAGTTTTTACCTCACAAATGTACAAATGATTGAATCTTACTTTGTTATTCAGTGGTAAATTGGTGCATACATGAGAATTTTGATTTCATCTAATGTATCTATCTATTTATATGTCCACACTAGGGATGACAATTTGTCTTGATCCATCTTGTTTGGGTCGCATTGGCCCATATACTGCAGTGGGACAATTTTTGCCCTGTCACGTGCCTTCTTTTGCAATTTTTGAAGAATTTAATATCTAGTGAAAATTGGGTAAAATACCCATTCTAATAAAATAAAAAGTTTTTTACCCACTTCCTTTAAATAAAAAGTTTAATACTTTTTTTTATAAAATGCTCTTAATATTCTTAAGTCTTAAAATCTAAATTTTAATAAATCATTATTGTATTTTAAAATTTCATTAAATTCAGTTATTACTAAATTAAAATTTATTAATATTGATACAATTAAAGTTAAATATTAATGATTATAGTTATTTATTAAACACAAAAAATTATTGAAAGTCGTACAATTAGTAAATAATAAATCTGATTAAATTATAAAATATTGAATTTTAAGTAATATTATAAATAATAATATATAAAAAAACTAATACTAATACAATAGCAATTAAATATATATTAATGATTGATATTTATTATTTACACATTAAATAGCTTTTAATAAGGGTATATGTGTATTTATATATGAAAATGGGTAGAAATTTTTTTTTTTAATAGAAAGTGGGTAAAAATCTTTTTATTTTATTAGAATGGTTATATATATTTTTTGCATGTGTAGAAGAAATATAATAATTCATCTCTGTAAATATTTTTCAGGTCAATATGTATATATGGAAGAAATATAATAATTCATTTAGTACTTTGATTAAAAGTTCATGATATAATAATTTTTAGAAGACATAATAATTCATATGCATGTTTCTAATATTGTTTTTTATAATTTATTTTAATTGTAATTTTATTTCTTGCTATATATTTGAAGGTATACTTTCTCTATCCTCTAAAAATGTATTTATTATGTTTTGCGAACAATTATTTTAAAAAATATTTAATTAGATGTTCTAGTAATATTGTTCCTCTCTCCGGAAGAAAAGGAATAAAAATAATGAAAGAATATGCTCTCGTTGAGAGTCGAACTCAAGACCTCCCGCTTACTAAACGGGTGCTCTAACCAACTGAGCTACGAGAGCTATTATTTATGCTATCTGATTCAAGTAATTTAAATTCACTTGGACACATAATCATAATAAATTTTGACGAGATTATAAATTTATAATCATTGTGTTCAAAGCAATTGCTGTGGAAAAAAATTACGTTTTATATAAGTGGTGCTTTTTATATTTTCAAAGTAACAATTTCATATATTAAAACTGGTTGGTTCTCGTGTGTATTTAACTGACAATTTTCACTTGAATTTTAAAGTAAATATCTTAAGCAGTAAAAAGTAATATTTCAAAAAATTAATTAGTAATATTTTAGGAAATAATTAGTTGTACTCTAAGAAGTAATCATGAATATCACAATTAAAAAAAAAAAACATACAGTTCAATATATTAATGAATAATACAAAATAAAATTTAAAATTTCAGTGAATGTCAATTTAATACTTGAACACGTATAAAAATTTGTGTTAAAACTGATATTTAGGAACACATTCGGAAAAATGCTCTCAAATAAATTTTGATGTGTGTATATAATTTAATGAGACAAGTGGACATGTGCGACTTGATCAAATTAGTTTTACAATTTTAAATTGGGTTTTGATAAAGAATATATATTCTTATTGTTAGTAGGGTATGTTTGGTTCAGGGGACTAAATAGTCAATCCCCCCAAGCACAGGATTATTCCGGCCAAAACATGCATAATAATAAAATTGTAAAACATGCATGTTTTTGCCGGAATAGTCCTGTGTTTGGGGGATTGACTATTTAGTCCACTGAACCAAACATATCCTAATAATAATAAAATGTTCTCAAATAAAATAAATATAGCAAAAGTTCTTTCTCATTTTGATAAATTTTGTCATAAAATTTAATTTTTTTAATAGGAACAACTTGCATTCAATCTCCTGAACATTTCTCTTTATCTATGCTATTCTTAGATGACTCCGAAATAAATGTTGTCCTTTAAGCTAGCAAGAAAGAAGAACCATAGCAGGAAAGACAGTTGTTACAAGATCCCGATTTAAAAAGATTGAAGTAGATCTAACTATTCTTCAACAATAAACATTACAAAACGGCATTTGAAAGGTTTTCCATCTGTATGATTGCCAATCTTGGTGCGCCAACATGTCTGTTAGCATTTTTATCCACTTTCTTCAAACGAATTTCTCATGGACCTCAAAGGAGTGTCTTGCATTCATTGATGACATCTTCAATATGCGAGGGTGGGTTGACTTCCCCTGCAACCAATTAATAAAATCTTGCGAATCTAACTCCACCATAATCCGCATATATAGTTCATCGTTCCCATGCATATTTAAGACCCATTGCTAAACTTTCAGCCTCCACACGTGTTTTGAACAGATCCAGCAGAAAATCCCTAACCCAGTTCCATCACTATTTCTTAGAACGCCTCCTTTCTTGGTACTCAAGGACCAACTTCTATCTACATTAATTAGTTTGTACCATTAAATCTGTGGTTTGTCACACTTCTCTAAAACGCTAATCTTCTTCCTCCTAAAGTCGTGACTTAAGTCCCAACACAATTGTTTAATTCTGAACACACTATGTTCCAAAGCCTCTAATTTCTAGCCCGAAAATACCCAGTCGTTCCTACGTTTCCAAATAAACCAACAACAAGCAACAAAGGTGTTATCCCAACAATTGAATTATCGTCTTCAAACTGTTACCGGAGACATTCATGCGAAACCAAATTTGTTCCTTAGCTTTATAAAATTTTCGTCGACTAGATGGGACAATGACCGAGTCCCACACCTCTCTCGCAGCCGGACAACCTCTTAAAATATGAAACACATTCTCCGCGCCAAAATAACATTGCGAACACATGGCCGAAGATGCACAACCAAATTACAAGCCAGCTTCCTATGCACAACAAGCCATACTTCATCTTATTAATTATTTAGAGAACTTGTCCAAATCCACGCCCATTGATTATTTTTAGTGCGACAGATTTCTGATCCCTCCTTAACAAACCTGAAGGCAGATTGACATGAGTGAAGTACCGTAGAAGACCACATCCTCATCCCTATATATGCAACCGAACATCTGATAACTCCAAGGCCTTCCTTAATATATGTTGCTGGAAGCCGAGTAAAACTGTGCTCAAAGTTCCAAACTCCACTAGCCATAAGAACATCAGACACTCTAAGTCTAGCATCTCTAGGATCAACTTCGTCAACACTATCCGCAACAAACCAAAATTATACTTTCTTCCCGTTATCCAATGAAACAGATGGAAAATTGATCTAGTACGAAGAACACTCCTCCAAAACCTATTGTCCGTCCCTTAAGGTTTGCATTCTAGGATTCTTTAAATACGAATAGATCACCCCAAACCGATCTCTCCTCTCGTAAATTTTCCATACCACCTTCGAAACCAGGGACAAGTTATTTGACCGATCGAGCATCTTGAATTCCCAAAGCCACCATCAACTTTCGATTGTGTAATCTGACTCCAATTGACCAACACACCGACTTGGGTAGCCAACTGGCTTGCATCACATAGATGGGAATAGCAGATGATACAGACTGGATTAAAGTAGCCCTACCTCCAATCAATAACATCTTTTTTTCCAAGTATCATGATGAGTATGAATCCTATCGAAGAAAAATCAAAAGCCATAACTCTACCATGAGATAAACTGAAACCAGGATATTTCCCCAACGAAGGAGTAATGCCAAAATAAGATATCAGTAATACGACGTCATATACTAGTATCCTGAGGTTATTAAAGAACACCTTAGATTTATGTAAGTTCAAATGCAAGCCCGAAACATTACAAAATCAATTCAAAGCTTTACTCATGATCTTTGCATTAGTAATAGAGGTGGAACCCATCAAAATTAAATCATCTGCAAAAAATAAATGGGAAAAAGTTGTGGACCCATGGCAAGGCACAATCGGCCAACACAATTTTTGTTCAACAACATCATGAATAATGTATGATAAATGCTCAACACACAAAAACAAATAAATAAGGAGACAACGGGTCTCCTTGACGTAAGCCACGCTTATGAGCAATAGGATTTAAGGGTTCACCATTCCATGAAATTCTAGAAGAAGCAAAACGAACACAAAACATAATTAAATTAACAAGAGTAGAAGGAAATGCTAATGAAATTGTCGAAATTAAATCAAGTTTACATGTGGCTTTTCAGCTTAATTTCACTAACAACGTCTTGGATTAAGATTACTGGAATTACAAAGTATCGTTTCTGGAAAGATTTTGGCAGAGTAACGTTGAGGTAGTGGAAAATCTTGCATTAAATCTGAAAATGAGGTCTATTTATAGGCAAAAGTACAAGCAGGTGGTGGCAATGTACTTGCCACGTGTTACAAGAAATCAACACGTGTCCCTTACGTGTCTAAACAGATAAATACAAAGAAAAAGCATGCTAAAATGATCAAAATAAGATTCTAGTGATTGTCTATCAAAGCGGCAAGCAGCTGGTTAAATTCTCCTTCTTGGAGGCGACCAGCTGGTTATAAATGCTCCAGATAGGCGACTAGCTAGTTTTAAATTTCCATAGGAGGCGACCAGCTGGTTATGTATATTCATGGGAGGTGACCAGCTGGTTGGGCGAGCAGCTCATTCAATGAGCTACTTGCCTCTTCTAAATTTGTAGAGATGCTCGCCTCTC
>JAPKLY010000178.1:752982-877983 GCA_026898435.1 Prunella vulgaris
AATACCCCAAGACCAATTCAATAATACCCGTAGACTAATTCAATAATACCCCAAATCAATTTGACACTTTAACGGAGAAAAATGAAGTTATTAAACACACACACGACAATACATACACACACATGGAAAAAAGAAAGTTATTAAATACACACACACATACTAAGAAGTTCACGAAAATTATAAGTCATATCAAATTCTATTTCCATCACACATATGGATCATCCTCTCCAGATTTTGAAAAAAAAAAATTAAAGAGAGGAATTCATACGATGAACTGGAAAATCATTGGAGTAGATTGCATATTTTAATTTTCGACCATTATTTTAGAAGTTTCTTTGTTCTTTTATGAGAATTTACACACCTATTACCTGCTACTTTCATGGAGGTTTGGCGAAGAAGATGATAGTGGTTGCGCGAAAAAAGGAAAGCATAGTTGACGTGGTCAAAATTAAATTGAAATAAATGCATAGGATGCACCCTAGTGCACAGGAGACACACTCATATACATAAAAAAATAGTCTATATAATTAGGAGGCGAGTATAATTTCATAGATATGATGGCATAATTATTTGTGCCCTATATATTTATTCAAAATGAGCTTAAATTAGAGCTTAACAATTAAGCAATGTTTTTATACGTTGTACTTGTGATATCCATCACATGTGATGTCCGACCAAAATTTACTAGTTGTGTTCAGCAATGAATTTTTTTTATCGATTATCATCAATGATTCATTAATAAAATATAAAATTGTTGGTCCCGAAATGAGTATAAATCAGTGTATAGGAGGGGGGGAATACACTGATATCAGATATTCCAAAACTTCTGGAAAATACTCTTACAAAACTCAGTCAGGAAGATCCTGATAGTACTTACTAAACTGATGGTCTCAGAGACAGTATGGACGAATTAGATAGGCTGAGTTCTGAGTATCTTGCTCTCGAAAGCTCAGTAGAGATAACCCATCTACTGACCGCTTAAGCAGCTAGTCAGTTGGATAGCTATCTCAGTAAGCTAGAGTTACGTGCGGAAGTGTAAGCCTTAAGTTCTACTCATTTTATGTCCTGAAAACTAGTTTTCCGTTTTACTTAGAAAATAGTTGTTAAGGCTGGTGCGTAGGTTCAGGTTCAGGAGAATTGGTTTCTCCTGAATTGTAAAACAATGCTGAATGATCAATTTATAATGATGACAAGTATGAACCTGAACAGTAAAATAAATCAGCACACAGGGGCATTTTTAACGTGGTTCGGAGATAACCAACTCCTACGTCCACGGCCTGATTTAACAGGAAGCAATTCTCTCATGAGAATTGGTACTTGTGTTTAACGTGTCAAGGTGCACGGATAGCCTCCTTCCTCTCTCAGGAAATCGACCCCTGGGCATTTTACAAGTCCCAGTCCTTCCCACTAACCAACTCACAAACTGAGGGGTTTGGCTTTCTGGTTTCCAACTAAGGGTGTGATAATCCTTGCAATCTAAACAATGCTAAGGATTATCACTCTAAGCAAAATACAGAATGATTCCTACTACAACACTAGGGAAATTTAATTGTAGAGTGTTGCTTGAAATATGTTTTGAGCACTTGGACTCTGGAGATTTTCAATCGCTTGGAAATTTCCCGTAACCTTGAATAGGAGCAAGGTCTTCTGTATTTATAGGGAGATTCAAATAAATTTGTTGGAGTAGATCTTTTTCAAATCTTCCTATTTACAGTAGGTGCAGGCTAGCTCGTACTTGTTTTACTTTTTCCCATGCTTAAAAGGGAAACTCTGTGGTCTGCCACCTGCAGGTCTGAGGATCATTAAATGCGCGCAGTTCACCGTACATACGTGTCGACACATCACTGGTCATCCTTCCAACGGCTAAAAAAGTGATGCGACTTTATGCTTCATCATACATTTAAAACTCTGAGTGTCTTGCACATTACTCAGGTTAAATGTTTGTCTTATACAGAGATTTTGACATTCTTTCTGTTCTCAGGTGTTAATATAAATGTTAACTCTCCATTGCGTCAGTAACCTTTTCTATCAGGACTTATGAGTAGAGATGTCAAAACGGTCCCTGCCCGAAAAGCCCAGTTTTAAGGACAGGACGAGCCGCAAAAATATAGGCCCAAAAAGAACCAGACCTATTTGGCCCAGCCTGATAGGCCTGGCGGGCTACTTGGGCCCAGTCCGGGTTTGGCCCGATTTTTATGGGCCGGCCCGACCCAATTTGATTTTTTCTTAATTTTTAAAAATATTTTTTATATGATACTACTTCTTTTATAAATCTTTTCTATGGTTACATTTTAATTTATTTTCGATTATATATTTTTTAAATACTTTCAATAAATATTTTAATGGGAAACTTACACCTAGGGCCAAATAGTATACTCAAACCACATATAAGGTCACCTACTTTTAATTGTTACAACCAAGGCCAAAAAACGTTATTGTGTACCATTGGGATTATGTGTGTACTTGTGACTGAACAAGTGTACTATAATTCATTTAATTGTACCTCGGGTACTATTTGAGCAATTATTGCACTGACAAAAGCTGCGATTGATGTGACATGTATCACTGTTCACATCACATCGTGTACTGTGCCGGTCACATCTCATTATTACCTTTGGTTATCAGCGATATTTGTCGATCATAGTTCTAGTGACATGTACTATCGATCATGCGTATGTACCATTGAATAAATTAGTGTACTATTGATTGTGTACCACAATGAATCGTATTGTACTAAAGTATTGCTTATTGTACTATTGCATCCCTTTTCCGACAACACATTTACATAATTTTCTGACGAATACCAATAATATAAACTCACAAAAAATAGTGCAAAAATAATAAAAATCCATTACAAAATCATTACAATCCAAGGATCAAATACAGAATCAATACTAAAAATTTCACACAAACCTCTGTTACAAATTAAAGAATGAAAATCACCAACACCATTGCACTTAAAAGAATGAAAATCACCAATCACAACCACAGTCGGCAAAAACACACCTATGTCGTCGCATCTGCCATTCCGCCGCTCAAACCCACTAGAAGTGCCTACACTCCGACGCCAGATCGAAGTCGATTTTCTTCACGCTGCCTCAAGCCACGTCACCGGAAAGACCACCGGTCATCTCCGGCGCATCGAGGAGAAACCACCGCCTAAACCTCGCCTTTGTCCTCTTCGCTGTAAGCCGCAACAAATCGAAGCACCACACATCTAGCTGATTATCACAGGAATTTATGGCTACGCACGCCGTCGCAATATTGAACCGCCGTACCGGAGCTACATCTGTCGCCCTCTGTTTCACCAGGGATCCAGACGCTCATTCAGCTGTCTTCCCTTCACCGGAAACCACCACTGGAAGTCGCGCCTCCGCCCTGAGAGAGAATTGGGAGATAAGAGAGAGAATAAAGAGAGAGAGAAACCTGAGAGAAGAGAGAAAAGTATGAGAGATGGAGTGGAGAGAGAAGAGAGATAATTGGGAGATAAGAGAGAGAGAAACGTGATGGGACGTGTCAGAAACCAACTCATCATCTTCAAGAAAATGGCCCTCCTTGATATTAGTCATGAACAGTTCGAGGCTCTGGATGTAGATACATTACGAATTATGGCTCTTAATGTAATTATCTCTATTTTAATTGTATAAATATGGTCAAGGAATATGTGCATCTTCATTGAAATTTACTCAAAAGATATTTTTAATCAGAAAATATTATCTCAATTTATTAATTAATTAATTTATAATATTAAAAATATGAATTAGATAAGATTGATAATACTTTATTCAGAATCTTGATAATGTTAATTTATTTAATTAGAAATTCCTATGTTTGTTAGTTTGAATTATAATTCAAACTTATTAGAGGGATGTTGAATTAGTTGCTTATTTTTTTTTATGAATTTGCATTTATAAATGATTGTTAGAAAATTATTGTTTTAATTTATTTTTGTGAATTATAGTTTATTAAGGTTTGTTGAATTATTTTTGTTTAAATATTACTATATAGAAATTTGAGTTTTATTTTAATTATTAAATTATTTTTAGCAAAATAATAATAATTTTTGACTATTTGATTAGTATTTGTATACAAAATGACCAATTAATAAGATATATATAGAAATTAAATATAAAAAAATATTAAAAATTTAAAAAAACCGGGCCGATTTGGCTTGGTAGCCCGGCGGCCCGTCTTGGGTCAGGACGGGATTGAAAATAAGTGGTCTGATATGAACCGGGCCTGGCCCGGCCCAGCCCGAAAAAACACAATGACCTGGTGGGTCGGTACCTGTAGCACCCCATCCCGTTTAATATACATTTTACCCTTCCTGAGAATTTTATTTATATATTATTTGGTTTCTATTTCCTTAAATTTTATTATTGTCGCTTATGTGTTACTATGTGATTTAAATTAATACCTTCTTGTAAATAATTATGTGGAAAAAATATATGTATTTATATAGATAAGTTATTGTTTAGAAATTATTAATAAAATAGGAAGTATGACTAGACGAGTATACTATTATCACGCGAAGGACAAGGGAGTGAGTCGGCCGGAAATAATACTAGCACAGTCCAATAATAATGATGATGATGATAATAATAATAATAATAATAATAATAATAATAATAATAGTAATAACAATATTTATATATTAAAAGAATAGTAATAAAAAAACAACAAAATATAGTCAAACGAAGCATTTAAAACAAATGTGAAAAAAATTTATACTTACAAAATATTTATTTCAAAGTATAAATACGGTCGTTTAAAATAGCCGATACTTATGATATTTTTCGTATCTTTAAAATACGACCCCTTTACGATTAAATAATACGGTTTATATCAAATATGTGTAGTAAATACAAGTGGTAAATAAAATATTGTACGAAAAGTAAAAATATCTAAAAATTTAATAATAAAAAATTTACTTGGCTGTGAATTTAAACACGGCAGCTAATTCTTTCTTACCACATATTCAACATACACGTTCATATAACTCTTACAACTCTCCCTCAAATTTCTTCTATACATACATGCTCCAACTTGACTTTTATTGCAAGCACAGAGGATTTTCTCTCTCACTCAGAAAACTCTCTCTCTCTATACACACTCCAAGAGATACATTCTCACCATATAAAATAGTCACTCTTCTCCTTCAATCTCTCACTCGGTCTCTTTTCTTTTACCCTTACAATTGAAGAAACCTTCCTCCATTATATTTGAATAGTTAAACCATCAGAATTTAAAAAGGAATTTTCATCAAGACTACAAATCAAGAAGAAACTACAAAGGTTACAACTATAAACCTTGCTATGTGCTTATATACCTCAAATTTTAGATTGTTTCTCATGTTTCGATGCTCGGAAAATTATGAAACTTTTTCTGTGACTTCTTGTATGAGTTAAATACGTTCTGTCCAAATTTGGTGGTGTTTTGAATTAGTATTACGAAGTTATGAATTTTTGAAGTCAGGATAGTTATTCCCGATTGAACCTGTGGTGAGTATTCTTCTTTAATTTGTTTTTATAGTTCTAGCCGTAGGAAAATTATGAACATTTTACTACAGGAAAACTTGATGATGGGATATAACATATCCGAATTTCAGGGCCATCGGAGTTGGTATCAAGGAGAAATAAAATCCTAAAGTTGACTCATGTAAATTTGGACCAAACTGTGACATCTGTATATGAGGACCCAATTTCTATGTTTTAAACAACTCAGAAAATTATGAAAATTATGAAATTTTAACAGTGAGATTTATATAACATATCCAAAAATTGAGATGATCCGACTTAAAACAAAGGAGATGTGAATTTTCTAGGTGTCCTATTAGAGTGGACTTAGGAGCAGCTACTTTCAGCTTTCGTTTTCATTTTTACGGCCATGATAAAATCTTGATATTTTTACTGAGTGATATATTAATGATGAACTACAACCTGTTTAATTTTTGTGATCATCAGACTTAGGAATAGAGAGAAATAATTTTCTGAAAATGATGTGTTCAGCTTCAAACGATTTCGGTGATGCCTAGATTAATTGGCTTGATTCCTATATTTCTAGAGACCAGAAATTTATGAAATTTTGTGTGGATGTTCTAATTGAAGTATACTATATTCTTAAAAAAATTTGTGATTTTTAGAGTTGATCCTGAGGAGATACCGATTTTTGAAAAACATGTGTCCAGATTGTACCTTTGTCAACATTTTGCTTGAGTTATCATGTTGAATGAATCCTTTTCTGTGAAGTAAAACTTTTATCTTGATCTACACTTGTTAAAGAGTCACCATGTTCAATTTTATAATTTTTAGAACTTTATAAGTATTTTTAATTCAATTTTGTTTAGACTAAGAAGCAATGGTGTAGCTGAAAACATGAGGAAAGAATTTAGGGTTAAAATTTCATAAGGTCCAAACTAGCTACTTTGAACACGTATATCTCTTACCTCGTCTGCTAATAAAATAAAATAAAAATATGCTAATAACCTTGAGCTGGAGTAGTATAAGTCTGCGAAATTTGACACTCATAGGATCCATATCTTAGGAGAAATAAATGTTTGAAGATGGAATAAAATGCAAGGAAACATTGTCCCATTTTCAAAAAGAAATGAAAATGTAACTTTTTTCATATTCTTTTAGTATTGTAACAAATCATATTTATGTAGTGTATACGCTTATGTGTTATTATAACAAAAATTATGAATTTTTAAAAGTGCCTGAAAAATTGTAAAATAAGTTGCGACGTTTCTTTACTTACTATGACAAACTTATTAAAACTATACTTAATCTTATGTCCTTAGAAAAAGATCACTTTTTCTCATAACTTATCCTTGATACTTAGACACTTTGGGAATGTAAATATTTTATTTTGTAGCTTAGATATTTATAATAAAACCATAAAAAGGGTAAGAAAAGCTAAAGAACTTTGAACTAACTGGCGAATCAAAAATCTTAAACGAACAAACCAAACGGAAGGACAATTTTGCGAGACTTTATATATTATCGAGTTTTCTTAGACAACTTATAAATGATCACTAAAGATGAAAGAAAAACTGTGCTAGGTAGAGTGCGGCCCAAGTCAGAGCTCGGACATACCTGCTACTCCTAATATCGAAATACTCTCAAGAAAGTTTGTAACTTTATCTAAAAAGTTAACAGGTGGGTGATTCGTTATGCATTTAATTCGTCATGCTGGTATATTTTGGACTCGACTAAATAAGCAAAATAATAAATAAATATTATACTTGAGAATTTAAATAGAATATATATAATATGTGATGTGTATATTTGCATTATGTGGATTGATCATATCTGATACTTACACGAATGCATGATAATAATAATATTCTATGCGCATGATTTACAAATTTAGTAAATTTTCCCCACAATGTGAAATGACAGTTTTACGAGAAAATAAAAGCAGGTTACATGATCACATTTTAATTTGTAGCGAAAGACTACCAGTGGTCCTGATTAATAAGTGGACCGTGCGCGGCCACAATAAATTAGGTTTCAGGACCACACTGTTGTGGTATTGGCCACCAGTGATCATGTATGCTATCATTGTGGTAGAAAGACCACTAGACGTAAATTTTGGGGACATTTATATTATCTGGAAATATTTTTGGCAGATTAGGCCAATATATGAAAAATGATCTTTTGGCAATAGCTCAATGTGAAATAAGTTTAGTAATATTATGTGAATTGACTGTGTCTGGTTAATTATTGTATACAATTATTATCTGTGTTATACATGTGACTTGAATTCATGAAGAATCCATAATTGGATTAATATCACATAAAGAATGAGTACCTTATTATTATTATACTTCGCACGTACCAATCCCATGACGGTTTGCAAGTCATCCACAAGTGAGATTAAATTCTCACGCCCCCTTTCTAACACCTTTTGCAGATTTCGCATACGGGGAGCAAAGACAGTAATAATGACACAAATAATTTCCCAATTCGAATAAAATTATGATATTACTTTATAATTAAATAAATGATATTGCGATTCCTGTTTAGACAATATATTCTTATGCCGATCGACAAACTTTAAGTCGTTTGATGATTATAATTTTGTAAACTAAAGACTTACCATGTATTGTTATGAAAACTTAACCCTACATATATATGTCAGACATGTTTAATAAAATTACAACGTCTATTTATTCCGCTGCATAAATTTCTTTTTATACACGTGTATTTCATATATATATATATATATGTGTGTGTGTGTGTGTGTGTGTGTGTAGTTTTAAAAAAATGTGTTCAATTTCTGTAGCAACAGTAGCACCTCGAATTCTAGTTATTTATTTATACGTAGATTTTAGGCGCTACAGTACCGGCCCGACCCATTTGACAGCTCTACTTATGAGTATCAGTAGAATAATACTCGGCCCGGTTACTCAGATTACGTTCCTTCTCACTGAGTGAGTCCTGTCCTGAGCATGCTTAGGGTACTCAGTACATCATCAATGGAAATCTTCATAATTGTCTTCGACTGACTTCAGGACCGATCTGGTTTCAGCTTTAGGTCAGATAACTCGAGTTATCTTCAGTGCGAACTCTGACCTTTAGGATTGAACACCTTTCTGACTTGGGATCTTTGGGACTTCTCCATCAATCTTAAGTCTTCTGTGCGTTCCCCCTGAAGTGAATACCTGTGAATAGAGAAAACTATTCTAACCTGACTAGTCCTGAACTATACAATCCTGACCAACTGTATTTGGGCAAATTCATCAGGAGTTTTGAGATCTGAATCAAAATACTCAGATTGTATCCCAACAAATATTTTATGCCTATTTAAAGAATTATTTTTTTCTTTTTTGCAGAGAAGTGGATCATACCAGAGTGAGTAAAGTTGTCCCAGATGTTAGGAGTTCTTCCCTCCTCAAATGCAGCCCCGTCATACTTAAAAAAAATTGCATAATATTTTTTGGGACATAATTTCAAACTTGTGTTGAAGAGTAGTGATGAAAGGGCAAATTTGAAAATAAAATTTAAGATTTTTTTTCTTCATTACAAATTTCCATAAAAGGGAAGACACATAAACTTAAAAAAGTGAAAAATAAGTAGAAATATCAGATATTTGATTTTGTAAATATCTATATATAAAATAACAAAATAAGTGGGATTGCATAATGCTGAAAAGTAATGTTATTTTGTGTAAAATTAAATTGTGAGAATGGAAGTTAGGGAAGGTTTCACATTTTAAGAGAATGAAAGGTGTTCTAAGACATACTAAAATAATAATAAAAAGTCAGAAGTATTTTTTTCACAATCGTGTCAACTTATTTTTTCTTTAAAAATTTTACCAAATATTTTAAGGGCTCAAAGCTTATCAGATAAACTCTTAGACAGGAAAAACATCCAACAAATTGCATATGTTGTCTTTTTAAATCAATTGAACATGAAAATAATCTTATAAAAAGAAGCATTTTTATGACCAAATTGGGTTGAATAAAGAGAAAAAATTTGGAGAAACAAACTTGATAAGCAGAGGTAATAGAGCCAAAAACAAAGTCCACCGGGAAATCATCTCTAATATACAGCTCCGCCGCAATAGCCACCAAATACACCACCACCGAAAAAAGTGATAAAACATAATTTTGTATAAAAAAAGAAATGGAAATATCTCCTATAATAGGCCCTTCAATAAATTTCACTGATATCTCTATATTTAGTAAGGTATGGTCTAGAAAATTACAACTAATCCACGCGATAATATTTGGGGGTCGACAATAGCCGTTTGAAGCCACAATAGCCACCGGAGCATTGGATGTTGGATCAAAGCTATTCGAAGCCATGTATGCCAGATAGAAGCCATTCAAAGCAATCGATGGTCTCGGTTTAAATTATTAACTTGTAAGTCAATCTTTTTAATGTCATCATTGCCTGAATCTTTGTGGCTCGGCTTTCAACCGTGGCTTCAACACATAGATGCTCAACAACCATATACTCTAGATTTTTTAGTAATACAGAGAGGAGATTAGTGAGAGAGATTAGTTTCTTCTCAAAAGAGAAAGAGAGAACTGAAAATGAGATATGTAATGTGGTACTTATTTGAAAGTTAAATTTTTTGGGAGAACCTATTTGTAAGGAGGCTTAGTATCGTGAACCATCCATCTTGTAATTAATTCAAATAGTTATGCATAAAATATAAGGGTAAGTTACATATAAGGTCATTTATAAGACTGTTATTACATATAGGAATACCAAAAACCCCATATTACAAGGAGGCTAAAAAATGGGTCCCACCCAAATCAATATCTGACAAAAGATGATTAAACCTATACCTCACCTTAC
Organism: Prunella vulgaris; assembly: GCA_026898435.1. NCBI lineage: Eukaryota > Viridiplantae > Streptophyta > Magnoliopsida > Lamiales > Lamiaceae > Prunella > Prunella vulgaris. The sequence continues at coordinate 763,293 of JAPKLY010000178.1, forward strand.
ACATCTAACTTTATCCCTACCCCCACCCTACCCTCCCACCCAACCACAAAACCTGAGAATGAAACCATTTTCAGATTTCAAATTAGCCGAATTAAACCACCCATTCTCTCTCTCTCTCCACCCTACCCTCTTCTATTGGTGTATGGCTATGGCTGCCTCCACCGGGAATAAGATGCCACCGATTTACGCCACCTCCGCCGTCGATCTCCCTCGGCCCCTCTCTCTATTTCACAACCCACCTCCACAAACCACCGTTGGCGCGCCACCTCCACCACCATTCGCGTCTCAGCCGTTTCCAGAAGATGACGTCGATGAACTGACACTCTCACTCTTAAGGTATTTGTCCCTCTCCCGTCTCTCACTCTCTCAGCCTCGCTCTCACTCTCTCTCTATCTCTGTTTTTTTTCGAAAGTGCCTCTATTTTCAGTCCACGTCCGATTGGAGCAATCCCACGCCTAACATAGATCGGAGCCGCGACATCGTACAACGGAGCAGTTGGGAGCAGCCCGTTGGATGAAGCTGTCGTCGATCTGTTGGATGAAGTCGGATGCTAATAATTTTTTCTGTGTGAAGATTTTCTAGATTCGAAGGTTTTTTTCCAAGTTTTGAAGTTTTTTTTTTTCCAGAAACTTGTGGGAAGATTCGAATATTTTTGTTATGTGAAGAATTTTTTTATTGATTCATATTTTGATCTTAGATTTCCAGATTTATGATTCATATTTTTTGAAATCTGATATATTTTTTTTTAAACAAATCTAATTAGATATGTTTTTCCCAAATTCATTCAAATATTCAGTTTTTTTATTTTTATATTCAATTTTTTGTATAATATGCAGGAAAAAATAGTAATATTTATAAATAAAATTTGGTTGTTGTGTATCATTTTTTTATTCATGTTGGTTCTTCGACAAGTTATGGAATTTTATAGTATAATTAGATATATATTCAAAACAAGATAAGCGGTATGCAGATATTGAAAATTTTGCTTGTATTCAATTTTTTTTTTACATATATGCAAAATAAAAAAATGCATATATGAAAATAACTTTTGAATATATGAATATAGCTTTAAAACCAAAAAAAAAGAAAAAAAATTATGGAAAATAATATTAAATATTAAAAAATAAAAAAAATTTGAATATTAATATAAATTTTGTAAAAAAGATTATAAAATAAACAAAATAAAAATTTAAAAAACGAAAAAGATAAGGCAAACTTAAGTGACACTCAAAATTTGAATTCAAAAAAATAAATTAAAAAAATTCAAATTTGGGATTTAATATGAATTCTATAAAAAATAAATTATAAAATAAACAAAATAAAAATTTTAATTTAAAAAATGAAAAAAAAAGGTCAAACTTAAGTGACACCCAAAATTTAAATTAAAAAAAAAACTAAAAAAGAGACAAATAAAAGGGCAGTCAAACTGAAAATTCAAAATAAAAAAAAAAAAACAGAAAGAAATGAAGTCACGTCTGCGCTTGCCACCATCTTTTACAAAAATATTAATTTTAAATTTAATTATAAAATAAATAAGATTAAGTATCCATAATTAAAAAATCATATTCAAATACACACACGTGTGTGTGCTGAAGAAAGAATTGAGAAAAAGTGATGGCATCACTCCTGTACATGAACCCCATAAAATGATTATAAAAGTGATCTTATTTGACACATGAAATTTTTTGTATTTCTCTTTGCAAATATGTTATTGTAAGTGTTCTCATCTTGTAATTATTTCAAAATATAAAAATTTATAGATTGACTTATTTGGAAAGCACTGCAGCATTATTAATACGTTGCAAGGTTTATAGAAAGATTAACTCTTCTTTGGAGTTTGTAACATTTTAGATTGATTATTAAAATATTGTGGAAAATTTCAAAGAATATCTCCTAACTATTGAATTAAATTGATCTTCAATCTTCAATTAAATGCGAATTTGTATATGTAGTAAAGATTTCAATAATAATATTAAAGATGATAGAAACATATTAAAAATAAGTAAGTATTTCTTTTTCTCAGATGAATACAATAATTAACCTTTATATATATTTTAAATCTATAAGAAATATAATAATTTATTTTTTATTATAAAAAATAATCTAAACTTAATTATTTATCTTTTCAAAATACGATGTATATAAAATTAAAAAATTATACAATATCGGTACAAATATTTGAACCTTGTAACCTAGAGTAAAAAAAATAAAAAATATATATATATAAATAATTTTAAAATTTTGGAAAAGAAAAAGAAAAATAATCTTGGGTCCAATTTGACCCAAAATTTTATTATATATATAAAGAGTAGGTCTCCCGTGCAATATTGCACAGTGCAATATATGCCAAAAAAGGAAAATTTTGAAAATTCGCGGGTCAATAGGGTCAAAGTAACAAAATTTGCGGATCTTGAATGGGTCGGGTCAAATTTGGGCAATTTTCAAATTTCAGGATTTTCGCTTCTAGTTGATGATACTGTATGAGTAAATTTATGCTACTATAAGGTCAAATGTGTACTACTATAAGAACAAATGTTGTTATTTTTTACATATATTCATTTATTTTTTAGAAAACAAACATGTATACAATGTAAGATCAATATGTGTATTATTACAAGAAAAAATATTCGTTTTATATAAATATTTATTGATTTTTATAGAAATTATTATTTTTTAAGATGTAGTAGCACACATTTTGTCTTACAGTAGCACACATATGTTCATTTGATATACATTCTGAGATTTCGATAAAATTAATTTTTTAAGATGTAGTAGCACAAATTTTGTCTTACAGTAGCACACATTTTGTCTTACAGTAGCACACATATGTTCATGTGGTATACATTTTGGGAGTGACGAGATAGTAACACATGTAAGGTATTATTACATTAGCAACATATTATCAAAATAAAACTAATAATAAAATGAAAAATAAATTAAGAAACACATATTTGTTCTTGTAAAAATACATATTATTCTTATAGTTACTTTAAAAGTACAAAAAAATAACTTTTTAAGATGTAGTAGCACACATTTTATCTTACAGTAGCACAAATATGTTCATGTGGTATACATTCTGGAAGTGCGTGAGAAATTTCTTTAAAAATTTTATTGGATCCGCGAATTTTTATTTGGGGATATTGAACGAGTCGGGTTTTGTGCAATATTGCATACGAGTTTTTGTGATATATAAATAACAATAATATTAATTATAAGTAAAAATAATATGAATTAATATGATTCACATTATAGTTATTCATGAATCAAAATCAAATACTGCAATGATATTAGCTTTTAGATTCATTATCCTTATTAATCTTTATATTGGTGGTTTTCAACTCATTTAATTAAATCTTTATAAAATTTAAATTGTTATCTTTTTCGTATTTATATATATATTCCAGCAATCACATCAGATGAAACCACAAAAACCTTGATGAGAATTCACCTCCACTCTCACTCACACCCACCTCCGCCTACACTAATTGCCGCAGTTCTGGACAGTCAATTAGCAATTACGATACCTCCTCCCCTCAGTACTCTTCTCTTCATACACAAAACAGTTTCCCCTGGTTAATCCCCTTCTCTACACCACTCATCAATGGCATCTACTGTTCTATCGAGAGCCCTCTTTGGTCGCCGCATCTTTCAATCTTTTTCTTCGTCTTCATCGCCCTTTCAAAAGTCCCAATTAATTTCTCCGGTCTCTACAGTAAGTTTTCCTGCGTTTTCTACAAATCTGTATTGCCTTTTTTTTTTTTAACTTATTCGATTAAGCAATCTTATGTGTTCGTCGATATCATTGGTGTTGCCTGAGGTTTGCAATTGAATTCGTTCTGTTATTTTTGCAGACTTAATAAATTTCTTGTAGTAGGTTTTGTGGATGAATGATGATACTGTTTTCCGGGGTTGTTAAATTGTGGTGGATACATTTAGCGCAGAATGGTTTTGGAATTTTTTTAATGCTAAATTAAATTATCAACTTTTTCTTAAAAAAAAAAAAAAACTTTTGGCATTTGATCTTCGTTGTATAGTCGATCATATCTTGATCAATAGAAGGCGCTTCTCATCTGCAGCAGTCTAGATGAGATATTGTGGGAATATTAAAAAAAATTAATTCAAGAATTAATATATAAATGAATGTATCCATAATACAATATAATATAATCAATATATTAAAATAATAAACATGTATAAAATTATATAAGTAATTTTTAAAGTTATATTTCTATATTAAATTTATTTAAAATAATGTATCAAATGTAATTAATTATACAACTACAGAAATATCATTTATTCATATTTTATTTAAAATGATACAAGTATTTATTTGCATTTTAAGATTAAAAATAAGTATACAGATTGAAATTATTAGATTCATTAAAAACAAAAATAATTATTAGTAGGTTATATTATGTCTCTATTTAAAAAATTACTAAAAATATTAAATATCGATATCAAAATATCTTTAAAAATTAATAGAATTTTTTAGAAACATTTTAATTCCATAAAAAACTTTACTCCAAATAAATATTAGAGTCAATATTTCCTTTTAAATAAAATTAAAATCAACTATTACATATTATTATCACTTAATACCCCAAACTCGATATTTGCATGAGACATCATCACACATAGATTTTAACCTCCTACGAAAATGATACATCATCACCCATATATGTTAATTTTTTAAGTAGACGACACATCAATCAATTTAGCCTCAAGTCGACGCATCAGTAGAACCAACTCACTATTACTATTAGTATATAAGGAGATACTTATCTGAATGAGTGAGGACTTGTTTTCCTGTAGTAATGTTTAATTCTAATGTGGCTGCAACTCAATTATTTCTATTGTAAGAAGTTTTCTTCTGACTTAAATTAAAATGATGATTTGAGAATATTTATGTGGGCGTCACATTTTAATATTAAAATCTGAACAGTCAGTTGTTTATGTATTTCTATGCTTTAACCTTCATTTGTTTTCCTCAGTTTCAGAACAGTCCGTTTTATGCATGGTCAACTTCCTCCCGTTTGGCATATAAAGTTCCAGGATCCATTTCTTGTAGCATGTCTTCCTCAGTAGCTGCATCACAAGCTTCATCCTCCGTGCAATCCTTGTCGACGAATGATCCTGTTGTTTCAGTTGAATGGCTTCATGCAAATCTCCGAGAACCTGACGTCAAGGTTTACCTCTTACTTTAGCTTTGTTGATCTGAATAATTGTTATAGCGTCTCAATTTTCATATTGCCTTTTTTAGCAATGAACGGGATGTCTATCTTTCCCATGATCCTTTTCTAAACATTCTTGAAAAATGATAAGTTCATGTATGCCAAGTAATAAGCTATTTTGCTCTTTAATGAAATGGTCCTGCGCCTCTGTTATATAGATTGGTATACCCCCCACTAATTATGAAGCTTAGATATGTGATTAGCTGATCAGGTAAGCCCTCCATGTACTGTGCCTCTGCTATGACAGTGGGCAGGCTCAAAAGAAGATCCTATCCAGAGTCCCACCGTCCTTCTGCAAGCAGGTTTCTAAAAGAATTGGCACTCCGGGGCCTATTATTGGTTTCTCACCTCAAACCAGTGTGATGCATTCAATATGTTCTTTATGTTTTAATTCCAGATAGATGTATCTGTGTAATATTGCCGTAAAGTATTTTTTTTTCGCGAAAGCCAATATTGCCGTTCTTTTATTGTGTTTGAGCTTTATATGGCCCTAGCTTGTTTCTACTTGACAACATTATTGCCTGATAGACTAGGCTGCTTCCTCCCTTGAGGTCAGTAACTAATTTAGTGAAAAGAGAAAAGCTGCTTAATCTGCTTAGGGTATAGAAAAGCCTTACCCCAGGTGTATGCACACTCAATATAGTGTTTCCTGCCACGAGGAAGAAATAAATTTAGCAGTTGTAAAGTGCCATGAAAATAGTCCAATATAACATAGAACACTGGACAGTAGTCTTTCACGTTCATCAGTGTGATGAAATGCCTTAGCCGTGGTGCAGTGTTATTAGTCCTTTAAAATATATACTTTAATATGTTGGTATTATTAAATGGGCCCAATTGGTCCATCCTTTTAAGCCTGGGTAATTAAAAGTCCTAGTATGGCAGGTCTCGGATTTTTACAGACCCCACCCGATTTCCTTGGTTGTCATATGCACACTCTTATACGCTTAGAAAAATACTGGCTCAGCAGAATACACTGTCTTGCTTAAGTGGGCACTTATTAAATTTTTAATTTCCTCAGTGTTTTTGACCATTATGCAGAGAAAATATGAAAAACAGCTAGTTCCTATTGAACATTATCTTATTTTAGCTCTAGAGTTAAGTGAGAGTGTTGAGGTAAAACAAAATTCTTGAATGAGATGGTTTTACATCACATGTTTGCTTGTACTGGATGTTGGTAGATATTTGGAAACCTTTCCTGACTTCTTCACTTTAGTACTTTCTGGTGGAATTACAATTGTTGATCTGCCCTTTAGTTGTCCTAAATACCATATTGATCTTCTTGAGGTGCCTTTATTTCAGAATTCATTTTTTGGTTTTACTCTAGTGTGATTATCTGTACTTGAAAGAAGCATTGAACTTTAAATCTGATGTCTGTTTCTCCCTATACATGTTATTAGGTTATAATGTAGTATTGATATCTTAATATTCAATATTTTCAGGTGTTGGATGCATCTTGGTACATGCCTGATGAAAAGAGAAATCCACTCCAAGAGTATCAGGTGCTGACCCATCTTAATCTATGTGGTGGTCAGTGGACTTTTGCGTATTTCTTGCTTCGCATCAGTCCAGGCTTCACTGATATTTAATTATTTATAGATATAGTTCTATTTTTACTTCTTACTACCTATACTCTTTCCTCAAAATGCAATTGTTAGCTATCCTTGTTTGTAGCTTGATATTGATCTGAAGGTCACATACCCATGTTTCCACTCCTATATATTTTTTTTAAAGGTGAATTTTTTTAAGAACTTCATTTTTTGACAGGTTGCACATATTCCAGGTGCACTTTTCTTTGATGTCGATGGCATATCAGATCGAACAACTAATGTAAGATACTATAGCCTTATTAAGTACTAGTTAATGAATCCTAAGCGTGGTTTTCCTTGTGAAAAGATTTAAAGCCCACTATCTTAACTAATTCATGTAGTTCTGCGGAACTATTTTCTGTATTGAGTTTCCTTCTGTATTTGCATACGCCTTCTCTGGTAGTCAAGAGAAAGAACCCATCTTTGCAGCGTAGATCAATGCTTCTAAGCAGCATTTCTTTTGGTTATTAAATGAGTGGAAAAAGTGCATTATCAATAATTTATTGTAGTGGTGAAGCTGGTAAACCACCTTCTGAAGATCTAACTTTCATGACTTTACTTTTAGAAATGATCTTTTTTGTTTGCCAGTCTGAAGAAAACTTGATAAGCTCGACAATTTACATTTTGTTTACTTGACCAACCATCACGAAAGCAAGTATAGCAAGTAAACTAATCAACACGACTTATGGAATAGCAATTAATGCAAAAGCAGTAGCTCCATTAACTCTAAAACTAAGTACAACCTCCCTTCCACTTTGAATTTCCAATAGATATAAAATATTCTTTTCCAACTTTGCTCTTTTCTAAATTTTCATGATAGGTAGGAATTAGGATAAATGACCATGCATGACTCATTAATAACCTTTAAGAAGGTTTATTAGTCATTTTATTCAATTAATCATTAGTAATAAATGACTTGCTTAATATGTGTGAATAACAAAAGCCACAGTTATAGTGGAAAGAAGGTACTCCCCTCCGTCCCGGAGGAATTTGCACCCTAGGGGGTGACACATTTTTTAAGAAAAATGTGTTTTTAAATTAAATAGTGGCATATGGATAAATATGTGTATAGTTTGTGAGTGTGCATGCAAATCAATGTTTACTTTTTTAGTAGTATGCAAATTCGTGTGTGACATTCAAATAAGGAAAGTGTGCAAATTCTTATGGGACGGATGTAGTAGTAATTTTCTATGGGGCCACAGAAAGCGGTGGTGGATATTTACTCTTGCAATCTCTTCTTCAATCCTAGCTCTTTTCGATCACATCTCTGAATATTTGAATTGATTTGTGTTCATTTAACTTTTTCATTTAGTGAATCATCTAGATTATTCTGCATTTCTTTCTGTTCCATGTAACTGCATTATTGTTTGTTCACGTGTATTTTCACATGTAAATCAAAACCTTATCCTTATATGATGTATGTAGTTGCCGCATATGTTGCCATCAGAAGAAGCCTTTGCTGCTGCTGTTTCTGCACTAGGTATTGAAAATAAAGATGGTCTGGTTGTTTATGATGGAAAGGGAATCTTTAGTTCTGCTCGTGTTTGGTGGTTAGTTTTTATTTACATATTTAAGCGAACATATTTTGCAATATTATAGGGAAATTGGGGATATACCACTTTCAAGTTTCATTTGAGAGAAATGCCACCCCCCATTGTTTTATAAAATTTCCACCTACTTATCCTTGATGTATTTCACTTAACACTTACAATCTATGCAACTCATTTGCGATTGCGGTTACAACCCTTCCGTGACTCCGCGACCCTTATGCAACTATAACCACAAATCCTTCTCACTCATCTCGCAACCACTGCACAACCTTTCTGCAACCACACTACATATTCCACTACATCACGACCAAAATTTGAGTATAAGGGTATTTAAGTCAAAATAATTTTATGTGGTATTTCTGCGAAAAATAAAATAAAATTTTGAGTGGCATTTATTTAAAATGAAACTGAAGGTGACATATCCCCAGATTTCCCAATATTTACTTAATGCATGCTTTTGATGATCATGGATTATATAATTTAATTACTGTTTCTTTCAATGAACAGGATGTTTCGAGTATTTGGGCATGAGCGGATCTGGGTTTTGGATGGAGGCCTGTCGAGGTGGCGTGCTTCAGGCTTTGATGTTGAGTCCAGTGCTTCAAGTGATGCTATCTTGAAAGCTAGTGCTGCCAGTGAGGCAATAGAGAAAGTGTATCAAGGACTACGGGTAATTTTTATGTTATCTGTTGAGTTATATATCTAACTTGATTCCCCTTTCAAAATCTGAGTTCCAGGCTACACTGACACGATTTTCAAATTTAATGACATCTTATATCTTGTTTAAATTCTGCTGTAATTTTTAGCATTTGTTTTATTATACACCTCCCACTTCAAGAATAAATAATGTCACTTGATATCTGCAGGTTGGACCAATTACTTTCCAGACCTATTTTCGGCAACATCTTGTCTGGTCACTCGAGCAGGTTCCTCCCCCCCCCACTTCCATCGGTCATAATGTAGATCATAGCTTCGAACTTGTGTGCTGTGTTGCTTGTTATCCTTGTCTTAGTGTATGTCTTTTTCGGGGGTTGCCAAGGGTGACCAGTTTGGGCACTTGTCGAATTTATGCCATACTTTCGAGTCTTACTAGTTGCCCAGCAACTCAAGCAAATTTATTTGGGACTGTTATGAAGGTGACATGTACTATTCTAGCTGAGTGGAGACTTGTTATAATATGATTCTCTGTGTTACTAGTGGACTCTTATTAGGTTTGTTTTTTCTGCCTCTATGTAGATCTTGCTTTCGAAACTGATCACCTTCTGCTCTGTTGAATTTGACAAGCAGAAGAGATGTGCAACTTAGTTTTGTCTCTATTAATTGCCCCAAACTGCTGGTGCTCAAATTATGTTTCTTTCTGATTGGCTTTGCATTTAACAGTTTTGTTGTTGGATATATTGAAGCTATATATTTCTGCTTGTTATTCAGGTTCAGAAAAATATTGAGGAACAAACCCATCAGCATGTAGATGCTCGTTCAAAAGCTAGGTACATTATTTACAACATATTATTCTAGTAGTGATCCTGTGCTTTATACGTACTAGGGACTACAATCACCTATCACCTAATATTCTTAATAGGGAGTTTGATCTGCTGTTCTGTCGTCTTCTGGTTGTTTTGGAAGATGCGTCGTTCTCATAATCAATCTAATTCACATGTACTTATTTAAGGGTTTTATAATTACATAAATTGCAATGTGATAATTCTATTGGTTGAATTTATATTTTGTTATTATTAATATTGTTTGTTTTTCCACATATGTGACAGCTTTTCTTGAGATGGAGATTTTAAAATACATGAAAATATAGACTTAGAAATTATTAATTAATTAATATTAATATTATGAATTACTAAAATTATAAGAATTTTACCTTTAAAATCATATTTTATTTTTCAAATATATATTCCATATGTCGTAAAAAAAATATGTTTTAGAATATAATTTTACCTTTTAAACTAGAATAGTCATATAACTTTGTGACAGATTTTAATATAAGATTCACATTATTTTTTAATTCTTAAAATAGATTAATTTTTTACTCCCTCCGTATTTCTATAAGTTGCTCGTTGCTTTTGGGCACACAAATTAAGGTAAAAGTGAAAAAGTATAAGTGATGTGATGGAAAAAGTGAAAAAGTATAAGTGATGTGATAGAAAAAGTGAAAAAGTATGAGTGATGTGATGGAGAAAAGTGAAAAAGTAATGAAAATAGTGTAAAAAGTATTGAAAATAATAATAAAGAAGTGAATAGTAGTTTCCAAAAAAGGTAAAAAAGTAATGAGCAACTTATAGAAAGACGGAGGGAGTATTTTTTTATTTTTCCATGAATATCTTAACTTATTATTCTTGGATGTCAATGTATTTATATTAAATCACATATATCTACTAATAAATATTATTAAATAACCAATAATTTTTTTTTGTATTTATAATATACATATTTATTAGTATTATTTATTATATTGTATGCTGCTAAAATAGACTATTTTAACCGTGTAATACGCAGCACTCTATGTTAGTGTGTAATAATCGTTTGGTATAGTTGATGAATTTAATTTAATAATACTTGAAACCAGTTTTACTTTCTTGAAGGAAGTTAACTGTTTTGATTATTCATAGAGTATAAAGATGGTAGTTACACAAAAGTTCTGCTGATGATCCAACACCTTCCATACTGAAAGGCAGTGATATGCATCTTCTTTAAATCTTACTCTAGTAACATTTGTTATGCTTATATATATGCCTGCTCATGGTTTTGTTTGGGATCAGGTCCATCAGAGATTAATTAATAAATATAATTTACAATTGATTATTTCCCTGAATAGAGTGTAAAGCTCGGTACATTTTTTAATAGAGAGTGAAAATTGTTGGCTTTAAAGAGTTTCTACGAGCATTAGCTTGTAGAAAAGGATTAGAGTCCTTGTGTCAGATTCGTATCTGATTTTAAAAAAAATAAAAAAAATTCTTCTTCACAGGTTTGATGGAGTTGCACCAGAGCCGCGAAAGGGAATAAGAAGTGGTCATGTCCCTGGTAGCAAATGTGTACCCTTTCCTCAGGTAGAAGACTACGTGTAATTGGAACTTATGATTCGTTGGCGCCTTTCTGAAATCTGAAAGCCTGCACATCTGTGTAATCAATCTTTTACCTCCAAGGTTTTCCATAAAACAGAGAATGGGATAATTTAGTTGCTTGTGGAAAGTTGTGAACATATTATGATTTCTACTTTCTGTTGTACCAATTAGTCAATCTTAATTTACAACTGGAAGCTATGGTTCTGCTCTTTCTTGACACGTGTCTATGATCCAGGGGACTGGGTTTGCTTTTGTGAGATGAACTCTCATTTTTCCCAAGTCTTCTATCTCTATTTATCTCTTTCTTTCTCTCTTTTGTCGTTTAAATGCATTTTTTTCTAAAAGGTATCTGTGGTTTCTTTCAGGTCCTGGATACCTCTCAGACACTCTTACCTGCAGATGAGCTCAAGAACAGATTTGAACAGGAAGGTTAGAATAACATTTCTTGTGTTTATTCAGTTTACAATCCTTTGGTTAATTGATTGTTCAAATGTTTTGATACTGCCCTTTCTTGATGCAGTAGACGTGTCCTTTTCTTTTTTAACAGAGCTGATCCCTTGAACAAATGCATATTCAGCCAATGTACTTTATTTTCAACTTTCTCGCCCATGCAGTTCTTTCTTTTTCACTTTGCTCCTTGGTATTTTCAGTTTTATTTTTAATTTTGTCATGCACATCTTTTTGTTTTTGAACTTTACCCATTTAAATTTGAAATAAAAGGTGAAAGTCTGAGGTATAAAGTATGTACTAAGAAGTAAAAAAGTATGTAAATGCAAGTACAGAGCCAAAAGACAAAAGTTCACAGAGTTTAAATTACAAGGGCAAAAAGTTTACTTTCACTAAGAACTTGTTCTCGTACAGGAATCTCGTTGGACAGACCCGTAGTAACATCATGTGGTACTGGTGTAACTGCGTGTATTCTGGCATTGGTGAGTTCTGTTCTTCACCTACTTAACCACTCTCGTAACTGAGATAAACCCTGTATGCTGTTGATTACCTTTTATCATTAATTATTGGTCTTGATGATCATAACTCTGTTATTACCTTGTATAATTGCGTAAGAATTCGGGAGCTAGTTTCTGTCAACTCCATAATTTCTTAGAGGAAATCTTACATGAGAAGGTTCCATGTATGAGATGTAATACTTTTGCTTCTTTTGATGATACTTTTGAAATTTTAGTGTCAAGCTACAGGCTAAAATATCCCGTCTGTTGAGTTTTTATGATTTTCATATTAGATATTGACTGTGGTGAGCTGCTGATTTCAGGGTCTTCACCGGATAGGGAAGACAGATGTGCCTGTATATGATGGGTCATGGACAGAATGGGGTGCACATCCTGATACACCTGTCGACTCTTCCGAAGAGCAGATGTAAGTTGTGATTTTGGTCCTTTGGGTACGCCCGACGAGTTAATGATGAAAAGGGTATGTAAAATTGACAGGAAAAGAAAAGAAAATCCTGGAGAATTTCATTTGCCAATGTCTGGATAAAATAAACCGACTCTGGTATACATTTTTTTGTTTTGTTATGAAGTTAATCTTTCTTGTTGCGTTTATCTATGGGTCTATAATATGCATTATGTGTGGCTATTAGTACATGGTGGAATTAATTAGCACCAGCATTTATGGAAAAGAATTTCTTGTGATACATTAATTTAGCCAGAAAATAATTTTAAGTTGTGTTAGGTGATTAAGTAACATCTCTCTTCCAACTAACAATTGTCTTTTACACAATTATCATTGATTCTTGTCATGCAAGAGTGTTACGCTCATGGATATTAATGTTCAGAGGATAGCCATTTTTTCAAAAAAGGAAAAAATGAATAGGTACTATAAATAAAGAGAACTAGAACTAGGTATATCATAACTGTGGGGAAATATTTTATTTTTAAGACAACATGTTAGGGGATTTGCAAGAGGAGGCCCGTAAGTTTGTTGGCTGGCTGGCAATTCAAGGACCGTAATTTTTTTAACTTGACAATTTAAGGACCGCAATTTTTTAACTTCACAATTTAAGGTTCACAGTTTTTTAACTTGGCAAATTAAGGACAAATTGACGCGTATAAGCTCCAATTGAGCTGAAATCGTTGGTCCAAGATGTGCGCATTTAGGCTTGTCTTTCACAAAAACACTCTATATCTCGATGTTCATGGTTGGACCGGACATGGTGGATAAAAACATATTTTAGATTTTCTTGAAGATGCATTTTTATTGAAGTGAGAGGAGAGCTGCGTTGATTTTGGAAAAAAAAAGAGTACTGCTATGTTTTTATTGAAGATTAGGGTTGCTGCATTTTTTAGGAGAACAACATGTTTTTTTTCTTACTGTTTATTTTTTACATTTTTATTTAGGGGAAAAGGAGAGAGTAGGGATGTGACAATTAAGTGTGACGTGGCTTTAGATGGGCTCAACTTTTAGAATTAAGCCCGAAATCGTCCATCACGTGTCAATCTCGTGCAATTTCAGTCCTATTAAATTGTCAAATTAAAAAATTACTGTTCTTAAATTGCAAGTCCGCAAACTTAGAGATCTTCTTTTTCTGACCCCTTAACTATTTGGCCTTAAAAAAAAAAAAAAGAATTTCCCTTAACTCTGCGAGGATGATGTTTAACAAAACAACAAAGGAAAAGTCAAAATTGGAGTGCAAGTGTTGAATAAAAGGATTGTATTGCAATGATGTATAAAATTTTTGTACACCTGCCTTTACCCATTTCTTAGGTGCAACTTCATTACTAGGATAAAATGTCCTTTCTAACTCGCAATTTGCATGGAAATTGAAAACTTTATAATCGGAAGGGGAACACAAATTTGATGGTGAAAAAGTAGAGGGACTACAAATTTACTTGGTCCACAATTAGAAGATGAATTACACTGCTTGAAATTTGCAAAATTGAGACGATGGACTAGTTTGAGATGCGAGAGTGATTTTTGTGTACAGTAAATATGCACTTGAATTTTATAAAGCGGTGTAGTTTCATAGTCAACAATATTAATCAATAATAACCTAAGCTAACTTCTAATATACTTAATTATAAAATCGAATAATAAATTTAAATTAATTTTTAAATATACTACTTTAAAAGTAGAAGCAGAAGTTGAACCAGACATTCTTAATATTTTCGGACCGGTTGGATTGGATTTAACCATTAGTAAAGCGATTGAGCCAGTATGACATCACAATTAAATAATATATAATTATATACAAAAATTAAAGATATAATAAATAATTTTTCTCTAAAATTAATAATGTGCAAATTACGATAAAAATTAAATAAGTATACATCTATTGTTGTTTAAAGTTCAATTTTTTTAACAATTTAAATTAAATGTCAATATTTTACTAAAATAAGTTGACAAATATATCATAAAAATGTAAAATTAAATTCATCAAATGTCTTAAAAATATCAAATGTATAGGAAGGTCATCAAATGTCTACGATTAACAATTAACATAACAAATTTTAATTTGAAAAAAATATCCAAATTAACACCACTAAAGCTCGATTTTATGATTTCAAGTTCAAATTTCATATATGACTTAGTAGAAAGATATGAAAATAGTAGATTAAGAGTTTGGAAAAAAATAATGATAGAAAACGCGATTGAGCTGATATAAAATAAAAAATCAAATTTGATAAATTGAGTTTCAATAAAATTTATAAATTACAAAAAAAAATATATCAAAGATTTGTTTTAACAAATATGGTAAAAGCATCGAGTTGACTAATGCAACAAGTAATCAGTCCGACTCATTTTTGACTGCACAAGGCACTTCAGAAAAAGAGCGATCCAATGCTTTCGAACTGTTCGATATTTATTGTCCAAGTAGTGGTTCGACCAAATTGACCAGTCGGTCCAACCCGCTTTCTAAAACATATGTAGTATAGTCGGATGCAAATGAAAGACGTGCGTATTGTCAAAAGTGGGTATAAAAGGTTGTTGTTATTTGAGATGGGCCCTGTTAAGAAAATAGAAAAAAGGAAAGCTATGCCGGTGGAGAACCAGTGCCCTAAAAGCAAATTTCGACAAGACCGAGGTATAATCGGTAACAACCGTTTGCTCCCAAGGTTAATACATGAACTCCACTACTACAATTGCAGAGATAGAAAGAAAGGTTCTAGTTTTTCTTATGTTGTATCCCAAAAGAGTCAAAGTATATCAAGGATGCAAATGACGCTTAGCGGTCGTCGGGCGGTTGAGTGTTGCCAAGCGCTAAGACCGCCTAGGCGGTGTTTAGGCGCCGCCTTGACGGTGCCAAAGTTTTTCCATTTTTTTATTTTATTTTTTATTAATATTAATTTTTTTCTAAACATATATTAATAAAAATATACATTATAAATAATTTATAAATTTAAAACATAATTAATAACTATCACAAAATATAAAAAGTCAACAAAATATTAAAAACTATCATAATATGACATTGTCCAACTTCTAAATGAAACATAAAAAGAGCAAAATACATAGAACGAATAAATTATGAAGTCGTTCAATTAAACTTTTATTTCTTAGTAATTTAGTAAATTAGTTTTTATTTTTTAATTTTAGTTCTAACTTTTAAATTGAAATAAAAATTAAAAAAGAAGAGTAAATAGGCGGTGCCAAATGTGTTGACGAATTTTTTTCGGTGATTTGATCTTGGCGTCAGCGGCCGAGTGCCTTCAAGGGCCTAGGCGGTCTCGGCGACCGCCATTTACATCCATAAAGTATATAGATAGAGTGTGTCTATTGTGCACTAGGGTGCATAGTATGCACTCTTAATTGGGTCTCAATTTATATTTTCATCTGTCAAGAAGCTTCATCTCCATCCCAATCGTTCCAACGAAACCCCTCATATGTATCCCATGCTTCCTCGAAGTGGGAAGATGAACATAATGATATTCGACTCGTGGGGCACCGAGTTGAGCAAGGTAGCCCTCGACGATTTGCCTACAGGCCCAGAGGCTTTAGAACTAGCGGCAAAATTCTATTATGGAATGGCCATAGATTTGACAGCAACATATCGGGTTTGAGATGTGCAGCAGAGTATTTGGAAATGACAGTGGAAGAAGGAAATTTGATATTCAAAACCGAGGCTTTCCTCAGCTACGTAATTCTATCCTCATGGAGGGATTCAATACTAGTATTGAAAAGCTGCGAGAAGCTGTCACCTTGGGCAGAAAATCTCCAAATTGTGCCAAGATGCAGCGAGTCTATAGTCTGGAAAGCTTGTGCAAATCTCCAAATAAATTTCAGTTTACTACTTATAATACCCAAAAAAAAAAATTATAATATCAAAACAATAATTTATAAATGAATAAATCCAAAAAATAATTTATAATACCTAAAAAATAATTTAAAATACTTAAAGAACAATATATAATACCCAAAGAATAATTTATAATATCCAAAGAACAATTTATAAATAAATAATTAATAAAAGAGTAATATACAAAAAATAATTTATAATACCAAAAATTAACTTATAATACCCAAAGAAGAAGTTATAATACCTAAAGAATAATTTATAATATTCAATAAACAATTTATAAATGAATTATTGATAAATAATACATAAAATTCATAATACTCAAAGGACAATATATAGAATAATTTATAATATCCAAAGAACAATTTATAAATGAATAATTAATAAACGAGTAATACTCAAAGAACAATTTATAATACCCAAAGAACAATATATAATACCCAAATAATAATTTATAATGTCCAAAAAATAATTTATAAATAAATAATTAATAAATAAATAATTAATGAATGACCAAATAACATCTTATAATAACCAAAGAATAATTTATAATACACAATGAATAATTGATAAATGAATAAACTTAAATAATAATTTATAATACCTAAAGAACAATTTGTAATACTCAAATAACAATATGTAACTAAATAATAATTTATAAATAAAAAATTAATAAACGAGTAAAAATGGTCAAAGAACTATAATACACCAAAAACATCTTATAATATTCAAAGAACATCCTATAAATGAATAATCAATAAATAAATGAGTATAAATAAAAAAAAATTATAATACCCAAATAACAACTGAATAATACCCCAATAACAAATTTAAGTAATATCCAAAGAACAAGTTTAAATAATACCCCAAGAACAAATATTAACAAATCTAAGTAATATCCAAAGAACAAGTTTAAATAATACCCCAAGAACAAATATTAGTGTATTTATAGAAAAATCTAATTAAATTTAAAATTGAATATATATATATATATATAAACCTATTTGGAGTATCTTTACTTCAGTTACAGCTTCTCCGAGTATCTCATTTTCTTGCGGTTCTTTTTAACAGAAGATAAAAAAGTATATTTCAAGGTGTAAATAATATTTTATTTAAATATTATTTATATTAATATCACATATTAAAGGTTTATTATATTAAATATATTATATTATTATAATATAAATTAAGGGAAGTTAAGTAACTGCTAGTGCAGTTAATTCCCTTTTTACTCTTGGATAAGAAAAAAGATATTCCGATGAATATTCTACGGATGTGATTTTTCATCCCAAGAGATCAGAAACACATACATTTTGTCATATACACACAGACATAACATACAATACTAATTCGTGGAGATTTGGTTTGCAATTACTGCAACTGGGACCCCGAGGACGTGGAAAGGACGATGATTACAATCTGGTTCAAATTAATTTCGCATTGCATTTACAGATGTCAGATTCTTAATTATCGTGTTAGAATGTCTGGGCCCAACATATGGTATCAGAGCCCATATGGTTGTATCCCGTCCTGAAGCATCAATTTTTTTATTTGGAATTTTATGATCATATGATTATTACTGCACGTGTATTCAGAGGCATGATTGCGTAGTTTTTTGACATTTTGTTATGATATGTCTATCCATATGAATGTTTATTTTGTCTTTCATGCCAGTTTTTTTTTTATTATGTATACGTGATTTTTTTTTCCTAATCAATTGATGCTTCAGTTTACTGTTCCCAGTCCGTTGATGCCCTGGATATCTCCCTAAATTGCCTGATTACATTAGTTCATGCGATTTTGGTGTCCCGTGAATTTTCACCCATTTTATGGGTTTATTCAATTCCTACCAAAAATGTAATTTTTTGATATAGAACAGTAGCCCTCGTCACCAGGATCACGGTGATATTTTTTTCACATTTCTTGGCTTTGTAAATTGTGAGATATGAATTTTTAAAATATTTTCGAGTCCTGAGCTTTTTTTTTTAAAAGTTTCAGAAAATTGGGGGGCCTGTTTTTGAAAATTTGAGTTTTTGGAGGGACTCGAAAATAATTTTGAAAAGTATTAGTCAGTCAAATCAGAACTTCGCCGTTGACCGGCCGACCTCCGGCGGTGGCGCGTGGAGGACACGCGCCGACGAGGCGGTGGTCCGGCTGCGAAGCGTGCCGGCGACGCTCCGGGACCGGCGGTGGCGTGTGAGGCCTACGCGCCGGCAGTCAACCGGCGGCGGCGGCGGCACGTGAGGCCCACGCGCCTGCGGCTATCGAAACTCCGGTGGGCGCGTGCAATTCACGCGCAGGCAGTAGGCAGCACGTGGCGGCGCGTGACAGCGCGTGGCGGCGCGTGGGAGCGCCAGCCGACTCCTGGTGGCGCATAGGGGCGCATCGGACCCTTTTTCGGCACGTTCTTCACGTTCTACTGTGTTTTCTGGGGTGTTCTTCGTATTTTGATGTGTTTTGAGCTGTTTTTACTTACTATAAATGCATGTTTTAGCCTATCATATGCGTTTGTTTATTAGAAACTCCTGTCTAAATGTTTATTTTTGGAAATTGTTGAGTAATTACGATTATCTGAGAAAGTGGGAGCCAAGAAATATAACTTTATTACACTTGTGAATATGCCTACTTTGAGGAAATTCATGTGTTGCAGTTTTTTAATTGATTGTTGGTCAATTTTTTTTGGCTGCTCATTTTTCAGGTATGTATCGCAGAACGGTTTCCACTCACGACATAGAGACTAAGTTTAAAGTTCTTCATAACTTCCTACACTACAAGATGAAGCCCACTCACAACCTTAGTGACCATTATGTTGAGTTGGTCGAACTGTTCAACCAATTTGTATTTCTGATTAACAACGGCCTACTATCCGCCCATTTACTGAAGGTCATAAATGATCCTTACACTTGGGCTAGGACACTCCCGCGCTATTTGCACGAGACTTTTTGGGATCAGTATAGGATCAAAGATCAGAGGCCAAATGGTCGGGAGGTGATGGAGGCTATTGCACTAGCTTCCATTAAGACTGAGGGTAGTCAAGCACTTAGGACTATATGCTCGGGGATGGGTGGTATTCGTCGATCTGGTCTTATGAGTCTGACCAGACCTAGGAATGATCGAGTAAAGAATCCACACTTAGATCCTATGGCAAAAGCAATCTATAGTGCGGCGACTAAGGGGCTCGATAGAAAAAGAATTGAAAAGTCTGATAAGCAATTGGCTCGTTCTGTTCGTAGGAAACTTGTTTTTCCAGATTAATACACTGTTGTTGTAGTTCATCTAGGTTGTGTTTTATTTTGTTATCAGCTTGATACATTTTGATGATTTAACTGATTGATCTATGGTAGCTCGTCTGTTGTGTTTTGTTTTATTTTCAGCTTGATACATTTTCTGATGATTTAGCTGAAAGTATTATGGTAGTTCATTTGTTATTGTCTGATATGAAATATATGAACTGATTTGTTGTTTTATGTTTTGAAACAAAAATCTGTTTTTGAGATGCATGATTAGATTGAAGATTAGTAACTTTAAGTTATTTTTCGACATCAAGTCTTGTGTCGATATTAAGATGTTTTATTTTAGCTTAACATAAGATTTTAACATGAAACACCTTTAACATTATCGAATCACTTCTTTTCATAAAAGACAATGACTTCAAAATCAATAGTAGCTGAGCTTAACAAAGGAGAAAAACTCAATGGGGACAATTATGACACCTGGCGTCATAAGATATGGTACATTTTGGACGAACAAGACACACTGGATGCTATAAACCAATTCATGAAAGATCCGGGAGTTGGAACTGGAAATCAGGGAAGGAGGGACCAAGAGGCTTACCTTGCGTGGAAGAAAAAGAACTTCACTGCACGTGGTATCCTTGTTAGTTCAGTGATCGATGAAATGATCCATGAGTGTGAACAACACAAATCTGCACATGATATCTGGGTTTATCTGTGTGATAAATATGGTGGAACGTCTGTTACTAAACTGAGACAGTTGACCATAAAGTTCGACACTTATAAGAAAAAGCCGGATCATAACATCAGACAACACCTTAGGGAGATGTCAAACATGATCCTTGAACTTAAAACTGCTGGTCACGCTTTTTCTGATGAACAACAGATCCAAGCCCTGATACGCTCGCTGCCAAATCAATGGGAACATCTTAAGGTCAATTTGACCCACAATGAAAGTATTAGAACTTTTGGTGATGCAGCTCGACATGTTGAGCTGGAAGATGAAAGGCTAGGAGCTTTTAAATCCTCTTCTGCTGCCTTCTATGCCGGTTTTAGTTCCAAAGGAGCTTCAAGTGGGCTTCAAGAGAAAGAGAAACTGGAAGAAAGGGAAGAAGGGTAAAAGATCTAACAATGATAAACCAGTGAACAATGCTCAAAACAAAACTGATGAGAAGAAAGGAAAGAAAAAGCGTGGGAAAAAGAATAAGAAGGATAAGAGTAAAATGACTTGCTATAACTGTCACCAGTTAGGTCATTTTGCTAGAGAATGCCCTGAGCCCAAGAGGGACAAGGTAGATCCATCTAATTCTATTTCGAGTATTATAAATGTCTCTAGTACTGTCTTATTAACTGAATCTTTTCCTTTGTGGATTATAGACTCAGGGGCAATTGACCATGTGACGAGAGATAGGGGAGCGTTTGTTGATTTTTGTCGTGTTCCATAGGGGACAAGATGGATATATGTAGGAAATAATGCTCGTGTTGAAGTCAAAGGACTTGGAACTTGCAAACTTGACCTTGACAATGGTCGAGCTTTTATTCTACATGATGTGCTATTTGCTCCTGATATCACGCGAAATCTTGTATCTGTATCAGTATTACTTAAATTAGAATTTGAAGTATTGTTTACTAAAGACTCGGTTTTTATTAGCAAAGATGATGTGTGTTATTGTAATGGATTTATGCACGATGGTTTTATGATTTTAGATTGTAATCGAACATCTTTTAGGTATTATGATGATTATTCATATTCACTAAATGCATGTTCCTCTAGTAATGCTTGTTTAAATGTAGACATATGACATGCTAGATTAGGTCATATTGGGCAAGATAGGATGAACCGTCTTGTAAAAGAAGGGTTATTGAATCTTACTTCAAAAGTCGAGTTACCTAAGTGTGAACACTGTCTTGCTGGAAAAATGACTAGAAAACCATTCGGCAAAGCCATTAGATCCGAACTTCCATTGCAAATAGTTCATTCTGATATTTGTGGTCCTGTTAATGTAAGAGCCCGACATGGAGCGTACTATTTCATTACATTTATTGACGATTATTCACGTTTTGGTTATGTCTATTTGATTTCTCACAAATCTGAAGCATTGGATTGTTTTTTCGTTTTCTAAACGAAGTTGAAAATCAAAAGAACAAAACTATCAAAGTTTTAAGAACTGATAGAGGACGTTAATATCTTTCTGATCAATTCAAAGAATTATGTAATGAAAAAGGGATTATTCGACAATTGATAATTCCTTACACACCTCAACAAAATGGTGTGGCTGAGAGAAGGAATAGAACATTGTTGGGAATGGTGAGGTCTATGATGGCACAAGCAAATTTACCTATCTCTTTTTGGGGAGATGCGTTACTAACAGCTGCTTATATGCTTAATCGTGTGCCTACTAAATCAGTCGTTTCAACTCCTTATGAATTATGGACTGGTAGAAAACCAGACCTAAGTAACCTTAGAGCATGAGGATGCGCAGCTTACATACATGACTCTACGAGTCAATATGGAAAGCTAGGTCCCAGAGGAAAGAAATGTATTTTCATTAGATACTGTAAGAACTCTAAGCGTTACGTTTTCATAGGAGATCAAGATGGGAGTATTACAGAAATAGAATCACGAAATGCACATTTTCTGGAAAATGAATTTCCTAACAAGGGTGGAATTGAAAAAGTCGATTCAATTTTTGAGACAGTGGAAAACCAAACCCTATCTAATCCAAGTGGGAGTGGTATTTCTAAAAATGTGGATCTTGATAGATTTGTCCCAATTGAGGATCAAACCATTCTTAATGAGGACATTTTATCTACAGACGGTCCTACAGAACCACAGTCTCGGAAAAGTTGTAGGAAATCAATGCCAAAAAGGCATTATGACATAGAATGTCATGCCTTCTTTGTTTCTCCAGAAAATGGGGATATTTCTCCAGTGGATTAAGAAGAGCCTAAAACTGTAAAAGAAGCTCTAACTTGTCCAGCAAAAGAGAAATGGAAGAAAGCAATGGAAGAGGAAATGAAGTCTATGAAGTCAAATCAAGTCTGGGAACTTGTTGACCTCCCAAAAGGACGCAAAGCAATCGGGAATAAATGGATTCTTAAGATTAACAGAAAAGCTGATGGCTCAATAGAAAGGTTTAAAACTCGCTTAGTGGCAAAAGGATATACTCAACAAGAGGGTATAGATTATGAAGAAACCTTTTCGCCTGTAGTGAGATTTGCCTTGATTCTTTTACTCCTAGCTATAGTAGCAAGTATGGATTTAGAATTGCAGCAGATGGACGTTAAAATTGCTTTTCTCAATGGAGAATTAGAAGATGAAATCTACATGCATCAGCCTGTAGGATTTGTTCTTCAAGGTCAAGAGGATAAAGTTTGTAAGTTGAAAAAGTCAATTTATGGACTTAAGCAATCCTCGAGACAGTGGTATTTGAGATTTCACTCGACGGTAATCTCATATAACTTTGTTATGATAAACGAAGACCACTGTGTGTATGTTAAACGTTCTAAGAACAATTTTGTGATTCTATCTCTGTATGTAGATGACATACTATTAGTTGGAAATAACAAAGAGTATCTTGAAACTATCAAGAGATAGTTGTCTTCAAATTTTGAAATGAAAGACATGGGTGAAGCAGAATAACATTCTTGGTGTCAAGATCCAAAGGGATCGCTCGAAAAGGTTATTGGGTTTATCCCAAGAGACTTACATCAGGAAACTTTTGGAACGATTCAAAATGAAAGACTGCAAACCACTAGATACTCCTGTTATGAAGGGTGAATCTTTGAGCCTAGATATGTGTCCTAAGACTCAAAAAGAAAAATATGAAATGTCCAAAATACCATATGCCAATGCTATTTGTAGTCTGATGTATGCAATGTTGTGCACACGAGCAGACATTTGTTATGCTGTTGGTCTAGTCAGCAGGTATCAGTCTAATCCTGGTCGACAGTGAAAAGGATTTTCAGATATCTAAAAGGGACTGCAGACTATCATCTTTGCTATCAAGGAAACAATATGACACTCAATGGGTATACAGACGCAAACTGGAGTGGTGATTTGGATGAATGAAAATCAACTTCCGGTTATGTCTTCTTGCTCAACAATGGAGCAATATCATGGTGTAGCAAGAAACAGACTTGTATAGCACTGTCCACAATGGAATCTGAATTTGTGGCATGTGCTGCTGCTGTTCAAGAGGCTATTTGGTTAAGGAGATTCCTGAAGCATTTGGAGATAACTGATACCTCAGTGGGAGCTGTATCAGTTAATTGTGATAATCAAGCAGCCATTGCTTACACAAAAGATCTCAAATATCATGGAAAGACCAAACACATTGACACTAAGTTTAATTTTGTTAGAGACATAGTTGAAATGAAGAAAGTGATTCTGAAGTACATTTCTACTCATGACATGTTAGCAGATCCTTTTACCAAACCAATTGCTAGAGATGTTTTTATGAAACATGTTACAGGTTTGGGTTTGCATAGGATTTGATTCTATTTGAATGAAATGTTGAATGATGTTATATTAATGGTTATTGATGTAACTATTTGTGTTTTATTACATATATGTATTTTTTCATATATGAAAGTATGTCGACAAGTTATGATTGGCTCTCTCATACGAGTAATCACCTCTGTTCCAGTGGGAGCACAGAGATGAGATTATAATAAGAAATATAATCGAGATAGATTGGACCACAAAATCTGTCTTAACTTGTTTAATTAGCTAAATTTTACAAGATGTCCTGTTACACTTGAGGGTGGATGTCTGGGTTAAGTGCACAGAATGCATTTAATTTATAAATTTACGCAATGTCAAATTTAAATTAGACATACGCTTCCTTCATAAGAATTCAAAGACATTGTGACATGAGTTTTTTGACAAACTTCAAGTGCTAAATGACCCAAAAAGGAAATGAGAAAATATCCCTAAATTCTCACTAAGTATGTGTCCTTTATTTTAAACTTTTTACCCTTAAGACTTTCTACATAGTTTCTGTTGCTACTTTAGCATGTTTCCAATGACTATAAATTTTAAGAGCTATGCGGTACATGTCTAGGAAAGCAGCTACAGTGGGAGACTGTAGACTCTTAGCTAGAAAGGAAGAATGTCTTTATTTAACACATTCTAGTGTGATTCATTGACTAGTCAATCAAGCTGGGAGTTTGATTATGAATACAATAGAAATTCGCGAATATAGTTGAATATGTTCTATTTTGAGGGATTCAATAGAGATATGTCAACATGTGTTAAATGTTTAAATGAATTCTGGGGTATAACGAGATTGCACATATCCTCACATATCTCTATTGAGGTGCCATATATTCCTAACAGGTGTATGACATAGTAACTCATGCACTCGTGGGTCACACGAGGTATTTGTATCAATATGAATGTTGTTGATGATGATGAAGATGTGTAAGATATAATGAAACTTCATATGTGAGTGGGAGATGTAAATAATATTTTATTTAAATATTGTTTATATTAATATCACATATTAAAGGTTTATTATATTAAATATATTATATTATTATAATATAAATTAAGGGAAGTTAAGTAACTGCTAGTGCAGTTAATTCCCTTTTTACTCTTGGATAAGAAAAAAGATATTCAGATGACTATTCTACGGATGCGATTTTTCATCCCAAGAGATCAGAAACACATACATTTTGTCATATACACACAGACATAACATAGTACTAATTCGTGGAGATTTGGTTTGCAATTACTGCAACTGGGACCCCGAGGACGTGGAAAGGACGAGGATTACAATCTGGTTCAAATTAATTCCGCATTGCATTTATAGAGGTCAGATTCCTAATTATCGTGTTAGAATGTCTGGCCCAAAACAAAGAATAATCCAAGAGAATTGACCAACAAAATAGGAAGATAGATTTGGAACAAGTCGTTCCGAAAATATTTGTTTGGTCGTTCCACTACTTTGAATTAATAAATCGGATGATTTGTTATTTCAAATTTTTTAAATATAAATTGATAAATCGAGATTGCATATTCTTATATAAAAAATAACAAAATAAAGAAAATCTTATCAAAATTTTAGCTTAATATTTAAAACTTAACATACTAATATGTTTATATTTTAATTAAATAGCATGTTTAACTATGCTATTGAGAAAATATAAAAATATTCTTCAAATTACAACAGTATTTCACAATCTAACGGAGTATATTTTTGCTATATTAGTGATAATATGGTTACAATCTCGGATCATACCATCACATTCCATCTAAAAACATGGTGCGACAACATTCCCACTCATGGTGCAAAAAAAAACAAAAAAAACTACTATAGCCTATACGTGACCAATCATTGACCTATGTCATTATCTATATAGATAATGTATCGTAAAAATTATTAATTAAAATAAATAAAAGATTTACTAAAATTTATATTTTTTATTCTCTATAAATAGAGACCATAATTGAATTAAAATTCATCTTATTTATTTATAATTTCCATCTTATGCATTTTTAGTTTTATTTTCATCAAATGTTTCAAATGAATCAAGTTTTAATTTTATGTAGTAAATTTTTTCATGTTAATTAAAAATTAGTAGTAAAAAGATATTTTCATTAATTAATTTTAAAATAAAAAATAATTATTAATGATATATAATAAATTAAATAAAAGAAATAAAATGATACAATATTAGTTGATCTAGGTTGGAAAAATAGATGTACAGTAGATTGTATAAATAAATGAAAGAAAAATAATATTTAATTAATTGAGTGAGCTATGTTGGGGTAGTTGCTATAAACTTGGTAACAAATTAAAATAGAAATATGATAACCAGTGTTGATGCCTGCAGTTGGTATCGTACATAAGCCGGATCCAACTCCTGCAGCAGCATACTCAATTAAATATAATAACTCTACACATGACGTAAAGTTGTTAATTAATAAAGCCATCAAAATTCTGGAAAATGGAAATGATAGTATTTCTATATTTGTTATTTGGTCATGCATGGATCTTTTATTATTTTGTATGAGTGAATTAATATAATAAAAGTGTAAAATATTATTAACAAGACAGCAATTAATTAAAAGTTAAAATTACTTTGCTTTATTAATGGAGCTAGGGATGCCGTCGACCATTGCCTGTCGCCTATATATATATATATGATCCAATTGATACAATAATATTAGCAAACAATATCTATTCATCAACCAATTATAGAAGACAACACTGCATATCTCAGAAACTAATTAAAGATGGTGGAAACCTACCTCTATTTATATATGAGATTTGAGGCGGCGGAAAACAAGTGGTCGCTCTTCGTATAATATATATATATAGAAGGAAGGGATAATCATCATGCGCTCGAAACCCTAATCTTGCTAATTACCAAATTATCCCTACTTTTCTTCATTTTCTTGCTGACCATCCATTAATTTGATAGCCCGTTTTGGTCCATTTGGAATAATATTTTGTATTGTTTATTCTCGATCATATATTAGATAGATTTAAATGGCACAAAACTGTTAATTACATAAGGAACGTCAATTTGTAGAAAATTATTTTGATGATTAATGAATGATTAATTTATTTGTACGACAGTTTTTAATTTATCAAAATAAATAGTTTGATTTCGAAGAATTCTATGAATTAAAACTTCTAAATTACAAATTTTAAAAATATATAAATTAAAGGTGGGTCGACACGTTTAAACTCGCGACCCGCCTATTAGTGGGTTGGGTTGGGGGTTTAGCTGTCCATCATTTTTTTAACCCGTCCCATCAAAATGCGGGTTTTAACCCGTCCTGCTGACATGTGTAGATAGGCGAGAAAATTGCATTTTTGGTCCCACAGGACATGGACCCCTTTTGAAATGGTCCCAAGAATTTTAGACTTTGTCCCATTTTTTTTTTCTTTATAAAAAATGGGATAAATTTTGTATTCTTTTGAGTCTTTTGGGACCATTTGTGTAAAGAAAAAAAAAATTGTACCAAATCTAAAATGTTTGAGACCATTTTAAAATAGTTGTGTGTCATGTGAGACCAAAAGTGCAGTTCCCTCGTTGATAGGCCTAATTGTTGTTGGTTCTCTCTCTCTCAAAAAATCTTTTTTATCCTCTTGCCTCAGAAAATATCTTTTTATCCTCTTGCCCCAAAATCTATTTTACCCTAGGTTTTTTAAATGCTCTATTCTGCCATTACTGGACAATTTTATCCTTACTGCAATCCAATCTCATATTTCTATTTCAATTCTACATTCATCATTCAAACAACACTTTTTTATTAATCTTAACATACCATGTATTAAAACAAATTACACTAATATTATCTTAAAAAAAATTAAAATATAAATTTAATGAAAGCAGCTGGAAAAGGCCACAAGAAAATTTTACATCCAACAAGGTCCGGGGTCGGTCTTTTAGAGGGTCTTAGACTATCTTTATTGGGGGATCACATGATCCGTTCGCGTAATTTAAAAAAAAAAAAAAAAATTGCCTAATACTAGAGAGAAGTTGGACGAACGGTTCTACATAGAGAACTCATGGAAGCACAGTTCTCAATGTCATTCTAAGATATAAAGTGACACGTGGCATGTTGTGATTGGTGGTTGAATTTTTTTAGATAATATTTAAATTTTATATTTTGGATAATTATTTATAAAAACTATACCAAAATTCATAATTTTTTCCTCTATAAATAGAGATCAATATTGATACATTTTAAGTCACAACCTCATATTCTTTCTTTTCTCTTCTAATTTCTATCATTTTTAACATTCATCCAAATTATTTTTCTAGCTCCCCAAATTATCATAACTCCCAAAATTATCAATAATTTTAATCTTTTTTCGATACAGAATATATCCAAGCTCTCAATATTCTCAGTTTTCTTCAAATTTGAATCAAATTCCTATCCCTGAAAATATCCAAACATCGAAAAATATTTCTCGCAATTTGTTCAAAGATACAAATTCAAAAGTGGGAAAATCTATTTTTTCTGAGAAAGAGGAGTAGTCCTTTTGTCGTCTTGGATTTTCGTCAGTGAAGATAAAACATGTGGCAGAAATCAAAAGGCTGAGTCACTATGGGAACAAATTCATAAATTGTTTGAAAAAGCTCAAAAAGAAAAT
Organism: Prunella vulgaris; assembly: GCA_026898435.1. Classification (NCBI taxonomy): domain Eukaryota; kingdom Viridiplantae; phylum Streptophyta; class Magnoliopsida; order Lamiales; family Lamiaceae; genus Prunella; species Prunella vulgaris. The sequence continues at coordinate 792,328 of JAPKLY010000178.1, forward strand.
CCAGGGGAGATAAACGCAAAAAATAAGGACTCATTGAAAAGTTGTTTTAATGGACTTAACACAAGTGTCAACAAGTGGGTTGCCGCTTACAAGGAGGCATATGCGCGTAAAAGAAACATAATGAACGAACAAGATATTAAGAGAGAAGCTCAATCAATTTACTCCGTAGATGACCCAACGTTTCAGGACTTGCACGTGTTTAATAAAGTTATGTGTAAACACCCCAAGTGAGAAATAAAATTTAGATCGCAACTCAACACGTGTTCATACTGAAGACAGCGAGGATAATGAAGAAAGTGGTAGCAGCTCAAAGAGATCAATGACTAGTGAAGATGGGGCGTATTCGATCCCCACTAATCCAGAAATTCCAGGCAGTGGTGGTTCAATACACTACTACACATTTGCTCTTAGCAGAGCTCATGTGGAGATGAGCTCTCTAAGTTACCACTTGGAGAGCTCATTTCTACAAGAGCTATGTAAGTGCTTCGAAAAAAAAAAGTATAATAATTATAAAGCGGTTTAAAACCGCTATACTAATAAAATAGCTTTATAGAGCGGTTTAGAACCGCTGTATCAGGAATAGCGGTTCATAACCGCTCTGTAAGTGGCGCAATACCTACACTTGACAAATATTACTTCTCTCTTTCGGCCAAATCAGTCATCCACTATCAGTATACTTTTTCTCTCTTTATTCTCTCTTGTAAATCCCGAATAATCTCAGAAAAAGTTTAAAAAATTTCAAATTCAGATCCGGAACAGAACGAGAGAGAGGAAGAGAGGATGGAGCGACGCCTCTCATGGGGAAAAAATTAAAAAAAATTCAAATTCAGATCTGGAACAGAACGAGAGAGAGGAAGAGAGGGTGGAGCGACGCCTCTCATGGGGGCGCAGGCAGAGGCCACGCGAGAGGGGGGCTGGGTAACGGCAGCGGCCACATGTTTGTTGGGTTAAGGTGGATTTCGGCGTGGTAAGGCGACGATAAGAATGAAACAGGGGGGATGGCACGATGGCGAATCTCGAATCCGCGATTAAGTTAGTTGCGCCTGTGCCGAAGATCTGGTCGATTTCCACGCCCAAGATCCGCTCGATTTCGGTGCCGGCGCCGAAGATCCTGGGCCGGGTTTCTCTCACCCTTTTCTAATTTCTTCTTCCTAAAAATGGAGATCGATTTTCTGGGTCTCAACTTCTCAAATTACAGCGTCGAACAAGAGGGCCGAAGAATGTATTCACAGATACAGGTATATATATATATAATATACATATATTAATTAATTTTTTTTTATCTAATTTGGTTTACAAATTTTGAAATTTGATGGAATTTTGGTATTTTTGGTGTAAAGGAGTTGAGATATCCTTGTCTCTTAGTACAAATTCCCACAAAGAAATCCTTAATTTTCAAGAGGTTTGATTCTCTCTCTCTGTCACTTTCTCTCTCTTCAAGATTTAGTGTTGAGAATAATAGTTACATTTTTTTGTTATAAATTCAGAAAAAGAAAAAGACATGGGAATTTCCAGCTTGCGAAAAGATAATTCCTTCGTGTAGCAATAGCAGTTTGGCCCCTGAAAACTCCGGCAAAAATGAACAACTATTGCTGGTCGCGATGCCGGTTTTCTGTACGCCCCTCCGCCGCCGGATTTCTGTACGACCTAAACGACGCCACATCCAACCTGAGGTATTTGCCCTTTTGTTCTCTCTTTCTTTTGGCATTATTTTTCCGTGATATATTAAGGCTTTATTTATCAAATTTAAATTACTCATTTATGTTGGAAAATAATTATTTTGAATATTTTTTTGTAGGCACGTTCAAGATTCAGTCAATGATCTCCCCAATTTTCTCTAGATTGTGGTTAATAATATATTGCTATTTATTAAATTAATCAATGTAATTTTGTATTTATTAATCTAACGCAATTCCATCTCATTATGTACGTGATTTTTTAAAAAAAAAAAAATTACCTTAGAGAGCGGTTATACACCGCTTTCTAAGTTAAATATTAAAAAATATCTAACCCAATTGTAGAGTGGTTAAGAACCGCTTTCTAAGTACTCCCTCACTTAGATAGCTTTCGCTTGGAGAGCCCTTATAACCGCTCTCTAAGTGAAAAAATAAGGGCTCTCCAAGCCCAAACCTGTACTAGTGATAATTTCACGTCCTACAGGTAAAGATATAGCAAAGGTAAAAAAAAAAAGGAAAAGGGAAGACATCACAATCGTCTTCTGATGCTACTGAAATTGCTACAGAAATTCATGCGTTGAGGCCCAGTAGAGAATCTGAAGTTGAAGTGATTAGTAAACTTGGAAAAGTGAGAATCGATTTGGAGAGAGATAGGATGAAGCACGAACTTTTGAAGACATTGTTGGTGAAAGCTTACTTGTTACCTGAAGAAGAACAAATGAAACTTCGTTTAATTGCATATTTTAATTATTAATCAATGTTATTTATTTCCATGTAATTTACTTTGTGTTTTTATTTACTGACTTGTAAGGTTTTTAATATGTATGATAATATGCATTTATTTATAAAGTTGAGTGTTTGTAATTATTATTCTCATTTACTGTTTTTAATTAAAGTTGTGTCATATCATGCTTATTTTTCACATGCACTTGTCCCACGACTTGTCCCACCACTTGTCCACACACTATCTTTTTTTATATTTACTTGTTACAACACTATCTTTTTTCACATGCACTTGTCCCACCCCTTGTCCCAACACTATCTTTTTTCACATGCACTTATCCCAGCACTATCTTTTTTCACATGCAATTGTCACAACACTACCTTTTTTCACATGCACTTGTCCCTCCACTATCTTTTTTCATATGCACTTGTCCCACCACTATCTTTTTCACATGCACTTGTCCCACCACTTGTCCAAGAAGTTGTATCTATATATTCTCTTAGAAACCATATCAAACTTATAACTAAACCTTCTCAACTATAGTTTTTATCAAATACTTTTACCCATTCAAGTTTCCTAATGTCTCTCCATGAAAATCAATTTGTAGATGATGATTCAAGTTCCCATTCTTTCAATTTCATCGAATTTGATGAATGGGTAGAATGGATTGCTCACCAAAATTGTTAAATAGATCGTATTATCGCGGATATGCTCTTACAACGTCTTAATCTGAATGAAGAAGTTCATACTCCTAGAGCTAGAAGAAGGTATTGTGAAAGAGAGCACGAGTTGGGTGAAGAACGTTTAGTGAATGACTACTTTGTTGATCAGCTAACATATTCTCCTGAAATCTTTTGACGTAGATTTCGTATGCAAAAACATGTATTCCTTCGTATAGCGGAGAAACTTGAAGCCAATGTCGAATATTCTGAACAATGACCTGATGCCACAGGTAGACAAGGTCTTTCAACATTACAAAAATGTACTTGAGCCATGAGGGTGTTGGCGTATGGTACATCCACTTATATTGTTGATGAGTACTTGCGAATAAGTGCAGGTGTAACACAGAAATCTCTCATCAATTTTGTAGAGGGCGTCATTTCCAACTTTGGCGACAAGTACCTTTAGGAAACCCAATGAACAAGATTTGGCAAGACAACTCTATGTCGGGGAACAACGTGGATTCCCGGGCATGATAGGCAGTATCGACTGTATGCATTAGGAATGAAAAAATTGTCCTACTGCATAGGTCGGGCAATATGCAGGGAGAAGTGAAAAATCCACAATCAATTTGGAAGTTGTTGCATCATATGACTTGCTTTCTTTGGAACACCAGATATTTGCAATGATATTAACGTACTCCACCGTTCTCCAGTTTTTAGTGATGTCTTGAAAGGACGAGCACAAAAGGTTAGTTATGTTGAGATTTGTCGGGAAAATGATAGAGCATATTATTTAACTGATGACATATATCCTTCATGGTTGTATTTGTCAAGTCAATTACTTCTCCACAGACTAGAAAACACAAGTTGTTCGCTCAAAACCAAGAGGCTGTGCGAAAAGATGTTGAACGAGCATATGGTGTTCTACAAGCTCGTTTCGCATTTCTTCGATGCCCATGTTTAGTCTGGGATAAGCTTTTGATGGAAAAAATTATAATGGCTTGTATCATCATGCACAATATGATAGTGGAGGATTAACGAGACATGTACCAAGCTTATTATGATCCCACATAATTTTTTATGGATGATCCCACAGTTGGTGAAAGTTTTCATTACTCTGCTGAACGCATTGCAAGTGTATCCTCTTACATGATTAATAGGGAACAACTTCGCAATAGAGAAGTTCATGATGCTCTTAAAATGACTTGATTGAGCATATATGGCAAAAATTCAGCATTGATAATTAAATATGCAATTTTATGTTCCACATTGTTGTATTTCGCCATCTATTGTAACTTGATATATTTATCTACAGTACCGTATTTAAATTTCTGCAATTTAAATTTTAGATTGTAATTTTATCTTAAGTGTATGGTAATTTTTTTCTTCATTATATTTACATTTTTTGAATATTAAATAATTTAATATATCATGTTATTAATATAATAAAAATTATTATAAATAAATATAATTGTTAAATAGTAAAAAAGAAAGATTATTCTATTAAGAGATTGAGTTTTGAGAGTTTGTTGATAAAGTTTGAAGAATGGTTGAGCTGGATGTTGTGTATGTGGATGAGAGATAAATAAATTATTTATTGAGAGATTGAGTTGTGATGGTTTGTTGATAAATGTAGTCTTAGTGGTTCCTACGACGGATCTATAGCCATAATCGACCACTACTGTCAGTAGAAACCATGACCTTTGACAATTGACTTTTGATCAGAAATTACAACAACATCGGAAATTGAAGCCACGCAGGAAACCATTGTGTAGGCAATTAAAATTAATTGCCAAAATAAAAAATAACATGTAGAAATTACGTGTTAAAATAATTTATTATTGGAAATTTGAATAAATTTAATTCCTAAAATAATAAATTGAATTGGGCCTTAAAAGCCTAACACATTCAATTGGGCCTTAAAAGCCTAATATATTCAATTGGGCATCTAAAATCCAATTAAATATTTTGGGCCTCTAAAAGTCCAATTAAATATTTTGGGATTTTTAAAGTCATCAAGCACAATCTTTGAAAAAGCCCAAGAAATCAGATCTTCATAAATATCCTTGAAGATTATCAAATCTGATATATTTTGGGAATATTCTCAAATCATATCTTACGGCCCATCAAATCTGGCCTGCAAATCTATAATTTTACACCTATAAATAGAGTCTCATTCTAGTCATTTCATTTTAATATAAATATATAATATTACACTAATAATAAATATATGAGAAATTGCTTCTAGGGTACTACATTTATACATTTTTTCCTCCTAGGACACCTTTTTAAATAATTACTCCTAGCACACACCTACCTATATTTTTAGCCTATATGTGACATATTCCCTAGACTACACCCACCCCCTCTCCCCCACTCATTATACACCCCTCAATTTATTATTTTATATAGATTTTATTATTTTACAATCTTAATTCTTTTTCATAATTTTCAAGTTGAATATATATAATTTTTTACATAAATTTTACATAATTTTAAGTTCTAGGAAATTGTCTATGGTGTACTACACATATAATTCATGCTCATGGTTTTTTAAGTTGTATATATAATTCATGTTCATGGTTTGTAAATTATGTAAATAAATTTTAATTGTATAATTTGTTAATATTTGTTTCTAATTTTAATTAATAATAATTATAATTATTTTATTAAAATATACTAGATTTTTAGTTATACTATTAGTTATAAAAATGAAATATTCATAAGTTAAAAAAAAAGTTCAAACGTTCGTAACTATAGTTCAATTACATTTTCTGTCAAAGTTCAATTATAAATTTATTACAACTCTCTCTCTCTCTCTCCTTTGTCAATCAAATTTGACATCAATCAATTCAGCCACCATAATTTTCTTTATTTTATTACTTACAATTTAATTTTAAAATAATATTTTTTATGATTTCATTTGAATTCATTTTCCCTCCTTTTATAACATTTATAATTTCAAATCTTATTTATCTAACACATATTTTATATTTATTTTTTATTTTACAATTTCAATTTAAAGCATTGTCTTTTTATGAATTACTTTGAATTTCCCCCCCTCAATTTATAAAAAAATTGATTTTTTTTACTCTTTAATTTAAATTAACGAAACCTACGTAAGTTCAAAAAAAAGTTCATAAGTTCAAATAAAAGTAAAAGTTCATAAGTTAAAATAATAATCATAAGTTCAAAATATAAAATAAAAGTTCAAATATTTGTAAATATAGTTATAATCATTTGATTGATAAAATTCAATTATAATTTTGTTCCAACATTTTTTTCATTAATATAAGTTCAAATTGAATTGCATTAAATTTTTTTCAAAATATTCATAAGTGTAAAAGATAAGCAAAAGTTTAAATTAAATAATTGATAAGTTCTATTTCAAATTCCTTACAAGTTCAAATTGTAAGTTATTTGCATTTAATTACACTAAAAATGAAACCTAAATCTGGGCATAGAACAACAATTTATATAAATCCCATTACAATAATATTAAAAGTACTAAATAAACTGTATTTCCCACTAAAAAAAAATCATTTCAAGAACCAAGATTTGCATTTTTGCATTTTTTGGTCTTCTTGGTTCAAACACCACAATCAACAAATTCTTGGTATTCAAAGATCTTGCTCCTTTCTACTTGGGAATGATGATGAGAATTGCAATCTGGGAATGTTTGGGAATGATGATGAGAATTGCAATCTGGGAATATTTGGGAATGATGATGAGAATTGCAATTTGAGAATATTTCAAGATGATCAAATACATAGTAACATTTCAAATAAGCAGCACTCTTAACAAGAATAATTTTGTAACTATCGTATTCTCTGTTATATCAGCTGGCCTAATTTAAAAACATAGAGGTTCACATATTTTTATCTTACTCATGCATAGTGATACACAGTTACCACACTGAACCTTTGATGAATCATTTGTCAATTGAAAAAATGCTCCATTTGATGAATCATTTGTATATTAGCTGCTTGTAATTTTGATTTGGAGTTCATGTATGTTTTAAGTGGGTGGGAAGGTTCGACTCATGGTTCCAGGCTACTAAATAATGATATAACAAGGAGGAATTAACTTAAAGCGACAAAATGTAAATAATTACTTTTTAATTATTATTAGTGTTATTATAATACTAATAGTATATATTACATATGTAATTAGGTAAATGTATTTTGGTGAATTGTGGATTTCCTAACTGACGCCAGTTTTTATCTTCATCTCGAGGTGTAAGATATCATCTACCAGATTTTGCAGGTCAAGGTAATGACCCTGAAAATGAGAAAAATTGTTTAATCTTCGTCATGCGTCTTTAAGGAATGTGGTTGAGAAAATATTTTGTATTTTTAAATCAAGGTTTACAATTTTTAAGTCAGCACCTCCATTTTTGTTTAAGACACAAACAGAACTTGTATTAGCATGTGCAGCTCTACATAACTTTCTTCGCACACAATGTCGTTCGGATGAATTCTAGTTGAATCGGTGGACGAACCTTCATCTTCAACATTACCAGTTAGTAAAGACCGTGATTTCGAGTCTATCATTCAAACTCAAGAGTAAGAGCGACAAGACACTAATGCTTGGAGGACTAGTATAACTATGGATATGTGAATGAATGCTATTTAGGAGGACATAATATTACAATTTTTTTGTCTTTGATTTTTTTTTTTAAACTCAAAGGTATGAAAAAATCTTAAAATCTTATCATATGTTACAAATCCATGAAATTCTGCAAAGTCCACAAGTCCTACAGAATCTATTAAAATTCTAATTTAAAAAATCCTGCAAAATCTTAAAAGTCATTAAAATCCTGCAAAGTCTCTAAAATCTGCATAATTTTTTCAGCTAAAAAATCTTTTAAGGCCCGCTCAGTGCACGAGTTTATGGGTGGAGCAAATATCGAAAATACCGGTATACCGTACTTACCATACCAAAAAACACCGAATTTATTGAAAATTTTAGTATGGTATCGATATAAAATTTTAAAAATTTCGTTATATCGGTATATACAGTAATATTTTCGGTATACTGGTATATACCATTATGATAACTTAATATTAAAATTTAATATTAAACTTATTTTTATACATAATTAATTAAAATTATACTTTAATTATTTCGGTATGAACCGGTGTGACATATTATATATCGGTATGGTCGGTATACCAACATAATCGGTATTTCGGTGTGGACCAATATTTCGGTATGGAGCAGTATATTTCAAAATATCGATACGTATGGTATACCGAAATTTTTGGCATGGTATGCGGAATACATTTTTGATATACCGAAATTTGGTATACCGAAATCCAGTATATCGAAAAACTTGGTACGATATTGGTATGTAAAATTACATGAGGGCAATCTAAAATAGAAAGATAAGTGTCATATACAACACATTTGTAATCTGATTATATGAACCAAGAAAGAATATTTTAACACCAATGTATCTTGTTATATATGATGGTGAGCTTATATATATAATACCCAAAATAAAATTTGCGAAAAAACTAAGTGCTGCTGATGTTGTATCTATACAAAACTCGCTTCTTTTTGAATATTCCATTCTCAATTGTAATGACAATCCTTCCAGGTTCCTTGTTTGTGAAGGTATTGCGAATCGATCCTTCTTCCCAACTTATCCTTCTTCCCTTCTTCACTATTACTGTATACGACGTCGCCTCATCCCTCGGCACAAATTCTTCCTTGTAACTTACATCCCATCCTACTACCATCACCTCCCATATCAATCTCTTCCCGCCCTGCATGCACCAAATAAATATTTTTTTTAGGCTCCTTACTCTAAAGATTGGCAGTATTAAAGGTCCATATATTCTCATATTCACAAATAGATGACAGTACCCTTAACAATACAAAATGAAAGGATTGGCAAAAGTTAATTTTCGCAAATTATTAATCCCAACAAACAGAGCGAGCATAATTTAATGACAATAGATAAAAACGAAAAATTCAAATAATGAATGATGATTATTAACTAAAATATATAAATGGAAATTTTTTGTTACCTAGTGTTATGGGGTCTACTTAATCTTTCTTTGATTATCTATATATTAATTGAATTAAACAATGATGTCGGTTTACGAATTTCTTCAAAATCAACAATTTTAGGTATTTTTGGATTTAATCACTATCAACAATTTCGGTTTAGACGGCATAGGCCCCGGGCAACTCACCAACTTGGTTTCATCCATATCAAAAGTATTTTCAAATATTTGAAGAAGGATTAAAAAAAAAAAAAGGTACCTCGTGTATGGGGATCTCTATAATTTCAGTAGCTCCAGCTTTAAGAATGATCTCAGAAACAGCATCTTGCGTCGAAAATTCTTCATCATCATCTTCTCTTCTTAGTCCTCCATACTCAACAGGTATTTCCTCTGCTGCAATGTACCTTCAGCATTTCTTTAAATATGAGACGCTATTTAATCAATAATTAAAATGACATCAGACAAATTCGCTGCACCTTTAAATGCTTAATAATTATCCAAGTACAATTAATTATGTAGATAAATAAGGTGAAATTATATACTACGAGAGAAGTGTAGTTAATTTTGTTATTCTTACTTGATAAGTGCATCAGTGACCCTGGAGGGGCGGCAGAACTCAAATTTGGTCTTGGTCCTTTGCGTCAGGAATGGCGACAATACTGCATTGAACGCATAATACCAGAATGGTACATTCACGAAGATCTATTATTTTTTAAACAAACCAACATCCCATCAACAACTATAGTATGATACTAGAACTATTATAAATAAAATTTCATTATATACTATTTTCATACAAAATAAATTTATAGGATTGATACAAAAATAACAATATGTTTACACTTGTTTGAAAAGAGTGCATTTTCAAATTTTTATCTAATACTACGTCCGTCCTACAAAAATTTGCATACTTTTCTTTTTAGAAATTTGCACTCTATCTTTAAAATTTTTGTCTCACAATCTCCACCATACATATTTACTCTCAAAGTACCGCAAACTTTTGGGGGACCGAGGTGGTAATTAATGCACATTTCATTATATACTTCTTTTTTAAGAATTTATACATTTTATAGATGATTGACAATCTCAATTATTTATGACAATTCCTTGCTAAATATTAAAGTTGTAGATTTCATATTTAGATATCATACAGGTTTTAAAATTCGAAATAAAAAAAATTAAGTGATATTTGCAAAATTGAGATAAGAAAACTTACATTTTTGGCAATAAATTCCGGATAATTATCCTGAAAAATCCCGAGTGCTCTTTTCACAGCATGCCTGAGATCCTTCCGCGAAGGGCCCGGCGCGTCCTTGAGATCGTTAATTTGGAGCACCGTCGACACACCGCCCGGCCCGAAATCGAGCCTCTGAATCTCCTTCTCAAGCAATTGCAGCCTCCACCTCAGAAACCTCTCCTGGCCCGATTCCGACCCGAATGTTCTCTCATACATATCTTCATCGGCGAACACGCCGTACACATTGTAACAGACGGGCCGCCCCTCCCGATCCTTCCCTCTCAAAAACCCCACGCGATCGTACTCAGATCCAAAATCTTCCTCCATGATCGAATCGATTTTGTTCTCCTTTCTCCAATACAGAGTGTTCTTCAGCATACGGAAGGCGTTTTCGGGCCGGAAATCGTGGGCCCGAAGGAATTTGAGAAGCAACACGTCTGTGCGGCGATCTCCCTTGCTCGGTAACAAAGGCACGCGCCACAGAGTGATGCCGTTGTCAGAAACGGCGTCGTCCTCTGTCTTCTTCGATTTCCCCTTTTCCCCTGCATTTTCGTGCGATTCGGTTTTTTTGAATAACTCGTTCATCAATATGGCTTCTTCCAGTTTAGATCTCAAATCGAGCAACGCCTTTCTCTCGTGATCTTTCAGATCGGAAAGGAAATCGGAAGAACACTCGCCCTCCACCATCGGAAATGGCCGCCCCTCCTTCTCATGGCTCCCATTTTCTCTCTCTAATTGTCCGTCGTTCTCGGATGCTTTTCCGCCGCCGTCTTCTTTTCCGGTAACCGACATTTCAAAAGAGATGGCGTACAATAAAAAATTATAGTGCAGCAGTACAATGAAAGTGAGAAGAAGATGAAAACTGAGTGGAGTCCGTTTTGTACTCCTGAGAAAGCGCGGCAATAGACAAGGAGAAACTGCCACGGTTTGAACATTTGTGTAATTACTTTACTATCCCAAATAAATCCTAAACCTTGATGAGTAAAATAGGCAAAGAATAGAGTTAGGAAGGGTATATGTTGATAATTTTAGAGGGCATAATTAGTTAGTGAAAGTGTCTATGCTATGGAAAACTTCAAATAAAATTGACAGAAACTGGATGTGGGGTGTAATGTGATCACACCAACGTCAGGAAAAAACACAGTAGAAAAATAAAATAACAGCAGATAAATTTTCACAAGTTATATGAAATAACTTGTGAATGCCTCTGTAAGAAAATTAAATTTTCTCCAATTAAACGGGGACACGTGTCTAAATAATTAAATATCAAATAAATTTTGCTATTTTAATTTTGAGAATTTAATTAAATTAATTCTTCAATTAAATAGTTAAAGTTGATATTTAATACATACGGTATAAGCCCGTCAAATTACACGAGTTTCCTGATACTCGTACATACTGTCAAATACAGTTGAAAACTTCCTAATTTATTGAGATCATATGATATCTCGTTAATAAAGGAAAAAATCAAATCAAATCAGGACAAATTTGGATGGTTGACTAAATATGCAAGAAAATCGGCATCAACCAATCAGAGTCCGCCACGTGTCAAGCAAATGAAGGAAAATCTTCATCCCTTCACCCTATAAATAGGGACCTTCATTTATTCATTCCGCACATTCAGAGACACATTGAAGAGCGATTCAGAAGCATTCAAGGCACGATCAAGCTTGGAGCTAAGACGAATCCAAAAATCTCGGCAACCGGACTTGAAGATTCGAAGATTCAAAGGCCATCTTCGAAGCGTTCTTCGTCAAAAGAAAGCAGAAACGTCCTCAGATCCAGGAGCAAGGGGCTAAATCCCTTCGATCGAGTGTTTCTCCAAGAAGAAGTTCTTGAAAATTTGAAGATTCAAAGGTCATCTTCAAAGCCGTTCATCGCCGTCTTCAAAGCGTTCTTCATCAAATTCATCCACAAACACACTCCGATTAGAGATCAAGGTCCAAGACCCCTCCAATCCAATGTTTAAAGCCCAAATCCAACTCGAAGATTTGAAGACAGTTCTTCGCCAAATTTAAGGACGTTCTTCACTAAAATCTTCAAAGACTTCGTTCAATCCAAGACAAGGCCGCTTGTCTTTGGGTAAAGCGTTTCGAAGTCAAAGTCAAGACCAGACAAAGTCAACTTCAAAGAGGAGAATCAGAGGACCAAATTTGAGAGAGAAAGAACCCTTAAATTCAAAAGAAAGAAATATTGTAAATCATTTTCGTGTTTTTCACGAAATTTGTTGTTACAAATTTGGCACTCCAAGTGGGACCTCACTCTACCTCTCATCTCTCCTCTTCAAGACTTCAAAGCTTCAAGTCTACATCAACCATTTTCAACATGTCTTCAGGACGCAAGATCGTTGTCAGAGTTGCTCCATCCAAGACTTCTGACGCCAATGTGGTCACTCGAAGTGTATCGAAGGAGTTAGAGTTTGAAGTCTCTTCGCAGACCAATTCTTCAGTAGGGAATAGATCACCTCGAGCTGCAAAGGATGATGAAGTTGATTTAGCAAGCTCAACTTCTCGTTATCACTCAGACTCATCAACTTTTGGAGCAGCTCCAGTGATGATGGCGGACACTTCAACTATCGAAGAAAGACTGTCAAGCCTGTTTAAAACTGTTGAAAGCCTCACCAGCCACGTCAAAGAACGAGACTCTACAATCGCTAAGCTGATTAGCAAAGTGGACGGCGTCGAGTCAAGCCATGCTCGTGAAAAGAAAGTTTAAGAGTGTGATGAAGTGGGGACTTCAAGCAAATGCCAAGCAGCTGAGACTGAACCAACTGCTAGGGAGCTGCCGATATCAGCTGATGGCGGGATACAAGTCGACCAGCTCAAAGAACTTATCTTGGAGACAGTCAAAGGAAAGTTTGAAGACGACTCTAAGTCAACCCATAGCTATGCCAAGCCTTACACTGACAGGATCAACAACTTGAGGATGCCAGTGGGCTATCAACCTCCAAAATTCCAGCAGTTCGATGGCAAAGGCAACCCAAAGCAGCACGTTGCACACTTTGTCGCTACATATGGCGATCACCTAGTCAAGCAGTTCGTCCGCTCCCTCAAAGGCAATGCTTTCAACTGGTACACCGACTTGGAGGCTAACTCCATTGATAGTTGGAACCAGATTGAGCACAAGTTCCTCAACCGCTTCTACAGCACGAGGAGGACAGTTAGCATGATCGAGCTAACGAACACTCACCAACAAAATGAAGAGCCCGTCATCGACTATATCAACCGATGGAGGAGTCTCAGCCTCAACTGTAAAGACAGATTGTCTGAAGCCTCTTCAATCGAGATGTGTATCCAAGGCATGCAGTGGAGCCTCCGCTACATTCTTCAAGGAATCCAACCGAAGAGCTTTGAAGAATTGGCAACAAGACCTTACGACATGGAGTTAAGCATGGATGCAAGAGGAGTCGAAGATCCACCACTATAAAAGCCTCACGACAAATCTTATGTCAAGCCTTCAACTAAAGAATACATAACAGATCTACCTCGCGACAGGGGGCAAAGTGGATTAACTCTAAAAGAAATACGACTAAAAGAATATCCCTTCTTAGACTCTGACGTCTCCGGGATATTTGATGACTTGATCGATGCAGAGCTCATCGAGTTGCCTCAGATGAAACAGCCAGAAGAAGCTGGACGAATTGATGATCCAAAATACTGCAAGTACCATCGGTTGGTGGGCCATCCAATTGAAGATTGCTTCATCTTCAAGGAAAAGATCATGCAACTGGCTCAATAAGGAAAGATAGAGCTTGAAGATACCATCTGAAGATGCCCAAGTCAATGCTCCTCGACACGAGCCTAAACTGTTTGGACTACTCCATGATACGAGTATAAATTGTCTATCAAATGCCCAAATAATGCTCCTCAACACGAGCCTAAACTGTTTGGACTACTCCATGATACAAGTATAAACTGTCTATCAAATGCCCAAGTCAATGCTCCTCGACATGAGCCTAAACTGTTTGGACTACTCCATGATACGAGTATAAACTGTCTATCAAATGCCCAAGTCAATGCTCCTCGACACGAGCCTAAACTGTCTGGACTACTCCATGATACGAGTATAAACTATCATTAAATCATATCTCCTTGACACGAGACTAAACTGTTTACAAATTGAAGACTCCTGATACGAGTATAAACTATCTTCAAATCAAAACTCCTTGACTCACGAGTTTAAACTGTATGTCACTCCAAGCCCACATGAGTATAAATTGTTTATGCACTCCCCAAATCAAATTTTCTTTGAACTACGTTTTGACCTGATCCTCTTTAAAGAGGTATGTAGGCAGCTTAGAAATCTTTTAAAGTTCAGTCAAAACTCAAAATTATCTTGTCAAGTTTGAAGCGTGCAAGATGTGAACAAGCAAAAAGAAAAAATTCATAAGTAAAGCAAATGAAGAATTAAATTTCGTGCTTCATTCACTTCAAGTCACAAAAGCGACCGTGAACAAAGCACGGGGGGGCATTTGTAAGCAAATTAAATTTGCTCCAATTAAACGGCGACACGTGTCTAAATAATTAAATATCAAATAAATTTTGCTATTTTAATTTTGAGAATTTAATTAAATTAATTCTTCAATTAAATAGATAAAATTGGTATTTAATACACACGGTATAAGCCCGTCAAATTACACGAGTTTCCCGGTACTCGTACATACTGACAAATACAGTTAAAAACTTTCTAATTTATCGAGATCATATGATATCTCGTTAATAAAGGAAAAAATCAAATCAAATCAGGACAAATTTGGATTGTTGACTAAATATGCAAGAAAATCAGCATCAACCAATCAGAGTCCGCCACGTGTCAAGCAAATGAAGGAAAATCTTCATCCCTTCACCCTATAAATAAGGACCTTCATTTATTCATTCCACACATTCAGAGACACATTGAAGAGCGATTCAGAAGCATTCAAGGCACGAGCAAGCTTGGAGCTAAGACGAATCCAAAAATCTCGGCAACCGGACTTGAAGATTCGAAGATTCAAAGGCCATCTTAGAAGCGTTCTTTATCAAAAGAAAGCAGAAACGTCCTCAAATCCAGGAGCAAGGGACCAAATCCCTCCGATTGAGTGTTTCTCCTCGAAGAAGTTCTTGAAAATTTGAAGATTCAAAGGCCATCTTCAAAGCCGTTCATCACCGTCTTCAAAGCGTTCTTCATCAAATTCATCCACAAACACACTCCGATTAGAGATCAAGGTCCAAGACCCCTCCAATCCAGTGTTTAAAGTCAAAATCCAACTCGAAGATTTGAAAACAGTTCTTCGCCAAATTCATTGACGTTCTTCACTAAAATCTTCAAAGACTTCGTTCGATCCAAGACAAGGCCGCTTGTCTTTGGGTAAAGCATTTCGAACTCAAAGTCATGACCAGACAAAGTCAACTTCAAAGAGGAGAATTAGAGGACCAAATTTGAGAGAGAAAGAACCCTTAAATTCAAAAGAAAGAAATATTGTAAATCATTTTCGTATTTTTCACGAAATTTGTTGTTACAACCTCATGGTAAAACTTATTCACTATTTGAATGTGAATTACAATGAGTCTTTCGAAACTAATGAAATTTAGCTTAAGGACATTAAAAGAAACTGAGTTGTCAAAGAAGAACGAAGAACGAATTTCTCTAAGCTATTATCAAAACTCAGTTAAATAACAAGTATAATTTTGCTATCTCAAAATCTCGGCTATCTCGATTGTATGTTGGATGTGTATCTTCTTCAATAATCCCATTGACTCTTTTATAAGGTCACAAAATATCTCACGTTCATGTCACGTTCTCCACTCTTCAAGTAATGTTTTCCACTTCTCCAAATTTTGATCGCGTAGCTTAAGAATAGGAATAACGACCAAGCCTATTTTCTTCTAACTCCTCCTCAAATATCTAACAAAAAAATATCTTATTTAAAAAAATAAAACTTAGTCAGATCTTTTCTGCTGTACAAATAAATCAAAATAGAAATATCACAATCTTAATTAATTAAATATGAATAAAGACAAAAATAATAAAATAAAGAATTATTAGAATTTAAAATTTAAACTCTAACAATCTCCCCGTTTTTTACCTTTCTTCACAAAAATTCATCAAGATTCCTGCGATCAACAAAATTTAATTAAATCATCATTAAACTACCTTGAATTGCAGCAGAATTATTAGAATTTAAAATTTAAACTCTAACAATCTCCCCCTTTTTTGCTTTTCTTCACAAAAATTAATCAAGATTCATGCGATCAACAAAATTTAATTAAATCATCATTAAACTCAAAAACTCCCCCTGAATTGTAGCATTAACAGTCTCATCCTCACTATCTTCACTATCATCATCTTCTTCTTTTTGTTCTCCCCCTTTTTGTGAAGAAAAATAATTCATTAAACGATGAAATTGAATTTGGTGAAATCCATGGAGAAAATGCAGAATTTGGACAGAAATTATAGGTATGAATTTGAGGAGGAATCAGATAAGGTAGTCTCTCACGGAATAAAATATCACTCAACACTCGTGTGTATAGGATTGATACATATCACTCAACTCAATTCCTAAAGAGTAGATCTTCCATAAGCTTGCATCTTTTCTAATTATCAACCGTTTAGAGCACACACTTGACAAAAATCAAAAGGTCTTATAAAGGATTGTAATGGGGCTTTGGTTAAAGGTGATAAATTTTTGGAAAAGTAGCTAAAAATACCTTGATCCAAATAAAGGCATGAAACATCAATGTAGATACTCTTTATTGAACCTGAATGTTGTTCCAAAAATAAATGCAATCACTGTTGGGGAATTAAACGCGGATCTATTCAGGATTTACGCTAAATACAAATTTAAGTTCACAATTAATATCATGATTTAAACATAATTAAATCAAATAATTGTATACGCAACAACAGGCTTTACATGCAAAATATATGAACATATAATATCACGTAAAGCCCTAAACATGCGGAACTAAGGGATTTAGTGAATTATACCTCTTGGAGAAAAGGCAGTTTCTGAGACAAAAGGTGTATTTGGTTGAGCTGCTTTCACAAGGCTGTTGAGATCAAAGGCGTCCTTTGAGATCCTCTATAGGCAGATAGTGTCACCAATGGACTTGAAGGCGTCCTTCTTGAGACCCTCAATTTGACAACCCAAAAGCCTTCTCAAGTATTCCCTCGTCCTTGTTCATACACCCGGTGGGAGACCACACGAACAATCACAACACAAGGAAAAAGAATAATTTTGTTGCACAAGACACAACAATTTTTGAAAATTGCCACTTGATTAGAATGAATATGAAGTCTTGTATCATCTCATATTTATAGTGAGAATACAAGATCTTGAATATCTAATATTTCAAATCTTGATTATCATGAATATGAAATATTCTAATCTTGAATACTAAATATTCAATTCTTGATATTCTTTTCTTCATGAAATTTTCGAAAATATCCTACATATAATAATTTAATGAGATCTTGATTTTATTAGATTTTCTTGTATCCAAGATACATATCTATTTTTCATAAAATCTCTCATGAATATTTATGCATTAATTTTTGAAAAATACAAACTAATTTGGTTCATAATTTTCGAAAAAAAAAAACTAAGTGTATTTAATTCCATGAGATCTTGATTTTATTAGATTTTCTTGTATTCAAGATACATATCTATTTTTCATAAAATATCTCATTAATTTAATATACACATTATATTCGAAATTTATCAAATAATTTGGGCCCAAAAAATATTTCTTTTATTTTAATCACCTTATTCATTGTTAGACATTTAATTGGGCTACTTGAGGGGCCTTTAGGAGAATTAAGATTGGACCTCCTAATGGGCCTTGAATTCTAACATTGAGCCCAATGTCATTCAACCAATTAACATTAATCTCACTCCACTATAGGATTAATGTTGCACTATCCATCTTAACCCATATTACAATCATATGGCTCCCGGTCATTATTTCCCGTGTTTAAGATTCTTTTGTCCGTTAATTAATCAAGCCACTGAACGCTTTAATTAATTTAACATCTTAACCTTGGAGTAAGGACAACTCTTCTTTATCATCATACCGGAAACAAATTCCACTTGCAAGATTTAGTATGACGAACGTTTAGAGCCCACCAAGGGGACTAATCATGCAAGACTTTCCAAGCACACGTTCCTCTGTATTAAATCTTAGCAACTGTCATGTTCTCAATGGCGTCACCCAAGATGCAAAGTATTGAGTCTTATTGACTCTCTACCCATAACAAAATAAAGTGTCACTCACGGATCACACACAGTCCTATTTAAGGGACAGAGGTTTAGAAATAAACGACCACTGAGGTCTAATTCTTCATCCCATAAATAAGTACGGAAGAATTACCTCTCTGTAGATCCTCTTCAATGCATCATCATGCACTAGTGCAATCCCTTGGTCAAGATAAGCCAATCTGGGATCTACACATCAACCGTTTACCAATGGGGTGTTCAAATCTCATCTAGGTTGTGAATTTAGTACTTGTTACAAGAAACTGATAATGTGATCTTGCTGTGAGTTATCCGGGGATCACCACATTTATCTATAGTGTAACTTGTACTATTATATGAACGGATTGCAATAAATAAATAACATTCATATTTATCTAAAGCACAGTGATAAAAGATTTATTTAAGATAAAGCTCAAAGATTCAGTTTAGTTATACAAAGTAAAAGCATACTTTCTAGTATAACTCTAACAATCTCCCACTTATACTCAAAGTCTGCTTTTAAGTATACTACAACATATCTATGTACTACACATCTCCTAATAATTTCTCTCACTTATACTCAAAGCAGATTGGCAACACACTTGACTCCCATTCCTCCCACATGTCTCTCGAATGTACATAGAGGCAGACACTTTGTAAGAGAATTAACTAGGTCGTCTTCCGATGCGATCTTTGCCATATCTTCATCTCCTCTCTTAACGATTCCTCGTCTAAGATTGTATATCCTTAAATGTGTTTGTTGGCCTTGTGGACTCTTGGTTCCCTTGAATTTGCAACTGCCCTAGCATTACAATGCTAGACAAAATCAGAATTTTATCCAAGTCCACTTAGAAGATCTTAAGCCAAACCGATTCCTTCACTGCTCCATAAGCAGTTACTTATTCGGCTTCCATGGTAGAATCAGTGATGCACACTTCACCATATCATGGCTCCTTTCCCAAATGAAACACATTACCCGAGGTAGATCTATATGGAATTTATATCTGATTGGAATTTCGAGTCCAAATAACCAACGGGGATTAGACTATCTGACTGATAAACTAACATTCTATCTCAAGTTCGCTTGAGATATTTCAGAATGTTTTTAACAGTCGTCCAATGCTCTTTCCCGGGGTTACTTTGATATCGTTCTACCATTCCTACGGCAAAGCAGATATCCGGTCTCGTACATAGCATAGCATACATGAGGCTTCCAACTGCCGAAGCATATGGGATGTCTTTCATGCAATCTATCTCTTCTTGTGTCTTCGGACACATCTCTTTTGATAGATGAATTCCATGTCTAAAAGGTACAAAACCTTTCTTGGAATTTTGCATGCTAAACCGTTTCAAAACAGTATCTATGTATGAAGCTTGCGATAAGCCGATCATTCTTTTCTTGCGATCTCGAGTAATCTTGATCCCTAAGACATGATCGTCTTCCCCTAAGTACTTCATATCAAACTGATTTGACAACCATACCCTCACGTCTGATAATACCGCCACATTGTTTCTAATGAGAAAAATGTCGTCTACGTATAGTATCAAGAATACCACGGCAGTTCTGACACACTTCTTGTACACACAACTCTCAAATTCACTTTGATCAAAACCGTGATTCCAAGCTCGCGATGCTTGCTTAAGTCTGTAGATAGACCTCTTAAGCTTGCATACAAGGTGCTCTTGACCTTTTTCAATAAAGCCTTCGGGTTGATACATATAGATTTCTTCTTCAAGACTTTCATTAAGGAAAGCTATCTTGACATCCATTTGCACAGACCCCATCTCGGCTTTCATTGCTCTTTGCCAAGAATCTGCATCCTTGTCTTGGAGTGCTTCGTCGTATCTCCATGGGTCTAATTCATTTTCCCCGGGGACCAAGTCAGATAACTCTCCCACGAACATGAATCTCTCGGGTTGTCTCACAACCCTCCCACTATGACGAGGCTCCGGTTGTGTTGGTGTGTCGCGTGGTACATCAACTTGTACCCTTGGTATAGGATTAGGCCCTTTAATTTCATTTAAGGTAATCTCACTTTTGGGCTTTCTATTGTTCACATAGTCTTCTTCCAAGAACTTAGAATGCGTAATAATTATGATTCTTTGGTCCTTGAGACTATAGAACATACCCCCTTTCATTCCTCTAGGGTATCCTACAAATAACCTCAATTCCGAACGTGGATCAAATTTTCCAGCTTCCTTATCCAACACATATGCCGGACACCCCCAAATCCTTATGTGTCTCAAACTAGGCTTACGCGGTCCACAATTCTGTGGGAGTTTTAGGAACCGATTTGGATGACACCAAGTTTAGAATGTGAGCTGATGTTTCCAAGGCATGGCCCCAAAACGACTTGGGTAACTCCGAATAACTCATCATGGATCTGATCATTTCTAAAAGAGTTTTATTTCTTCGTTCCGCAACCCCATTTTGTTGAGGGGTACCGGGTGCGGTTCACTTGACAAGTAGGTCAAAAATTCATTACTGAGGTATTCGCCCCCACTATCCGATCGTAGGAACTTGATACTCTTTCCCCTATGTTTCTCGGCCTCGGCTTTGAACTCTTTGAATTTATCAAAGGTTTCCAATTTGTGCCGCATAAGGTAAACGTACCCATATCTTGAGTAATCATCCGTAAAAGTTACGAAATACTCAAAACCTCCTCTAGCTTGAACCGACATTGGCCCACATACGTCAGTGTGAACGATTTCTAACACTTCATTAGCTCTATTCCCCTTGGCCCCGAAGGCCCTCTTGTTCATTTTCCCCTCTAAACAAGATTCACACGTTGGAAACGGCTCAACATGGAGAGACTCCAACAAGCCGTCCGCCACCAACCTTTGAATTCTCTTTAGATTAATATGACCAAGTCTTAGATGTCATAGAAGTGTTTCGTTCACGGTTGAAGAAAATTTTCTTTTCTTAGAAATAGTCGATGTGTTATAAGAAGCATTTTGTGTGTGGTGTGCACTTTTAATAGTATAAAGATTATTCACTAATGTTCCCGAACAGATGAACTCATCGTATCGAAAAATAACAACCATATTATTAAAAGAAACTGAGTATCCATCAACGTACAATTTAGAAACCGAAATTAAATTCTTCCTAAAACTGGGAGCATAAAGAACATCTTTTAAAACTAAAACTCTATCTTCAAAAGATAGGTGCACATCTCCCACTGCGATAGCCGCTACCCTCGTAGCATCGCCCAATGTGATGAGGATCTCATTCGCACTAAGTTGCCGGGTTTTCCGGAACCCCTGTAAAGTGAAACATACATGATCAGTAGCTCCCGTATCAACTACCCACGAATGGGAAGCATACGCCGCTAAACAAGTTTCAACAACAAGTGCATGAGAATTACCTTTCTTCCCGACCTTCTTTGGCTTGGGACAGGCCGTCCTCCAATGTCCTTTCTCACCGCAGTTGAAACACTTCCCTTTGGTAGCTTTCTTGACCCCTCCCTCATTTGTCACCTTACTCTTAGCTTGGTTCGGGCCTTTGGTCTTCTTCTTCTTCTTCTTCCCACCTTTCGGTGTGGAAGAAGTCGGACCGCTTGCCACCAAGACTTGAGTTTGGTGTCCCATGAGTGTCTCATCCGATACCAAAGCTTGTAAGAGTTGTGCCAACGTGAACTATTGATTATTCATCATATAGTTCAACTGGAACTGCTCAAAGCTTTTCGGTAGAGAATGGAGAACGAAATCAACTTGCATTTCCACATCATATTCCGCTCCAAGTACCTCTAACTTGTTGAGGTAGCCCATCATCTTGAGAACGTGATCCCTTACAGGCGTTCCCTCCACCATTTTTAGCGACAACATATCTCGCATGGTGATTTACCTAGTCATACGATTCTGATGAGCGAACATCTCCTTAAGGTTTAGCATCATATCATAAGCGGATTCCATGTCTTGGTGTTGGTGTTGCAACACATCTGACATTGAAGCCAAGATGGTACACCTAGCCATTTTATCGGATTTCATCCACTCCCTATGATATTCCCTTTCGGCAACATCCGCATC
Source organism: Prunella vulgaris (assembly GCA_026898435.1). Taxonomy (NCBI): domain Eukaryota; kingdom Viridiplantae; phylum Streptophyta; class Magnoliopsida; order Lamiales; family Lamiaceae; genus Prunella; species Prunella vulgaris. The sequence goes on from JAPKLY010000178.1 coordinate 814,879, forward strand.
ATCCGTAGGAGTAGGGGGCTTTGGGGTGTCAAGAACCCATTTGTGTTGTTGTGCGGTTAGGACAATAAATAAGTGACGTTTCCAATCAACATAGTTTTCACCTTCCAATTTGTTATCTTTAAGTATCGTAAACAGTGGATTAAAAGGAGACGACATGCTGAACTGAAATAAAACATACATTGCATCAATACATACATCGATTCGCAAAGATTATCACAAAATTTCGATTATGCTTTGTATAAAATCTCAAAAAAATACATAGCATAAATCGGCCGACATCTTAAAACAGTTCACATGAGCCACGATGAGTGTGGACGTTTATGCAAACACATTTAAGCAAGTTACAAACAAGAACAGTTACAAACTTTTAATTTCAAAAAATTAATAGTCGGCTCCCACTTGACCATATAAAATCGGTAGGGACTCCGATGGGGAGTAATAAAATGTCAATTTTATACCTAAGTATTAACCATGATTAAATACAGGATTATCACTTCGTTTTGAGCAAGCCACTCGATGGGAGGGTCAATACTGCCACTAATAATAATCCACAATCATCCTTTTGAGAATTCGTTCATGTGAACTTGTCTTTTGGCCTATCCGATAGGGAGAAAGGCGCTGGCCAATGCGTAACCAAAAGACTTCACAAACAAATAAATCATGGAGGCCAAATAATTCAATTTTATTATCTAGAATAAAATACCGAATTATATTTAAAACATACTTAGTAATTTTCAGAGTTGAAATTTTTCATCACGATATTCATGCAATAAAATTATTTAATCAAATTAAATAAATAAATCATGCATCAAAACAAATTAAACAAATTGGCACGTTATATCCAATTGTCATGGTTTAATTTCTCGTTTTGACTACGAGATAACATCATCATCGTTCGTCTTTAAGCTTCATCGTCCGTCTCGATTAAGCTCCCACTCGACCGCAACAAAATTTTACCAACTTTGTCTCCTGGCCTTAAAATCTCCGTTCTTCGTCTTCGATATCGGTTACAATTTATTTAATAAAATAAATAATTAAACCTTTCGTCTAGACTAGTCTATTACATAAAAACATCCTAGTCTACCCGTGGATTTTCTCACGGGAAAAACGATCCGAACGAATCGGATTTTAAAACTGCATCATCATACATGCATGCATAAATAAATATTAAATACCATGAAATTGGATACCTGCAAAAAAGATCTAGCAATTCTACTATCCAATTTTCAAATTTAATATTAAAACACTTAAATTACAATTTAACGTATAGAGCCCGAAACTGACTCTGATACCAGTTGTTGGGGTATTAAACGCGGATCTATTCGGGATTTAAGCTAAATACAAATTTAAGTTCACAATTAATATCATGATTTAAACATAATTAAATCAAATAATTGTATACCCAACAACAAGCTTTCCATGCAAAACATATGAACATATAATATCACGTAAAGCCCTAAACATGCGGAACTAAGGGATTTAGTGAATTATACCTCTTGGAGAAAAGGCAGTTTCTGAGACAAAATGCGTATTTGGTTGAGCTACTTTCGCAAGGCTGTTGAGATCAAAGACGTCCTTTGAGATCCTCTATAGGCAGATAGTGTCACCAATGGACTTGAAGGCGTCCTTCTTGAGACCCTCAATTTGACAACCCAAAATCCTTCTCAAGTATTCCCTCGTCCTTGTTCATACACCCGGTGGGAGGCCACACGAACAATCACAACACAAGAAAAAAGAATAATTTTGTTGCCCAAGACACAACAATTTTTGAAAATTGCCTCTTGATTAGAATGAATATGAAGTCATGTATCATCTCATATTTATAGTGAGAATACAAGATCTTGAATATCTAATATTTCAAATCTTGATTATCATGAATATCAAATATTCTAATCTTGATAATCTTGAATACTAAATATTCAATTCTTGATATTCTTTTCTTCATGAAATTTTTGAAAATATCCTACATATAATAATTAAATGAGATCTTGATTTTATTAGATATTCTTGTATCCAAGATACATATCTATTTTTCATAAAATCTCTCATTAATATTTATGCATTAATTTTTGAAAAATACAAACTAATTTGGTTCATAATTTTCGAAAAAAAAACTATGTGTATTTAATTTCATGAGATCTTGATTTTATTAGATATTCTTGTATTCAAGATACATATCTATTTTTCAAAAAATCTCTCATTAATTTAATATACACATTATTTTCGAAATTTATCAAATAATTTGGGCCCAAAAAATATTTCTTTTATTTTAATCACCTTATTCATTGTTGGACATTTAATTGGGCTACTTGAGGGGCCTTTAGGAGAATTAAGATTGGACCTCCTAATGGGCCTTGAATTCTAACATTGAGCCCAATGTCATTCAACCTATTAACATTAATCTCACTCCACTATAGGATTAATGTTGCACTATCCATCATAACCCATATTACAATCATATGGCTCCCGGTCATTATTTCTCATGTTTAAGATTCTCTTGTCCATTAATTAATCAAGCCACTGAATGCTTTAATTAATTTAACATCTTAACCTTGGAGTAAGGACATCTCTTCTTTATCATCATACCGGAAACAAATTCCACATTGCAAGATTTAGTATGACGAACGTTTAGAGCCCACCAAGGGGACTAATCATGCAAGACTTTCCAAGCACACGTTCCTATGTATTAAATCTTAGCAACTGTCATGTTCTCAATGGCGTCACCCAAGATGCAAAGTATTGAGTTTTATTGACTCTCTATCCATAACAAAATAAAGTGCCACGCACGGATCACACACAGTCCTATTTAAGGGACAGAGGTTTAGAAATAAATGACCACTGAGGTCTAATTCTTCATCCCATAAATCAGTACGGAAGAATTACCTCTCTGTTGGTCCTCTTCAATGCATCATCATGCACTAGTGCAATCCCTTGGTCAAGATAAGCCAATCTGGGATCTACACATCAACCGTTTACCAATGGGGTGTTCAAATCCCATCTAGGTTGTGAATTTAGTACTTGTTACAAGAAACTGATAATGTGATCTTGTTGTGAGTTATCCGGGGATCACCACATTTATCTATAGTGTAACTTGTACTATTATACGAACGGATTGCAATAAATAAATAACATTCATATTTATCTAAAGCACAGTGATAAAAGATTTATTTCAGATAAAGCTCAAAGCTTCAGTTTAGTTATACAAAGTAAAAGCATACTTTCTAGTATAACCCCAACAATCACCACTTCTTTCATATTTTTTTTAGTCTACAGAATACTCTAGGCTTGGCAACGGGGCGGGGAATCCCTGACCCCCGCGGGGATCCGCCCCAAACGGGGCGGGGAATCCCCGAAAGTAACGGGGACAGGGACGGGGATGGGGAAAATTGTTTCCCCGTAGGCGGGGACGGGGCGGGGACGGGGATTGTATTCCCTGCCCCGTTCCCCGCAGGGCCCCGCATAATATATATATATATATATTTATTTTTTATAATATACATATATATATATATATATTTATATACATATATCTATTATATATTAACATATTATATATTATATAAGTATATTATATTATATATATCATTCATATATATAAATATATATGTATATATATATAACTAATTAACCATTCATGTATATATAATGTATAATATATCAAATTAATGTATTTTATGAACTTTAAATTTTAATAATACTTTTAATTTTTATTTATATAAAAAATTAATTATACTTGTTAAATATAAATTATTTTAAAAAAAAAATTCGCGGGGAATGGGGTTCGGGGCGGGGATGGGGATAGATTTTTCCCCGTGAAGTTCGCGGGGACGGGGACGGGGAATCCCCGCGACCGCGGGGACGGGGATGGGGATTGGCCCCCCGTCCCCGCCCCGCCCGTTTGACAAGCCTAGAATACTCATTCACCTTATTTCAACACTTATTTTCATCAAATGATTCAATCCCTTTTTCTTTATCCTTTTTTTTTTAAGGATTCTATTAATATACCACCATCAAATATACTTGTATTTTTTTTCTTTCTCACAATATTTTCCCAACAAGTAGTTTACTTGATACTCTAAATGGACCACAGTAGGGTAAGGACATGACATTTGGATATAGAGCTCAATATTTGGAGGGAAAAAATATAAGGTTTAGGCTCAAAGTGGCAACTAGGAATATTAAAATGTTAGGTGAGAAAACAATATGGATAAAGTGGCTTATAACAAAAAATTGCCCAAATCATTTTAATGTCAGTGTGCACAATACAGTTTCAAAAAGTATCAAGCAAGTTCTAGAGATACTAAACAAAGGAAGAGAAAACACTCAAGAAAGAACAATATAACTGTTAAAAGTGAACGGTTTAAAAATGCTCAACTCTCAAGGGTGTTATAGACTACCACACTTATTAACTATATAAATGATATTGAAATCAAGACAAATTTTTCACATGCAGCAGATGAATCAATCATATTATCAGAAACTACAGTCAAATGTAAATGTTGCTTAGAATGTGATCACATGAGGGGCAACATTTGCTAAAGGCAGCAGAATCAAACAAGGCAAAGGCCGAGAGATTTCTTCAAACTTGAGAATCTCTCATTATCTAGTGCTTTTGTAAAGATATCTGCAAGTTGATGTAGAATATCAACATGCTCAATTTTAATCAACTACTTTTCAACCAAATCTCTCAAAAAATGGTGTCGAATATCAATATGTTTTGTACGTGAATGTTGAACAGGATTTTTTGATATATTAATCGCACTCAAATTATCACAGTACATAATCAAGGTATTGCTTTTAAGACCATAATCATGTAGCATATGTTGAAGCTAAATTAATTGTGACCAACAACTCCCGGCTGCCGCATATTCTGATTCAGCAGTCGAAAGTGATACACAATTCTGTTTTTTACTATACCATGAGACTAAATTGTTACCCAAATAAATACAACCTCCACTAGTACTTTTACAATCATCCACATCTCCAGCCCAATCAGAATCACTAAAACCAACTAAGTTAGCATTAGTGTCCTTAGTGAACCAGATACCCAAGTCACAAGTGCCTGCTACATATCTAATTACTCTCTTGACAACATTAAGATGAGAAACTTTGGGATTAGACTGGTATCAAGCACAAACACAAACACTGAACATAATATCAAGACGACTTGCACAAAGAAGACTACCTATCATAGACCGATACAATGTGGGGTCAACATCTTCTCCAACATTGTCTTTGCAAATCTTTTGACTAGAACCCATAGGAATCTTCATGTGCTTTGAATTCTCAAGCCCGAACCGTTTCACCAAATTTCTTGCATACTTGCCTTGTGATATGAACATCCCATCTTCACATTGTTTTACCTGCAAGCCCAAGAAAAAAGATAATGCACCTTTCATGCTCATCTCAAATGTTGATGACATAGCCTCCACAATAGAATTTAGTTCGGACTGTAAAGTCGATCCAAAAACTATATCGTCAACATAAATTTGAGCAATGACAATTTTCTTACCAAGTCTCTTTATAAAAAGAGTTCTATCTTCCTCACCTCGAACAAAACCACACTCAATAAGAAAGCTTGTTAAACGACCATACCATGCACGTGGAGCTTATTTCAAGCCATATAAGGCTTTATTAAGCTTATATACATAGTTTGTCAAAAATGGATCCTTAAATCCTTTCGGTTGTTCCACAAAAATATCTTTGTCTAAGTATCCATTCAAGAATGCACCTTTAACATCCATTTTGTGCAAGGTAATTTTCAAATAACAAGCAATGGCAAAAAGAAGTCGTATTGACTCAATTCTAGCCATAGGTGCGAAGGTTTCATCGAAATCGATCCCTTCTACTTGTGTATAGCCTTGAGCCACAAGACGAGCTTTATTCCGAACAACATTACCCAATTCATCAGATTTATTTTTAAAGATCCATTTTTTTCCAATAACATTAGTGTCTGTTGGTCGAGGTACCAAAAATCAAACTTCATTTTGGGTAAATTGTTCAAGCTCTTCTTGCATTGCTTGAATCCAAAAATTATCTTTCAAGGCTTCCATAACATTTTTAGGTTCAAATGAAGAGACAAAGCAGGAAAATTTTACCTCATTATATGTGGTTGACATACACACATACCTTACCATATCCCGATAGTTCACTGGTTCCTTATCTCCTGTTCTTATTCCATCATGTACTCCCCTATCACTTGGCATATAGGATGATTCTGTCTAACTATGGAAGGAGGATCTCTTCAGACTGGATCAATTGCGTCATCAATCTGATTTTCCTCAGGATTAACTTATGATTCTGGACACTCTATTGATATTGCCTCAGATGTGGTCACATCGGGGGCAACATCTGCAATTACAACTTCAGTTTTTATTTCTGCAGATTTATCTATCAAGTCCAAACATGTGTGCTCAGAAGATTTTCCTGTAATATCAGGTAGATCATCAAGTACCACATTAACAGATTCTTGGATAGTTCTCAATCTCAAGTTATAGACTCTATAAGCATGACTATTTTGAGAATACCCAACAAAAATAACTTTATCACTTTTAGAGTCAAATTTAGCCAAATGTTCCCTATCATTCAAAATATAGCAAATACATCCAAACACATGGAAATAACGCAAGTTAGGTTTCTTTCCATTTATTATCTCATAGGGAGTCATTTTAGTTCCAGGTCTAAAAAAGACTCTATTAGAATTGTGGCAAGCGGTATTCAAAGTCTCGGCCTAAAAACGTTTGGACAAATTTTTTGAAATTAGCATCACACGGACCATATCTTGCAAAGTCCTATTTTTTCATTCAGCCACCCCATTTTGTTGGGGTGTTTTGGGGGCAGAGAACTCATGAAAAATTCCCTTTATATCACAAAAATGAGAAAATGAATTATTTTCAAACTCTTTTCCATGATCTGTTCTAATGCGAAAAATAGGAGAACAAAATAAATTTTGAATTTTTGCATGCAGTAACTTGAACATGTCAAATGTTTGTGATTTTTCTTTGAAAAAATATATCCAAGTATACCGAGAAAAATCATCAACAATGACATACGAATACCTCATGCCTCCAAGACTGTCTACTTCAATAGGAGCCATCAAATCTATATGCAAAAGATGAAGGCAATGAGATGTACCTGAATGTTGCCCGTCATGTTGGACAACATTATGTGAAACACGAGTTTGTTTACCTTTAAGGCAGTCTTCACACACTACCTTGCCTTTGTGATAAAGTTTAGGAAGTCCCTTTACTGCATCAATTTTTTTCAAATTTTCTAGGTTGCGATAGTTGACATGTCCCAACTTTTGGTGCCACAAAGTTGTATCATCTAGTCTCACTTTATTGCACATCTCGCGTTCACCAACTAGGTAGCAATTATCACTTGATCTTTTTCCTGTCATAACACAAGTGTTATGATTATCAAAAACTTTGCAAGAATTTTTGTTAAACTTGACCTCCAAATCATCATCGCAAAGTTAGCTTATGCTAATTAAATTAGCCATAAGACCATCAACATGTAAAACATTCCTTAATGAAGGAAATCCAGGCACGTCCAGTGTTCCTTTGCCAACAATCTTTCCTTTCGAGCCACTACCGTAAGCCACAATTCCACCACAAATAAATTCATAGTCTTTTAAAAATTCTTTGGTACCCGTCATGTGACGTGAACACCCACTATCAAAGTATCAAGAACCTGCAATGTTAGTCTTTAAGGCAGTGTAAACTACATTGCATTTTACGTCAAATTTAGGCATCCGAATTCTCTTATAGACAATTTTCTTTTTCTGAGTTGAGATGTTGCCATCGATGTTGGGAAACATGGAAGGCAACATCTATTCCCAAAACAGATTTTGAAGTTTAAAACAAAAAGGTTTGATATGTCCAGGTGTAAAACAATAATGACATACATATTTTTGTTTCCTAGACTTATTAAGTGGCTTAACAGCTTCATTACCTTTTTCCTTAACAAAAACAACTTCATCCTTATTTCCAAAAATATTTGAACAAATATTGTCTTAAGAATTTTGAAATCCAAGACCTGATGTATTAGACTTACCCAAGTTAAGTACGTCATTTAATTTTGAAGTGTCAGTGTTGAGTTTGGTAAAAGTAGCCTGATTAGGGTCATAATTGCATCTTTTTGCATCCATTTTTATATGGTTTTGACGTGCTTATGTTCATATTTGACCCTAAAATGATATACTTTGTGCATTTAACCCTTTTTGGCTAGAGAGTTGTGATTATAGGTGGAAACGAGCAAAACGAGGAAGAAATGAGCAAGATCGAGAAAAGTCCAGATTTTTGGAGTCAAGACAATGGAAGTAATTGTTATTCCATGATGAAGAGCTTGAAGAGAGGGTCGCAATGAAAGAAGAATCGAGTCAATCAGAGTCCTAGAACTCAAGATATGACGAAAACGAGGAAAGTCGAGCATGACCCTAGCTAAGGAGTGGGATCAGCAAGGAGCCTTCTCAGATCGGCAGCACATCAAAGGAGATCGTGCGCCAGATCTCTGGAGCGGCAGCTAGGGGCTTGCGCGATCGAGATCTGCAGGTAGCACGCTCAGGTTCGGTAGTTGGTGAAAGCGCGCGGACTCGCTACCGATCACACTCGGCAGTGCACATGTTGAAGCTCGACACCTCAAGGCTCGTGCGACCAAAGTTGTCGATCATGATCAGCAGCCATCAAGTTTACGTTCGGCAACAGTTCAAAATCTCCAAAATTTCAGGGCTATTTTCGTATTTTTGTGCATTTTAATGAAGGGCATTTTGGGTAAAGGATCTAAGGTCTGTATATATACTTCCATCTCAGATTTCCAAAGGGACTTTTATCAATTTCTTAGATCACACACATCATCATATTCTCTCTCTAGATTTAGGAAGTTAGAGGTAGTTTCTAGTTGGGTGTTCTTAGATTTCTTGAGACGATTTCTCTTGTAATTTTTTATCTACCGCACGGATCGTTATCCCGTTTGTTGCTGTGTGTTCCTCTCAACTAGAGCTACATTCCTACTGTTTGAATTTTGATTTCCATTGCCGGATTGTTAGATAACATTTAGAGGTATTTTGTATCTTTCCAATTATTATTGTAATAGGTAATATTTCTGAATTATTTTACAATTCCTGCATAATGATGATTGTAGTTACTTCAATTTCTGTTTTGTTTACCAAATTAGCCATGGGCTAATCCCTTTGTGTGTTGGTGTATGATTCCTATGGAGTAATATGTTGTTAATGTTGACCTTATGAATGCTATGAGTTGTTGTATGATCAATTCTCTACATTGAAGGTTTGAATGAATGCTTTGTATGCATAATTGATTGTATGGGCCACTAGTAGTTAGTCTCATACGAGAGTTGGGCTATTTTCCTAAATCTTCTTGTATTAGGCCAATGCATGCTAAGTGTTTGATGAAATTCCCAGGATAGTGAGAATTATTCTAGTGAATAGGCATAACAATTAGAGGCTTTAATGTGTATCTAGGGAGACCTTTGCATGTTAGAGTGGCTTGCCAAATGATTGTACAATACCTCATTGCATGAGTAAGTGAAACTACACCATATGAAACATAGGATAGTACACTAGCACATAGCTCTCATATTTGCTCACTTTGCAACCCAAGGTGATAGGTAGTTTACTCTTTTAACGCATTAGTAGACATTAGATACCCGTCCACTTTATTGCTTTGTTAGCTATCGAATTGAAACCACAATTTTCCTTACAAATCCCCATCTTCCTGTGTTCGATAAATATTAAACTTGATCAATCTTTCCACGATGATATAGCGATCACGTACACTTGCGTTTGGACACCATTTAGGCAAACAAGTTTTTGGCGCCGTTACCGGGGAGACGGCTAGTTTGTTTGGTTGTTTGTTATTTTTTTTATGTTCGAATTTTGTGGTATTATTGTGAGAGTTTTGATACTTGTTGTGATGTGTGTTTACATGTCTTATCTTTGTTTCTTTGTGTGTTCTTAATCATTCTTGGTGAGTGTTGATACTTGCTTACTTTTTGTAGGAGTGAGCTCAATTGAGATGGACGAATACAACCATTACTCGTATTCTCCACAATATCTATATTCTCCTAATTTTTATACGTATCAACCTAACCCATATCAACCACCACCTCCACACAAAATTTCTTATCCTCCTAATCCTTACTCATATAAAGATTCCTACACTTTACCCTCTCTTATTCCTCTCAATCATGAAGAAGGTCCTCCAAGCCATATTAATGATACTCTAGTTTACATCCTAAATCGACTTGAAGAAATTCGAAAGGATGCCAAAAGATGCTTTGAGGAGACTAATGAGAAGTTCGATAAAATGTTCAAATCTCGAGGAGATCAAATCAAGAGCTTAGAGCTCAAAGTGGAGCAATTGGACAAACAAGCCCAAGAGATTTGTGAAGCAAAGTTGGAGGAGGAAGATGGGGGTAATTTAGATGATTCAAGAGGAGGAAAGGAAGATGATCAAGAAGAGGAAGATAAATATTCATTCATGGACTTGAGCTTAATTGAAGAAAAACAACAAATTGAAGTGGAAGAGGAGCCTAAAATTGAAATGAGCATTTATCTACCCTTTCACTCTTCTACTTGTGCTTTAATTGATAAAGTTGTTTATTGTGAATTTTTCTTGCCTCTTGAATTGATTGATGAAAAGATTGAAGTGAAAATCCTCTTGAATATATTTGATAGTAGGAGATGGGGGTGGAATGGTGTTTTGAGAAGAAAAGAGGAAAATTCTTGTGCTTATAAATTCAAAATGATAAGGAAAGTAGGGGTGTGGGGTAGAAATCCTACTTGTTTCCTTGATCATTATGCTTTGAGATTTATATTTGATGAGGAGGCCAAATATCCTTGGCCATTTAGCTAACATTGGTGCGTCCTGCTAAGGGGACGTTAAATCCAAGCGCTATGTGGGAGGCAACCCACCCTTATATCCTTTGTTAGTTAGATTTTTGTTTTGTTTTCATGATTTTGGATTAGGAAGTAAGTTGTGATATTTTCGATCTTGATTTTTACATGTGCTTAATTGATAGTTTTTAGGAGTTTATATTGTGATGGTAGGATTGGTTTTGGATAGTGTTGTGCATGATTATATTTGGATTTGTGCTTTAATTGCTCAGCCTATGTCATATTCATCATTCTTTTCCAAACTTTTAGGATTGACAAACCGAAAAAGTTTGGGGGGTGTGATCATTCTTCATATGGGCTATTTGATATTGATTGATGATGTTTGTGGTGTTTAAAAATTGTTTGAAGTGGTGTAGAAAAATTAAATTCGAAAATGTTGAAAAAAGGCTCTGACCGAGCGGCTGGCTCAAGGTGTCCGAGCGCTGACCTTAGTGTGTCCGAGCTATTTGCTACGGCCAAGGGCGAAAAATCCCACTCCCTTAGGAGCCATCCAAGCGGTGGCCTTAGGCTGTCTGAGCGGCGGTGGTCACGTGATCGAGCGCAACACCCAAGGCGAGTCATCTTGACCATTTTTCTTATTTTGACCACACTTTCTTCCTACACCATTGTACACCATTTTCCACACACAAACACACATATTTTACACCACATTCTTGCACACACACTCATCCAAAAACACATGAGAAGAGGAGAGGAAAATTCTTGGAATTCAAGCTCTACATTTCTACTCTTCACTTCCTTCCATAGGTATGTTTTCTATTCTCCCTCATAACTTATGCTTGATACTTGCTTCCTTTTCCTCATGTTAGTTTGTTCTTCTGTAGATTGCTATTTTGAGCTTAATTGTTGATTCTTGTGGTATTTGCTTGGTGATGGATTATGTTGACTTTGATCTTATTGTTGATGATGTTATTATGTTGTGAGCTTTATTATTGTGCATTGATTGATCTTGTCTACACTTCATTGCCCAATTTTTTAGACCCTTGGTCCAAAAAAGTTTGGGGGGTGTGATCGTTTCGTCATTCTCTTCGCAATGCTATTCTCATGTTGATTTTTAGTGCTTCTATGATGATTTTATACCATATGCTTAGGATGAGGCCTTGGTTGTGCTTGTATTTTTGGCCATATTTTTACTTGTTTTTTAGTAGTAATGCATGAGATATGTTTATTGTTGTATGGATGAGTTGAGAGTCATGAGTAGTGTAATGGATTTATCTCTCGATTCTTGTTTGATCTTTGATACTTTTGATTCCATAAGTCTTGAAATTTCATTGACATGAGCATTTTTGATATGATATGAGTCTTGATCACCTGTACCCGTGAGTTTTGAGCCATATATGCCTGTTTCAATCTTGAACGCATGATATTCTTTGATGTAAGTTCCACACATGTGCATTTTACTCTAGAACTTGGCTTTAGTCTTGTTTGAGGCTACACTAGATAAGGATTTCACATGATATGATTTGAGGCCATCTTTGATTTATATTGAGTCACTTTGCCCTATGAGCTTACCATTGATATATGATCCTTTGCTCACCATTTTGTGCCTATAGACCTTTCATTTGGCTAACCACACTTTAAGTCATTTTCCTTCCTTTTTGGAACTCTCTTGTCCTTATGATTAGTAGAGTGAAAAGAAGGAAGGAAGATTGGTGATTTTCTGAAGAAATTGGTGGCCAAGGTGGAAAGAAATTCTATGCATAATTGAGGTGAAAAGAAGGTTCAAAGGCAAGTGCTTGCCAGAAATAGAAAAAGGTTGACTTTTTGAAAAATTATGGTCAAGTTTGACTTTAGTGTCGTAAGTATGATCACAACTTATTTAAAGGGAAGATTGATTCTTGAAAGTGTAATTGTGAAAGAGCATGAAGAGTAGATGCAAAAATTGCATGAAGAGGTGAATGATCTCTACTTTGATTCCTTTTATGCTTTGCTAATCATACTTAGTCACTATTATCCATATGATCCTCCCCTACCAAAGAGCCAACACTACAACCTTTAAAAGTCCTGAATGATGTGTGATTGAATTGTCATATCAAGTGGTGGAGAATGTAGACTTGAGCCAAACATATGGTAGTACGTGTATGTGGTGTGATGATTGAGTGAACCTATACATTTGAGGGTTGAGCTAAACACTTATCTTGTGAGGATCATGACTCATTGATTTGAAATTGTGCTTATTGATTTGATTTTGATAGATGATTGGATGATATTGTATCTTAGACTTGCTTTATATTGAGTGATGATTCTATGGCATTGACGTGTGTTTGATGCTTCATTGATACAATTATTCCCCTATCTTATCGCTTTGTTGCTCGAGGCCGAGCAACAATCTAGTTTGGGGGTATGATTAGGATCATAATTGTATCTTTTTGCATCTATTTTTATATGATTTTGATGTGTTTATGTTCATATTTGACCCTAAAATGATATACTTTGTACATTTAACCCTTTTTGGCTAGAAAGTTGTGATTATAAGTGGAAACGAGCAAAACGAGGAAGAAACGAGTAAGATCGAGAAAAGTCTGGATTTTTGGAGTCAAGCCAATGGAAGTAATTGTTATTCCATGATGAAGATCTTGAAGAGAGGGTCGCAACGAAAGAAGAATCGAGTCAATCAGAGTCCTAGAACTCAAGATATGACAAAAACGAGGAGAGTCGAGCATGACCTGAGCTAAGGAGTGGGATCGGCAAGGAGCCTTCTCAGATCGGCAGCACATCAAAGGAGATCGCATTTCAGATCTCTGGAGCGGCAGCTAGGGGCTCGCGCGAGCTGTCGTGTGATCGAGATCGGCAGGTAGCACGCTAAGGTTCGGCAGTTGGTGAAAGCGCGCGGACTCGCTGCCGATCACACTCGGCAGCGCACATGTTGAAGCTCGACACCTCAAGGCTCGCGCGACCTCAGCTGCCGATCACGATCGGCAGCCATCAAGTTCACGTTCGGCAGCAGTTCAAAATCTCCAAAATTTCAGGGTTATTTCCGTATTTTTGAGCGTTTTAATGAAGGGCATTTTGGGTAAAGGATCTAAGGTCTATATATATACTTCCATCTCAGATTTCCAAAGGGACTTTTATCATTTTTTAGATCACACACATCATCATATTCTCTCTCTAGATTTAGGAAGTTAGAGGTAGTTTCTAGTTGGGTGTTCTTAGATTTCTTGAGATGATTTCTCTTGTAACTTTTTATCTACCGCACGGATAGTTAATCCGTTTGTTACTGCGCGTTCCTCTCAACTAGAGCTACATTCCTACCGTTTGAATTTTGATTTCCATTGTCGGATTGTTAGATAGCATTTAGAGTTATTTTGTATCTTTCCAATTATCATTGTAATAGGTAATATTTCTGAATTCTTTTACAATTCCTGCATAATGATGATTGTAGTTACTTCAATTTCTATTTTGTTTACCAAATTAGCCATGGGCTAATCCCTTTGTGTGTTGGTGTATGATTCCTATGGAGTAATATGTTGTTAATGTTGACCTTATGAATGCTATGAGTTGTTGTATGATCAATTCTCTACATTGAAGGTTTGAATGAATGCTTTGTATGCATAATTGATTGTATGGGCCACTAGGAGTTAGTCTCATACGAGAGTTGGGCTATTTTCCTAAATCTTCTTGTATTAGGCCAATGCATGCTAAGTGTTTGATGAAATTCCTAGGATAGTGAGAATTTTTCTAGTGAATAGGCATAACGATTAGAGGCTCTAATGTGTATCTAGGGAGACCTTTGCATGTTAGAGTGGCTTGCCAAATGATTGTACAATACTTCATTGCATGAGTAAGTGAAACTACACTATATGAAACATAGGATAGTACACTAGCACATATCTCTCACATTTGCTCACTTTGCAACCCAAGGTGATAGGTAGTTTACTCTTTTGACGAATTAGTAGACATTAGATACCCGTCCCCTTCATCGCTTTGTTAGCTATCGAATTGAAACATCAATTTTCCTTACAAATCCCTATCTCCCTGTGTTCGATAAATATTAAACTTGATCAATCTTGCCACGACGATATAGCGATCACGTACACTTGCGTGTGGACACCATTTAGGCAAACATAGCCTCAGCAAGATCAAGCTTGGACTGTACTTTACTCAATTCAACATCCTTTTTGGTAAGCAGTACCTCTAACCTTTCGACGGAACTCCTTAACTCTTCATTTTCACTAGACATCTTTTCTACCTTCAAAGCTTGTTATAGAGACCCTGCAACTCCATGATGATTGAATCTTTGTCTATTTCATCCTCCTCTTGAAACTCTGCATCATTAATAGACCCATGAGAACAGTTTAATTTAGAAACACCGAAACAGTTAAACCTGCTGAATGTTGACAACTATGTGATCACATCGGGGTCAACATCATCACAATCGTACAGAGATGGCTGATTCACTGTAGCCAACATCATCTTTTGGCTAGATTCTTGATTTTCCTCCTCTACATCCTCCTCATCATCACTGAGAGACACCCACAAATTCTTACCACATTTTCTCAAGGTATTTACAAATTCATTCGCGTAGTGACCCCAACCTGAACATGCATGACATTGGATGGACTCGAGTTGCTTGGGATCAAATTTATTTCGATCAGAAGCAGTCCTTCTCAATGTATTTTCTTTTTTATTTTGAGGAAGGGTTTGTTTTGGCATTTGACCAACAACATTAGTTTGTTTCTCTTTAGACTTGAATTGTACATTCTCTCTGTTAAACTTTCTCACCATTGAATTGTATTTGCGAGTGATCAAAGCAACATCAGCTCCATCACTAATTTCTTCAAAAGTTTAATCCTCATCATCGGTTATCCTTTGAGGATTGAACTTGAAAAGCCACATTCTTGCCTTTGTAAGATTCTCTCTGATTAAAGAGATTAATTCATTTCAAAAGTTTCAAGGATACTCATCAAAGTGTTGAGATCCATGGTAGCAAGATTATGAGCTTCTTCAATAGAGGAAACTTTTATATTAAATTTTCCAGGAAGAGAACGAAGAGCTTTAGAAACAAGTTGTTTGTTGGTCATTGGCTCACCAAGCAATTGAAATTCATTTAAGATATCAATGAATTTTTCAAAATAAGATGAAATATCATCATTTTCTTCCATTCTCAAACGTTCAAATTTACACATGATCATACGAAGCTTTGTTTCTCGGACACTTGCATTACCCTCACAATGATTTTGAAGGGTGTCCCATGCATCTTTAGCTGTTGAACAATTTTGAATAAACTTAAACATATGCATGCCCACCCAAGTAAAAATAGCATTTAGTGTCTTTTCATTGAAACTAGACAACGTGATTTCTTCTTTTGTCCATTCAGATTCAGTCTTAGGAGTTACATCTCCATCCTCATATGGTGGACTCTTAGGAACTACATAACCATTGACAATAGATCTCCATGCACGAACATCAATTGATTTGTTGTGCGAACGCATTCGGATCTTCCAATACGTAGTTAGAACCATCTAGAGTAGGAAGTTTAGCCAAAATAGGATTAACGTGATCCATAACAAGACAACCAGGACCAAACACTTATTGAATTAAGTGCAGGCTCTGATGCCAATTGAAAGTGTCTATGCTATTGAAAACTTAAAATAAAACCGACAGAAACTGGATGTGGGGTGTAATGTGATCACACCACGTCCAACGTCAGAAAAAAAAATGCAGCAGAAAAATAAAATAACAACAGATAAATTTTTACAAGTTATATGAAATTATTTGTGAATGCCTCATGGTAAAACTTATTCACTATTTGAATGTGAATTACAATGAGTCCTTTGAAACTAATGAAATTTAGCTTAAGGACATTAAAACAAACTGAGTTGTCAAAGAAGAACGAAGATTAATGAATTTCTCTAAGCTATTATCAAAACTCAGTTAAATAACAAGTATAATTTTGCTCTCTCAAAATCTTGGCTATCTCGATTGTATGTTGGATGTGTATCTTCTTCAATAATCCCATTGACTCTTTTATAATCTCACAAAATATCTCACGTTCATGTCACGTTCTCCACTCTTCAAGTAATATTCTCCACTTCTCCAAGTTTTGATCGTGTAGTTTAAGAATACGAATAATGACCAAGCTCATTTTCTTTTAACTCCTCCTAAAATATCTAACAAAAAATATCCTATTTAAAAAAGCAAAACTTAGTGAAATCTTTTCTCCTGCACAAATAAATCAAAATAGAAATATCATAATCTTAATTAATTAAATGTGAATAAAGGCAAAAATAATAAAATAAAGAATTATTAGAATTTAAAATTTAAACTCTAACAATTAGTTTCTATTATTAATTAAAATATATGAAAATATTTAAAACCTTAATCTGCTATATTTATGAGTTCTAATTTATCGTACGTGAACACATTCATAATTCTTAATTTTAAAATACTGAAATTCTAAAACATAGTTAACTCCTCTCATTTTTAACAATTTTAATTTAAAATTTTAAAACTTTTATTTAAATTTCAAATCTTAAAAACTTCTAAATTTTAAATTTTTATTCAAATTTCAAACCTTAAATTTTTTTTCAACATATCAAGTGTTAATATACATGAATAATGGTGCGGTAAATATGTAAATAATAAAAAAATTTGCTCAGATCTTATAATAACACTGACCTTGATTTTTTATCCTTGATGAGATTTGTAATACTCTTGACCAAATATTAAAAAAATTTAAAATAATTTTATGATAAGTTTATTATGAATTATTTATATACAAAATATTGTCTAAATAAAATAGTGTAGGGAGGGTATAATGAAATCAATATTGTTTGAGTAAATCTTGTGTGAGACCGTCTCATATCATGAGACCTGCACTTATTAATAAAAAAGTCATCAGTCAGCACTTTCAAAAAGTGATAAGTTTTAATAAAAAATGATATAATTTTTTTAAAAAATGACTGCCACTTTTTATTAATACTTTATCACTTTTTAAAAGTGATAATTTTTTATTAATAAGTGATAAATTTAATGTCATGAGATAGTCTTATATAATTTTTTTCATATTATTTTACAATTATTTATAAAAATATCGATTGAGTAGGGGGAGAGACACTTTTAGTAATTACTCCCTCCGTCCCACCTCTATTTTCACACTTGTCTTATTTGAACGTGCCAACTCTATTTTCACACACCTAAAAATAAAATATTTTATACTCACAAAAGTCAATAAGTATTTTTTATTTTATTATTTAACACTACACTCACATATTCACTTTCTCTCATTTCGTGTGCTCCGATACAATTATGAAGTTGTTTACACTGAAAAGTATTAATTGATTACAACCATGAAAGAAAGTACCACACACACTCTATTAAATTATTTACGCTGAAAAGTAGAGCTAATTACTCCGAAAAATTTATAGTGATGTAGGATTTCAATGTAAATTTTTTAATATAATCAGTTAAATACTTTTTATTATAAGTAGTCTTAACTTTTGAGTAAATATACTGTGAACCAAGTGCACATGTGATAAGTATATTATATAATTATTACGTTATCAATTCGTTATTGGCAATTCATTAAACCAAGTAATTTAGTGGGAAAAAAAAAAACCAAGTAATTTAGTGGAGTAAATTGTTATGGAGCAAAAAATATATTAAATGTTATATAAAATAAGGTAGAGAATGTCAACAAAAAGATCGTGTGGCCTAATGGATAAGGCGCTCGCCTCCGGAGCGGGAGATTGTGGGTTCGAGTCCCATCACGATCGCTTTTTTCCTGTTTGGCATACCCCAGTACATACTTACCCAATGGATTTGACTTTTGACGTAATAATAATTTTACAAACAAAGCATATATATATATATATAATATTTTATTTATTTGAAGGAGTTTTTAATTGATATTTCAAAATTAATTAAAAAAATCTACCTAATGAATTTGACTATTTGACCTGATAATAATTTTAAATAAAGCATATATATATATATATATATATATTTAATAATATTTTATTTCATTTGAAGATTTAGATTCCATTCCTTAAGGTTATGATTGATTTTATGTGATTTTAAAAAATTGATTAATTTAAAAAAAACAGCTCATTTAAGAAGAATTATATTAAATCAATTAATGAGCTAAATTTCAATCCAAATCGGAACATTATCTTTGTTGTAATCGAATAAAACGATAAATAAGAAGCCGTTTGAGATAGTACAGAGGTATCAAGTAATCATTACAAGGGTATAGAATACAATTTTATAGAAAATATCCTAACCATAAGCCCATAGGCCTAAAGCCCACTGGACCGTATCTAATATTATGTCCATAATCATATATAATATATAATAAATATATTATAACACTCCCCCTTGGACATAATAACAGTGACATGGAAGAATACAAAAGTTACCAGGAGGAGTATAATCATTGATCTTCAGGATTGTTTTGGATTAGATACTCCCCATGAAGATAACAATCTTCCAAGTCGACGCATCCCGATTCCATGTACGTATTTTTCAAAAGTAAAAATGGGAAGGGATTTAGTGAACAAATCAGCGAGATTGTCACTTGAGCGTACTTATTTTATCATGATCTCACCACTCTTCTGGAGTTCATGAGGATAAAAGAATTTTGGGGAAATATGTTTCGTCAAGTTCCCTTTTGACATAGCCATTACTCATTTGTGCAATACATGCAACATTATCTTCATAGATAATTGAGGGGCTTAAGTCATTAGAAGGGATACCACACGAATCGTGAATGTGTTTTACAAGAGATTTCATCCAAAACACATTCTCGTGCAGTTTCGTACAGAGCTATGATCTCTGAGTGGTTTGACGATGTGGTCACCATAGTTTGCTTGACAGATCTCCATGAAATGGTTGTACCACCAGAGAGAAAAACATAACCGGTTTGCGATTTCGCATTGTGGGGATCAGATAGATAACCCGCATCAGCATAACCTATAAGTGTTTTATCTTGGTTTCTTTGATAGAACAGACCAAGATCTTGTTAACCTTGAAGATATCGTAAGATATGTTTCACACCATTTCAATGTCTCCTCGTAGGGGAGGCACTAAACCTTGCAAGTAAATTCACTGCAAAGGCAATATCTGGCCTAGTGTAGTTTGCAAGATAAAGCAGTGCGCCAATCGCACTAAGATAGGGAACTTCAGGTCTCAATAGCTCTTCGGTATCTTTTTTAGGTCTAAATGAGTCCTTTTCCACTTCGAGGGAACGGATAGTCATTGGTGTACTTAGTGGATGAGATTTATCCATATGGAATCTCTCCAGCACTTTCTTTAGGTAGGCTGATTGGTGTATCAGTATTCCTTCAGGGAAATGCTCGATCTGCAGGCGGTGACAGAACTTGGTTTTACCCAAAGTTTTCATTTCGAATTCAGTTTTTAAGATTGAACTTGCTTCTTCAATCTCTTTCCTTATTCCAATAATGTTTAGATCATCAACGTACACCGAGATGATACAAAAACCATTAAGGGATTTCTTTATGAATACACAAGGAAAAACCTCGTTATTTACGTATTCCTTCTTCAGGAGGAATTCGCTTAGTCGATTATACCACATACGACATGATTGTTTTAAACCATATAACGAGCGTTGTAATTTTATGCTGAACATACTACGATGTTCATTATTCCTCATATGGGGAATATTTAATCCATCAGGGATTTTCATATAGATATCAGTATCTAATGATCCGTGTAAGTATGCGGTGACTACGTCCATTTACTGTATTTCTAAATTGATTTAACTGTCAGGGATATATGGCGGAACTTTATAATATTCACAACTGGAGAATACGTTTGATCACATAAAACTCAATAATGGGTCACTGCGAAAAACCCTTAAGCTGTTAATCTCGCTTTGTATCTCTCAACTACATTTTGTTTCGTATTAATACCCATTTATATCCTTCAGGGATAAAATGTTTAGGGGGTATGTACAATAGAACAAAATAGTTTATTTATTTTGCGAGTCTAGCTCTCACTACAAAAAACGCATCTTTTAGCGACCGCCAATAAAGCGGTCGCTAAAATATCAAACAGCGACCACTTTTGCGACCGCCGTGGTGTTTTGGTAAAGCTTGGAAAATTAGCGATCGCTAGCGGTCGCTAAATCAATTTAACATTTTGCGACCGCCAGAAGCGGTCGCAAACATATTAGTAAATTAGTTAGCGACCGCCATGCAGCGGTCGCTAGCAGAATTTCGGTCGCCAAAATTTAAACCCGTACATGGCAACCTGGAAAAGTTGAACCGGTTTGTTTTTTAATATTAGCGACCGCTTTTTGGTGGTCGCAAATATAAAAATTAATTTAGCGACCGCTTAAGCGGTCGCTAATTTAGTATCCAGTTTAGGGTAGTTAGCTCCCATTTAATTTTGCAATTTTGCGACCGCCGAAGTGGTCGCTAAAACACGATTATATAACAGAATCAGCTTCTATTTTCTTCAGTTTTTTCGGGGAAAAAACCCCACTCCCACCCCAAAAAATCTCCCAAATTCAAACGAGCATTGTTTCAACATGTTGGTGGTAATTGTGGAGGTCTATTATTATATTGTGCTCGTTGCTTCTAATTCACCGTACGTTTTTACAATTTTACAGTTTATTTTTTAATTTTATGTATTATATATGTTTTATAAGTGTTCTTCATGTGACTAATTAAATTTTAGAATTTATAATATTCATGTATTAGAATTGATAATGTGAATAATTATTGTAATTGATTATAGTTGATTTTTTGTTTAAAAAAATTGGATATGTTTGTTTATAGTCGAAACTCTGCCGAATTTTTTTATAATTTATATGTGATTTATTTTTAATTTGTATCAGATGGAACTCCCTGATCATCGTTGGATGTATGAAATGCCTCGTTTGATACAAGGAAATATGAATTATGAATTTTGCGAGAAACTTGATGAGTTTATTACGTTTGCCCGTAGTAAACCAATTGCATGGATAGTTGTGGTCGGATTAGATGTCCTTGTTCAGGCAGAAAGTGCAGTAACATAAGATTTTTGAGCATAGATGAGGTTAAAACTCATCTTGTGAGGTTCGGTTTTGCTCCATTTTATTATAATTGTACCGGACATGGCAAAGACAGGTGGAATTATAATTTGGAAACAGTGATTGCCTTCTATGATCAGTTGAGTAGTTGTGGAGGTGAGAGATTTAAGATTGGTGGTTCGAGCTGCGACCCGTCTACACTATTGGATGAGCTAGATGAATTCCAACGGTATTATACGATGATTGATGAGTCTGGTTTGGGTGGTCACCACACAGCCATGGAGGAGAAACAAAATCCCCGTTCAAAGAAATTTTTCGAGATGCTCAAATCTGTCGATCAAAAATTGTTTCCTGGTTGTGATACTGAGACTCAGTTGTCATTCAACGCTCAGATGTTGTCCATCAAAACTGAAGGCAAAGTGAGTCAAAAAATCTACAATCAATTCGCAAAGTTGTTTAAACGGGCCCTACCTAAAGAGAACACAGCGCCAGAAAATTTCTATCAAAGTAAGAGGCTGTTGAAGGATATGGGTTTACCGTTTGAGAAGATTGATTGTTGTACCAATGGTTGCATGCTGTTTTGGGGCGATGACGAGAGCATTAATCAGTGCAGGATGTGCAGCCACCCTAGGTTCAAACCCTCTGATCGTAGGAAGAAGACAGCTTTCAAGTCGATGTATTATCATCCCATCACTCCTCATCTAGAGAGGTTATATCAGTCGAGTGCCACTGCAAAAGACATGACATGGCATGCTGAGGAGTGTTCTGATCAGAATTCCGGAGAGATGTGTCATCCTGCAGACTCTAATGCGTGGAGACATCTTGATAGAGAGTTCCCAGATTTTGCGAGTGAGAAGCGAAATGTGAGACTTGGTTTGTGCACAGACGGATTTGCTCCATTCGGTATGCACGGGAAGAAGTATTCTTTGTGGCCTGTTTTGTTGACTCCGTACAATCTACCCCCTTGGTTGTGCATGAAGCCTCAACACATATTTATCACTGTGTTGGTGCCTGGTCCTCACAACCCGAAGCATAAATTGGATGTCTACCTTCAGCCGTTGATTAAAGAGTTGTTATATTTGTGGCATTTGGGAGTAGAGACGTACGGCGTGTACCGAAAGGAGAACTTCACGTTATGGGCTGCTGTTTTATGGACCATCAGCGACTTTCCAGCATATTCTATGTTATCTGGGAGGTCGACAGCTGGAAGACTAGCGTGCCCGTACTGCATGGATGAGTCTGAGGCATTTTATCTTCCTAAGAGTAAAAAGATGTCATGGTTCGATAACCACAGGAAGTTTCTATGTGATGATCATGCCTTTCGGAGGGAAATAAAAGAATTTTCTAAAGGGTAAACCTCCTGTAAAGCGTCCAAGGCCACGAGTTCGAACATGTATTTATACATTATTTATATTTTAACCAGTACTTAATTATTCTAAGAGTTTGATGTATTTAGTTTAACAATACGCACTTTATTTTAGGTGATTCGTTGTTGAGAGAAGTTACAGTAACTGACTTGTGGAAAACGACTGAGAAGCACGCAATGGAACACAATAAACGGATCCGAGGTCGTTGGAAGAAGAAGAGCATCTTTTGGGACTTGCCTTATTGGAGTAAATTATTGATTAGACACAATTTGGATGTGATGCATATAGAGAAGAATGTGTTTGATAACTTGTTCCACACGATTTTGAATACAGAAGGCAAGACCAAAGACACTGCAAAATTCAGAGAAGAGTTAAGTAAGTTATGTTCTCGTCCTACTCTGTCCAGTGGTCGACGACCACGTGAGTTTCCACAAGCATGTTACCAAATTTCCAGAGAAGACAAGAAAACATTATTTCAATGGGTGAAGGAACTGCGCTTTCCGGACAATTACGTGTCCAACATGGGTAGGTCGTTTGAGCCAGAAACTGGGAAGATCGGTCCGATGAAGAGTCATGACTGTCATGTTTTTATGCAACGGTTGCTACCGATTGCCTTTCGGTACTCACTTTCAAAGCATGTATGGTGTGTCATCACATAATTGAGTCTATTTTCAGAGGCTTAACGGCCTCAATGATTAAAGTGGACGACATGCAGTGTTTGGATAGAGACATCCCTATTATATTGTGCAAGTTGGAAAAACTTTTTCCACCCAGTTTCTTTGACACGATGGAGCATTTACCTGTTCATTTACCGTATGAAGCTTTACATGGTGGTCCAGTGCAGTATAGGTGGATGTACCCTTTTGAGAGGTAAGTATAAATTTATTTATTTATTTATTTCTTTCTAATTTTTATGTTATTTTATTGTTCATTAGGTATTGAATTTACTATTTTTAGGTATCTCCACAACTTGAAACGTAATATTGGAAATACAGCACACATTGAAGCATCCATTGTTAATGCTTATCTTACTGAAGTGGTTGGTACATTCTGTTCTTATTACTTCGGAGATCAAGTTCAAACGAGGATCAGAAACGAGCCTCGCAACTATGATGGTCGCGCAGAAGATCATCCTCTTCGTGAGTTCGATGGTATGCTGTCGGTATTCTTACATGCTGGTCGACCACTCGGTAAGGGGACCAAACGGTATTTCCAAAGTGACTGGGAAGAAGAGACGATACATTCGTATGCTTTGATGAATACGCCCGAGGTTCAACCATACATACAGTGAGTTTTATATTTTTAGTCATTTTTTGAAGTTATGTTAGTATTTTAATACTAGTGTTTCTAATATGTAAGGATGTTTTGTGAGCAAACTCGTGAACAATTACCAGGCATCATAGAAGCAGAGGTGTATGATGCAGTTCGCCATAAATTCATGTTTTGGTTCCAAAAAATGGTATGTAGTCACTACCTCATATTATATATTCGCCACAAAGTTAATACTATTAATCTTGTAATAATTTAATATTTGTAGGGACAAAGTAATCATCTTCAGAATGCACATCTTGAAGCATTGAGCAAAAAACCACTACGTCAAGTGACTTGTTATAATGGGTACTATGCAAATGGTTTTAAATTTCACACAACTGCGTATGCTTCAGTAAAAGTCACTTCAAACAGCTGTGTTTGCGTTACCAGTGGAAACTTCAACGAAGCACCGGTGTGTTGCAAAAGGTGGTGTGTTGCAAAAGGTGGTTGAAGTTGAATATCCAGGGTGGCCACGGAGAAAAATTGTTTTATTCTTCTGTGAATGGTTTGATCCGAGTCGAGAAGGGAAGAGAATCGATGCTAACTACAAGATCGTTGGTGGGTTACTGGACTGATCCGGCACACTAGGAGAGGGCTCGCAAGGCTCGAGAAAATAGGATGAGCAACCCGAACGGAGAAGGAGTTGCCATACATCACGGTGGCTCCCGGACCGCCTACGAGCACGGGCTCGCCTTTGTAAGTATTTTAATTTATAATTCTTAATTTATAATTAATTATTATATTTAATTAAATTATTATAATTAATTCTTAAAGGAGAACGCGTACGGACGGAGGCCCAAACTCTTCGAGTCTCTTTCCATTCTTCACCCAGTGAATGAGACTGGGAAATCCACGTATGCCCGCACCACCGAGCTTCACGTAAGTATCTAATTAGAATGTACTTCTAAATAGATTTTAATTATTCTATTAAAATAAAATTAATATTTTGTTTTGTTTAATTTTAGAACAAGTTCAAAACTGCTCTCGAGGAGGCTCAGACACAAGCGACACCTACTCCGGAGAACCCTACACCTATCCCTATTGATGAGGACCGCCTCTATGTTGATTTCGCCGGAGTCAATAGGGGTAAGATACTAGGGTTGGGAGCTTACAGTAAGGTTGCCCGTCAGACGCACCGACGGAGCTCAGCATCATATTCTATGTCCTCTCATCTTGACGTCAATCTCCAGCAGGAAGTGGCCGAGTTGAAGGACAAGTTGTCCAAGCAAGAGAGAAAAGAAAGGAAGATGCAGGCTTGGTTGGCTCAAGTTTCTCAAGCTACTAATATTCCACTCCGGAGGACTCAGATGATGAGGCAAATGTCGGTACGGTTGGTGGTGCGTCTTCTCGTGGGAATGAGGGTACCGATGGTGGGGATCTTGGGGATCTTGAAGGATGGGTGCCCGATTTTAATTCTAACGGCTAGTTAATTTATGTGTTGAACAATTTTTTTTTAATTGAATATTAAGTATTTTAACTTTTTATTAATATATTTTGAATGTTTAAAATTTTATGTTATGTTTTACATCAAAATTATTTTTTATGATATCAAATTGTAGTAATTTAGAATATTAAAATTTGTGGCTAATTTGGTGTTGTATACAATTAATTGAATAAAAATGAACAAATTAAAATTTTGGTATTGTAAATTATTAAATGTATAACATTACATTTTTATGGTTGAAATATATATATATATATATATATATTAAGTATCAAAGGATTAATTTGATGAATTTAAAAAAAACAAGACACAATTTGGAATTATATACTATTAATTGCAAAAAGACGAATAAAAAAAAAGAAATGTAAATTATAAAATTTATAACATTAACAAAATTTTATTGAAATATATATACATTAATAAATTAGAGACGAAAAGGAATTAATTTGATGGATTTAAAAAAACGTGACTTAATTTGGAGTTATATACAATTAGTTGCAGAAAAATAAACGAAAGTAGCAAGTGCCCAAGTGGAATAGCCACCTCTGAGATGCCCAGAGGTCGCGAGTTCGACTCCTTGCAGGCACAAAGTTTACAACATTTATTCTGAGGCAAATAAGGTTCATATAAAATATGTGATGATATGATTAAGAAGTTGGGTCCGTGGCCAAGTGGTTTGAGCCCAGCCAGCCCTCGAAGGGGCCTGGGTTCGAACCATCTTGGCCACAGTTTTTTTGCTACGTAAAAGTTTAGCGACCACCTATAGGCGGTCGCAAAATATAAATGTAATTTATTATTATAAATATTTAAAATAAATAGCGACCGCAATATGCGGTCGTTAATATATATTTAGCGACCGCCTAAAGCGGTAGCAAAATTAAAATAAAATTTATTATTACAATTAATTAGTACACTTAGCGACCGCCATAAGCGGTCGCTAAAATAAATTTAACGACCGTTTACTGGCGGTTGCTAACATTAAAAAACCAAACCGGGTCAAAACCCGGACTTTTTTTTTGACCGCTCTTGCGACCGTTATGGTGGTCGCTAATTAGCGACCGCCACATAAAAGCGGTCGCTAAATTTTTGCGACCGCCAAAAGCAGTCGCAAAAACGGTAGCTAGCTATGTTTTGCGACCTCTTGGCGGTCGCTAAAACCAGTTTTTTTTGTAGTGTCTTCCATATTTGCTTCTTTCTAATGAATCTAATCAAAGTGCTTCGGGCACTCAATTTAGGTACTGGATCCAAATTTTAGAAAAAATAACTATGGGTACGAATATGTTGTCGACAACAATGATATATTTCTCTCTTGTATTTATTTTAAGATTCATGTAAACCAGATCTTTATCATTTCCCAAAATATATATTGATCTGGGTGTTCCGCAATCCTAGTATTTTGATTGCTATATGCACGTGCTTTTTACTAGGATTCTCGTCTTCTGGACGAATCTCTTCAGGAGATTTCAAGAGTGACTGAATATATTATTAGCATTAATATACCATGGTTTTGTGTAAGGAGGTTCATTACCCTTCTGGCGTACAGGGGCATCAATGTTATTTGATTTCATTGGAACCTCAACTATTCATAGTCACTTCATTTATAATCAGTAATGCATTTGATAATGCATCTGACAGATTACTTGCTGATTATTGCAAGTTTATTTTCTTTTGAACTTCTGGTTCAAGTTTGACTAGTGCGTGGGCCTAAGTATTGAAGATCTTTTACGTTCCAAGTAATTTCACGATATTTATTAAGTGTGGTATTTTTATCTCCCCCTAATGCCCAAAAGTGATCTTCATCGAATGTGCAGTCAGCGAATCGGGCCGTAAACTGATCCCCAGTTAAAGGTTCAAGGTATTTAAGAATAATAGGAGATACAAAACTGATGTAAATAACTAGTTTCCTTTGTGGGCCCATAGAGGTTCGCTTAGAATGTGGTATTGGAACATACACTGCACAATCGAATGTACCCAGATGGAAAATGTTAGGTTCATTTCCACGCACGAGTTGTAGAGGGAATATTCATTATATGCAGTTGGTCGGATTTGGATTAGTGATGATGCATGTAAAATAGCATACCCCCAACATGTAACAGGTAAGTTCGATTTCTCTAGTAGTGGTCTAGCGATTAATTTGAGATGTTTAATTAATGATTCGGCTAGACCATTTTGAGTATGAACGTGAGGGACCGAGTGCTCCAATTTAATTCCCAGTGCCAAGGAATAATCATCAAATACCTTAGAGGTGAATTCACCGGCATTGTCCATGCGCATGGATTTGATTGGATGATCTGGGAATTGTGATATCAACAGGATAATCTGGGCAATAAGCTTTGCAAAAGCAGTATTGCGGGTGGATAACATGGTAACATAAGTCCTCCAAGTGGAAGCATCTATTAGGACCATAAAGTACTGAAATGGTCCGGATGCAAGGTGTATTTGTCCACAAATATCTCCTTGAATCCGCTCAAGAAATTTAGGAGATTCCGTTCTTACATTACTACTAGAAGGTCGAATTATTAGTTTACCCATTGTGCAAGCATCACATATGTATTCATAACAGAAGGGATTCTGTTGTGTGTTATGTTATGGCCAATTGAATTACATAAAATCCGACGCATCATGGTTTGTCCGCGATGTCCTAACCGCTCATGCCATAGTTTGAAAGAATTTGGATCATTAAATTTTAGATTAAGAGCTATATGGAGATTTGAGGGTCTGATGTATGTGTAATACAAACCAGACGAGAAAGAAGGAAGTTTTTCGACAATCTAAATAGTGAGTCATTAATAGATATTCACTATTATCCTCAGTGTTCGTCTCAATGTGATAGCCATTCTCTCGAATGTCTTTAAAGCTGAGGAGTGTACGCTTTGATTTTGGAAACAATAAAGTATTTTCGATTGTTAAATCATTACCCATAGGTAGGATTATCGAGGCTCTTCTGGAGCCAACAATTTGAATATCGTCGTCAGAAATTGTAGTGAGACTTCCTTTCTTTTCAATTAATGTTTGGAAAAATTTTCTATCTTTCAAGATAGTATGCGTAGTAGCACTATCTACTAAACACTAAACATTCATCTCCATAAGAACACAGTTGTACATTTCGATATGAGGAATGCTAAGGAGAGCCAAGATTACAGACGCTGATTTATCAGCCGCACAAGGGGTCACTTAGGTCCTACAATATCAAATACGTATTAATTTGTAGACAGTAATCATATGTTCACCCAAGAGGTCATCCTTGTTTATGTCAATGCCTGCTTCGGGCAGGTCAGTGGGGTGTGTTTCACCTTAAGGAGTCTTCCCCTTTTTGTCTTTTAGCATACGTTGATACGCCTCCACCAAATGTTTTGGTGTACGACACGAGCGAGACCAATGGTCGTCGCATCCATACTTGTGACAGACTTGTTTGTTCTGTGCACGTGAGCTCGATGGTTGAGTAGATTTTTAATCATGAGGTGCATCTTTGTCATTTGCACTTTATTGTGCATTTTTGCGACCTCAGCCTCATCCCCAACCACGGCCTCGACTTCGGTTTGATCCGCGGTCCCCATTCGCATATTCTCTTTCCACGTTTGCGGCCTCTAGAGTTTTTCCGAGTAGCATGTGCTTCTGGCACTGCTTGTGAGACAAACAGTCTAGTGTTGTGATTTTTCATCAACAGTTGGTTGTGCTTTTCTGCGACTAGAAGTGCAGAAATGAACTCGGAATGAGTTTGATACTCTTTGGCTCTGTACTATTGCTGGAGTACAAGATTGTTCGCGTGGAAAGTAGATAGAGTTTTTTGAATTAACTCTTCATCAATTATTGTGTCATTGCACAGCCTTAGATGAAAAATAATGTGATGTAGGGCAGAGTTATACTCCGTTACAGATTTAAAATTTTGAAAACAGAGTGTTAGCCAATCATATCTGGCTTAGGGAAGGATCACATCGTGTTGTTGTTGGAAACGATCCTTCAGGGATCTCCATAACACTGATAGATCTTTTTAGTGAGGTACTCATTTTTTAGATTCTTATTGAGATGGTGTCTCAAAAAGATCAGAGCTTGTGCCTTCTGGGCAGTTGTGGATAGGGGTGGACGGTGCGGCATACCGAAAAAAATTTTGTTATACCGTTACCGTACCGAAATTTTCGATATCGAAAAATATCATACCGTTGTCATACCGAAAATTTCGGTATACCGAACTTCGATATACCGAAATTTCGATACCGAAAAAAATCATACCGTTTTCATACCAAAAATTTCGGTATACCGAAATTTCGGTATGACAACGATATACCAAAATTTTTTGTATACCGAAAATTTTGATTTTTTCGATATACTGAAATATTTTTGGTATACCGAAATATTTTCAATATGAAATTTTTGGTATATCGTGATATACCGAAATGTTTCAATATACCGAAAATATTTCGGTATATCGCGATATACCGAAATTTCTATATTTATATACCATTACCGTATCAAAATTTTCGATACGAGACCATACCGTACCGAAAATTTCGGTATACCAAAAATTTTGATAAATTCGATATTTTTCGATACGATAAGTGCGGTATACCGGTATTTTTGATATTTCCTCCACCCCTAGTTGTGGATTTAGATGATTGTCTAGTTGTGTCAGTAAGGTCCTTAGAGGCTAAGTGGATTTCAACGTCAAGAGCCCTTGTCAAATAGTTATGGAAATCAAGTGACAATTCATCGAATTCACATTTAGTGATGTTTAACATGTTTTTGCTACAAAAATTAATAAATGGAAATTTATTAAAAATTATTTGTTTGTAGCATTTAATAATTAAGGCTCAACCAATAAAAATAATGCTAAGACAAAAAATAATAATTAAGGGGATATTAATATTTTTGGACTTTAATGACTTTTATAAGATATTTATTAATGGGACTTCGGACCCAAAAATAATTAATAACAATTAGTAATTTGGGCTTCATAATATTATTATTATGAATTTTATTAATGGGACTTCGGGCCTAAAAATAATTAATTAATTGAAGGTCTAACTCAAAAATAGTCCAAGTATATTTTAATGGGCTTCAGGCACAAGAATTAATAATTAGGACAAAAAAAAAAAGGACCAATAAAAAAAAATAATGCCCAAACTAAAAAAAATGGCCTAAGTCTTTATAACTTAAGGCTTAAAGCAGGTGGCCCATTTGAATACTTACAGACCCAAAATGTAAAAGGATTTTGATGTCCCATAAAATAGGCCCAACCCATTATAGGTCCATATAGAATTCACACGCGGATTAAAAATAATGGCCCAATGAAATAGGCGGCCCAATTTAAAGCATTTTATGGTTTTCAGCACACAAAATACTCATTCGGCTGAAAAAGGGCGAAAGAATCGGAAACATGGCAGAAAAATCGGCCGTTTGTTTGAGTAATAGCACGTCGCCGAAAATTTTGGCCGTCAACATCGGGATGGAGGCGCCGTCAATCGCCGTCTCCGATCGTCGCGTCGCAGCGTACAGCCTCCGTTGTCACAGCCGGTTGTGCTCAGTCGCGCTGTTGCGGTCGGCGTGTAGCCACCGCCGCTCACACGGCTATCAGCCCCGTCGCGGGCGCGTTGCGCCGCCGCAGAAATAGGAGCGTTGCCGTCACAGGCGTCCCTGGAGCCGGGCACACAGCGCCGTCGTGGCAGTCCGGCGTGGAGGTCTGCCGTCGCATTTTTGGCGATTGGTCGACGCACAGCAGAGGCCTTCAGGGCCTTCTGTCGAACCGTAGGGGCCACTTCAGGGGGCCTCCGATCTCGGTGCGGTGCCGTCGCGAGGAGGTGACGCCATCCATCGCGCAGCCCGGCGTCGTTGCGCCGCACGGTCTGCCGCCGTCGCGCGTTCGCCGTTCGTGGCGTCGCGTGAGTCCACTTCAGGGGACTGACGGTAGGTTTCCGATTTGGGCATTTCCGATTTCAGAAATACGAAAAATCGATTTTGATGAAATTGATTACTGTTTTCGAAAAAAAAAACTGGTTTGATGAAAACAATCTGGTTTTGGGTTTTGTTCGAAATAAGGTTCCGATTCTATTTGTTCTGGATTTCAGAATTTCTGGGAGAAAATCCTGTTTTGGGGATATCAGTATGAACAAAATCACAGAAAAGATTCTGGGTTTGAAGTTCGATAATTTTTTTTTTTTTGGTTTTGTTATGCAGGATATAAACAACCACATATTCAATATCCACAATAATGATCAGATATAAAAGCATAAAAAAAATATTTTGCATATGAATTCAAGGAATCAGATTTTTCATGTGAATTAAAGGCATGCAATTTGCGGTGTATGAATACAGGGATAAGGATAATCATATGAAAGCACTTTGCAGTATATACAAAAATCATATGATCAGATAATTACATAACCCAAATCAGAACATATTAGGCATAAATGCAGGATTCCAAATTCATGAATTTAATATTAATTTAATGCAGAAACTTATGGTTTCAGCAAGATAAATTAAAATTGATTTCAATTCGTTCCAGAAACTGCTTGAGCAATCCTCTCGTGAATCCTATTCCTCGTAGAGACTCGTGCTGATAATGTGTTGTAATCGAATAAAGCGATAAATAAGAACAAATGATTTGATTACCTAATTCGTCACAACGTGACTACGTCTGGGGGTGACCAAGTCAGGAGATAATAATATGACTGTCGTTTGAAATAGTGCAGAGGTATCAAGTAATCAATACAAGGGTATAGAATACAATTATATAGAAAGTATCCTAACCCTAACACTAAGCCCATAGGCCTAAAGCTCACTGGACTATATCCAATATTATGTCCATAATCCTATATAACATATAATAAATATATTATAACAATTTTCCCTCCAATTGAGAGGAGTAGAACTATCCTAGCCACTCTTGTCAACTAATGAGCAACCTTGTTTTTGCTTCTATGAATATAAAAAATATTTTGTACTAAGTCATCTTCCAATTCCTTCAATATAAGCCACAAGATAGCCCACTTCGAGCTGAAACATGAGTCTCTTTTATTTATACCTAAACTGCTTCAAGTGTGTGAGAGGACAATAAATATTGCTGATCTCCTTCCTTTGCTTCTTTGTATACCTTCACAATTTGCTTGGAGTTATGCTCCTAACACAGTGCCTGAATATTTGATCTTATTTCCACTCGCGAATTTGATCAAACCCCCTATTAGTCAGTGGAAATCCAACCGAAGCCACCATTGTTTCTTCATTGCATCCACTTTGAGTGTATTGCCTTGCCACCAACCCGAATTCGATTGAAACATTGAGACCTCTAGTTGGCTTTTCAAGATAACAAGGTCTTCATTGCACTTTTTGAAGCTCTCAAAAAAATGGTAAGAGCCCAATTTCCATTGATGTCATAATTTAAATTTCTTGGATCCTTAATTTCTGACAGGCGATGGATCATTTTACATCTATCTTTCCAAATTCACCATGTCATCATTGCAATTTCTCTCTCTTACGAGCTCCTTTCAACGTAAACAGAAAGTAAAACATGTCTTCTATATTCAACCAATCACCACTTTTAAAATAATTCTGAACTTCTAAAATTTTCTAATTCCTTCTAACCCAATGGAAAGTAAAAATAGCATGAGTGATAGTAGCAACATCAGCTCCACAAAGGATACTATGATAACAAATCTTGTGAAAATAGATTTTATTAATACAATATTGAATACAATGTGATTTATTGAATTTATGGTGTTCTCTCTCTCTCTCTCTCTCTCTCTCTCTAACTTGATCCTCTAATTCTCCTCTTGATCTTGCTTTGACTTTGATTTGATAACGCTTATCCAAAGACGGGTCCGTCTTGTTTTGGATTGAGCGAAGTTTATGAAAGATTTAATGAAGAACACCTCAAATTTGGTGAAGAACGATCTTCAAATTTTCTAGTTGAATTTGAGCTGGAAAACACTTGATCGGAGGAATTTGGCCCTTGCTCTTGGATCAAAAAGTATTCGTGGTTGAGCTTGATGAAGAATGCTTGAATTTGACGAAGAACGTTTTGAATCTTCGAATGTGTCTTCAAGGAGAATCGCTTGATCAGAAGGATGCAACTCATTGTTTCTGAATCAGACATTGTTTCTAGTTGGGTTTGATAAAGAACACTTGAAGGCGGTGAAGAACACTTGGAGTTTTTTAGATGATCTTCGAGTGAAAAACACCTAATTAGAGGGATTTAGACCCTAGATCTTGGATAAAACGTTGTTTCTGGAAGAGTGTATTCAAATTTGATGAAGAACAACTTGAATCGTCGAGTCTGGATGCAGGATCTTCTTAGCTCAAGTTCATTGCTCGTTTGTCTTCGCTGTGTGTCTGGAGACTGAAATGTCATGATTCGATCCCTATTTATTGGGTGGAGGGATGCAGACTTTCCTTTCCTAAGTTGACATGTGGCGCGATATGGACCGTTGATATCGTATTAGTGAATAGGATTAATGAACCAACAAAGTGTAGCTTGATTTTGCATATTAATAAAGAAAATTTGTAATAACAACTCTTGCGAAAATAAATATTATTAACGCAATATTGATATACAATGTGATTTATTAAATTTATGAGGTTCTCTCCATCAACGCCCCCATCCAATCGTCGCCCATTCGCTACCTCCATCGATGTCACCCGCCTTGACGTCCATCCCTCATTCGCCGTCGATCGTCATAAGTGACAGTCGTCCCTCCTTCGCGTCGGCTCCTAGTTCTTGGACGAAAAAGAGAAAGTCGCCGCCAATTGCGCAGATGGAAGTTGTATGTGAAAAACCTAATTTGATTTTTGAATCTCTAATTAGGGGAGAGAGAGAAAGAGAAAGAGAGAGAGACCGTGTTATATGTATATATATCTATATAAGTGAACCTAATTGTAATTGATTTGAATTTGTAAACCTATTTTAAAGTTAGTCTAAATTAGTGAACCACAATATAATAATCCCAATATTTTATTACATGTTCTACGTCAAGATGAACAGTATTTCTGGTTATACAAAAAAATTATTAGGTAACTTTGAAACATGTTTATTTACACTAGTTTTATTTATTCATTTATTTTCTTCTTTAAATTCTAAAATTCTAACAATTAATTTAAACTTTAGAGCAAATAATTTCACGATCACACTGTTAGAATATAATGTTAGCTTTTTAAATGTATAAGCTGAATAATATAAAAATAAAAGTTTAGTTAACAATTTAGTAAGTTAGCCCTAATGAATTAGGGTAAATCCATTTAACATCTCTATAAGCATCCATCAATCAATCATATTCTAGTCACAATAACATAATATTAATTAATATCACATCAAATATATGACCTATTAATCTACCTATTATAACAAATAATAGGACCAAAAAAATAAAAAATTCTCCTAAACATTAATATCAAATTATTGCTGTTTATATTTTGAACATTTAATTAAATTAATTCTCAAGTTATATAATTAAATTAAATTTAATATGTACACATATCATGTAATAATATTTAGGGTGCCACTATATATACCCCAAACTTCTCTAAACATACCCCCAATCACTAAGCATACTCCATTTAAAATAAAAAATTAATCTACAATACTAAACATACCCCATATTTTAAACACTCTTTTCTCTCTTCATCATTCATGTTCAGGTATATATGTTATCTCTCCCAGGTAATAATCTTTTTTGTTCTTTGCTAAGTGCCCACCAAAAGTGCAATTCATTTTTAAGCAAAGTGGACATGTCGAAATAATTGAGCAAATAAACGTGGCAGTTGCGAGCGGCTTGAGAACAGAGCTTTCCTCGTAGATATTGGCGATGGAGATGCGGTTACATGGCCAAAGCTTCGAACGGCCATGACAACGATCTGAAATGGCGAGATTTTTGACTCAATCAAAATTGATTTAAAAATTTTGGTGCATCCGGTGCACCAAAGACACACTCTTTTTTTAATAGTTTTGAATATTTAATCTCCATCACACGATTGTGAAATGAAAGACTTAGTAAAAAATAGAAAAAAGAATTACAGTAAAATATGAGGTGTGTTTAGTATTTTAAATTGAGTATATTTAGTGATTTGAGTATGTTTAGAGTAATTTGGGGGTATATATAGTCGTACCTAGGGGTGGAGAAAATATCGAAAATACCGGTATACCTCACTTATCGTATCGAGAAATATCGAATTTATCAAAATTTTCGGTACGGTATGGTACCGTATCGAAAATTTCGATACGGTAACGGTATATAAATATAGAAATTTCGGTATACCGCGATATACCGAAATATTTTCGGTATATTGAAATATTTCGGTATACCGAAAATATTTCGGTATACCTAAAATATTTCGGTATATCGAAATATTTCGGTATGTCACGGTATACCGAAAAAATGAAAATTTTCGGTATACCAAAAATTTCGGTATACCGTTTTCATACAGAAAATTTCGGTATGATTTTTTTCTGTATCGAAATTTCGGTATATCGAAATTCGGTATACCGAAATTTTCGGTATGACAACGGTATGATATTTTTCGATATCGAAAATTTCGGTACGATAACGGTATGGCGAAAAAAATTTCGGTATGCCGTACAGTCCACCCCTAGTCGTACCCTAATATTTATTGGATCCATTTAAAATGGATAAAGACACTTTTATGCAAATTAAATTTGCACATTATTAAATGACGTCACATGTGTGTATTATATTAATATCAAATTATTTTGTTATTTCTATTTTAAGAATAAATAATTAATTTTATATTTAATACCTGGTACACATTTTTATCTCATATTCATTTTTTATTTATCGTATAATTGAGATAAAATAATATATAATAAAAAAGAATTAAAGGAAATCAAATACATACTACGATATATGAATTCTTCTAAAATAGTATTAATTTGCACCTGTCCATAAAAAGAGTAAGATTCTTGATATCGTGTATCATATTGTTCACAGTGGTGAATTCATATGCCACCTGATGATCCAGCTAACAGATTCACGAATTTATTGTATGAATCTTATTTATTAAGTATTAAATACATATTTTTAGATTAACTTACTATTATTAAACTAATGTAATCTGAATTGATATTTTTTATATAATTATTATATGGATTAGTCTTATATGCACCAGTTACACGGTGCAACTCAAATTCATTTTTTAAAAGTTACACAAAATACTATTGAAAAATTACACATGTTATTACTGAAAAGTATATCTTTCATAGTATAACTTTTCAGTAATAATTTGTGTAATTTTTCAATAATAAATGGTGCAACTTTTTAAAAATACACTTGAGTTACACGGTGTAACTGATGCACAAGAGACTTACTCTTATTATATTATATTCTTAAATGATATATGTTTTTTCAAAATACTTTTTTAAAATTTATATATTAATAAAATTTAAATAAACAAACGTATTTTTCACGAATTGCATAGACTACATCTCCATCAATAAATGCGTGCACTCATATTACCTTCCCCAATAGGACAAGTGCTTCCGCCTCACCGTCACCCCCACTCGTTATTGAATGTGATTCCACTTTCCAATTCCTCCGCTACCTTCCAAAATTGGGTTCATCACTCTCGCCCACAGATTTGCAATTAATCTACTAATTAAGGCTGTTTTCCTTTAATGTTCTTACTCTAATCTTCTCCATTTATTGTAGAAACATTAGATTTTCACAATTACACACCAAAAGATGCCTGTAAAACCCCTCACCGAAGCAATTTCAAGATTTCAAATCCAACTTCATTTCCATGGCGGCTCTTCTTCCCGTCGGTGGTCTCCTCTCCCTTATCCTCTTGTTTTCCTCCTCCTCTGCTAACATTGTTCACGAGGTCTGCAAGGCCTCACCCGATCCCCCCACGTGCCAATCATCCTTATCTCACGTGCCTCCGTACGCCACCGTCTTGGGAGCAATCCAATCGGTCATCGGGCTCACCTCCCAAAAAATCGAATCGGGTCGGGTCATGGTCCAGAAAATCCTGGATGCATCCGCGGGGAATCTGAACCGTTCAAAGGCCGCCATACGTAGTCTGGAAAATCTGAAATACACCGAGTACCGGTTCGATTTGGTGAGAGAGGGTCTGCCACGTGGGAAGATCAAGGACGCGCGTGCATGGCTGAGCGCCGCCATGGCCTTCGAGAACGGCAGCTGGTCCGCGCTAAAGAACTTGAACTGCACCCCCATCGTCGACAGCGCCATGGCCTTTCTCAACTCTTCTCTCATCGTCCCCACCGCCGATGCTCTGAGGATGCTGGTGAATTACGATAATTTTGGCGACAAAACTGCCTCCTGGGGCCCACCCAAGACTGAGCGCGACGGTTTCTGGGAATCCGGCTGCAAAGATTCCGGATCCGGGTCGGGCGGGCGAGGGGTGCCACCGGGGCTGAAGGCTGATGTCACGGTGTGCAAGGGGTGCCTTTACGGGACGGTGCAGCAGGCGGTGGATGCTGCCCCGGATAATCCCCGCCCGGGAGAGCGGTTCGTGATATTGATCAAAGCCGGGGTTTATGAGGAAACGGTTCGGGTGCCCCTGGAGAAGAGGAATGTGGTGTTTTTGGGGGATGGGATGGGCAAAACAGTCATTACAGGGTCCAAAAATGTGGGCCAGCCGGACATGTCCACCTTCGACTCTGCCACCGTCGGTAACTACTTGTAGATTAGTGATGAATTGGTTCATATGAGATAAGGGAGTCCACACGTTTTAGTCATATGATTAAATTCAAATTTCACACAAATCTAAGTCTTAAAATTCTATTTTTACACACATTTAGTACCAAAAATAATGAGTGAGAAAAGATTTTGCAATTAAATTGAAACTAAATGTGTATGAAAATTGGGACTAAATGTGTATGATTATAGGATTAAATTTGTGTTAAGATTGAATTTTTGGACCAAATGTGCTGAGTTATGGGAACAAAATTTTCAAAATGTGCACGTCATCGTTGACCTGCGCTTGTTGGTGCTAAAAATGCAATTTTAATTCATATATTATTGTGGTGTTAGTTTATATATGTAATATTTTCTGTTTATAACAATTAAATCTCTAACAATTAAATCTCTAAATACTTAATAAACTATTATTTATCATAAAATTTACGTATTAGCATAATACTTTGCCTATATATATTCATGAAATTGTAATGTGTTTGTCGTGATGATATTCTTAATGATCGTACCGACGTATGTAATCTGACATTTCAAAACTAATTAGGTATTATTGGCGATGGATTTATGGCTAGTGGTCTCACTTTCCAGAACACAGCAGGGCCGGAGCCTCATCAAGCAGTAGCTTTTCGATCAGACAGCGATCATTCCGTAATAGAAAACTGTGAATTCATCGGCAATCAAGACACACTCTATGCCCACGGCTTGCGTCAATACTACAAATCATGCCGCATCCAAGGCAACGTGGATTTCATATTCGGAGCGGCAGCCGCAGTCTTCCAAGACTGCCTAATCCTCATCGCCCCGCGCCAACTCAACCCGGAGAAGGGCGAAAATAATGCTGTTACAGCCCATGCAAGAGCAGATCCTGCACAATCGACGGGCTTTGTCTTCAAAGATTGCGTGATCAACGGCACGGATGCATACATGAATTTGTATCGTAGCAAGCCCAAGGTGCACAAGAATTTCCTAGGCAGGCCCTGGAGAGAGTTCTCGAGGACAGTTTTTATTGGGTGCACCTTGGAGGTTGTTATTTCACCGGATGGGTGGATGCCTTGGTCCGGTGATTTCGCACTCAGCACTCTGTATTACGGCGAATTCGAAAATAAGGGGCCGGGATCCGACACCGCGAAAAGAGTGAGTTGGAGTAGCCAGATTCCAGCTGAGCATGTCTCGTCCTTCTCGATCCAAAACTTCATCCAAGGCGATGAATGGATTCCTACATTGTCGCCATGATTCATGTAACCACAAAATAATTATTTGTGAAAAAAAATCACAATTTCTGTTTTATGAGTAGCAAAAGAAATCTTTTCAGACTACTCAAATATATACATACATACATTCATTTTTAGACCAAGTGAGTTCATTGAAATTGTTCCATGGAGAATGTTAATAGGTTGTTGTGCATTGGTTGGTTTATGTTAGATGCTATACCTGCAGTGCTGGAAAACTAGCTTAGTCGAGTAAGAGCACCTCCAGCAGTTAGCTGGAGTGGCTCAAAAAATCAATCCCAACAAGGCACTATTCTTCGGCGCTATTATAAAGTTTTGGCAATTTAGAGGGTTGAGGGCGCCATTTGCGGCGCTGTTTGTTACAGCGCCACGCCCTCCCAACCCTCCCCCTAAATCAAACTGTATAATTGGTTATGTATATGTATGTTTTATTTTACAAGTAACTAAATATTAATATGTTATTTATTTGTATAGAATAATTGATGTTTATTGTAATTCTATTTTTCATTATCATTTAAATTTCAATTGTAATGTTATATTAAATTTTCAATTTTAATTTGCATTAAAATTTTACTCAATTTAAATTATTATAGCATAATAAAAAAATTCATTTAAAATAAATATAGGGTCCATTACATATTGGTTCAATTGTATATTGAGTATTCCAATTTGGTTCTAACCTTTTTAAAAATTGCATTTTGGTTCAAAATAGAGTTTAGGGTAGTCTGCACAACCTGCAGGATGCATTGATTTGACAGGTTTCAGTTGTCACTGTTTGTGGGGCCCACCCAAATTTGCACAGCCGCAACATGCACAACCCAATATGCACAGATTTCTTAGATGCACAATCCAATACGCACAATTTTTTTAGCTGCACAACTCAATATGCACAGATTTTTTTTTAGATGCATGGTTTAATTTTATATAAAATTTGAATATGCACAAGTTTTGAAATACACAGATTTAGAGTTGCACACATTCTTTAAAAAAAAAAATCATATATAGATTAAAATGCATATAAGTTACAAATTTAAAATTTAAAATTTACATATTTAAAAAAATTAATAGTCTTCATCTTCAAATTTGTTGTCTTCAACATCCTTTCTATTGTTCGCCAGAAAAGACCTGCTAAAATACAAAATTAAGATGATTAAAATCATGAAAAAATAGAGGAAATTTCTTGATATATCATTAGAAAATCAAAATCTCAAAACTACACATAAAAGATCCGTAGAAACGTGCACAAGAAACATTCATACTTCATTTCCTCTTAAAAGAAAAAGATCAAGCGGCAAATGTTACTTCCCAACATTCAAAATATCACATCTTATTTTATATCATGCTTTAAGACTTAAAAAAAAATCATTGAGATTGTTTCTTCACCAACATTAAAAATTAACAAACGAAAATGCCTTTTTTTTTTTCAACCAACATTACTTCTTGTTTACAGACTTCAAATAGGAAAAAAACTTAGATTTGAAACCACAGACAAAATTAATTAGGAACACACAAAGCACTTTCCTTTTCACACAACCATCACTGCAAACTTCCTGAGACCCCAAAATTAGTGCCATAAAAAAGTTCTTCCTGAGACCAGATCTTACAGACCCCAAAAGCATGTTTTTATATTCTACACAAAAGAAACA
Organism: Prunella vulgaris; assembly: GCA_026898435.1. Taxonomy (NCBI): domain Eukaryota; kingdom Viridiplantae; phylum Streptophyta; class Magnoliopsida; order Lamiales; family Lamiaceae; genus Prunella; species Prunella vulgaris. The sequence continues at coordinate 856,419 of JAPKLY010000178.1, forward strand.
CCATACACATACACACACTCTGTTCAGTTGAAGAGATGCATTTTTCATGCGGGGCTTTTTTCACGATTGGAAAACAGAGCCCTTAGATCTATCCTTTGAGGAGTTTGTGAGATGGATGTTGAAAACAAGAAAATTAAACTCAGAACCCCCATATTTGAAATCATATATTTGAAAATTAAACACCAAAACCAGAGAAAATTAAACTCAGAAAATCACCGTTGGATCTGGTGGATTCGTCGGCAGTGCACCATCGCCGTTAGATCGACGCGTGAGAGACGTTGACCGCATCAGCGCCTTCACACTCGATCTGGTGGCTTCATCGGGGTTTTGGTCGCCCAAATCTCCATCGCCGTCGCTTCCTCTTTTGATTTGGTGGCTCCGTCTCCACAAGTTGATGTCGTCACCATCGCCGGTAAAAATTGGTGTTGATGTGGTGGCTGAGAACGAAGGAGAGAGAGAGAGTGAGAGGCAGAATGAAAGAGAGAGATACTCATTTTGATTTTCAAAATTATTGATTGAGTCAATAATATAAGAGAGAGAGTGATAAGTGGGGGTGAGTACGGTACTGTCAACTTTATGTGTGTGGACCCTATTTTAAACTATTTTGTATTTATTGTAGAACTAATATGTATTTTTAAAAAGGTGTGATACTAAAATGTAGATAGTAGAAAAAGGTAGAACTAATATGTAATAATCTCATAAATATAATGTAATATTATATTATAGTATTAAAAAAATAGAGTTAACTATTATAGAGTAGAATAGAGACAACTGCTGGAGATGACCTAAAGATCCTCCCTTTAAAGTTAGATATTTAGGAAGAAATTATGTTGTGTGCGCATTTACATTATTTTTTAAAAAAAATTTGTCCTCAAAAAATTCTTTAAAAGTCATTTAAGTAGGTCTTTTACTTAAATGCCTTTTACTTGAAATTTTTTAGCACCAAGTTGCCCCTGCCCGTTAATCTGCCTTTTTTTTTTTTTAAATCTAATTCATTTTCCACCTCTTTTTCATCACGCTGCTTCATTTCTGGTTGAATCCTACAATATTTTTCTCTTACAAAATATTTTTAGGTGAAATTCAATGGTTATTTCTACAAACACAATTTCTCTTTATATTTGTTTTGTGGTTTTTAAAGTTCTTGTAAAAATTGAATTTGGTGGTGGTTATAGGTTTGATTGGTGTTGATAACGGTGAGGATGAAATCTCCATGTTGGATGATTAGTTTTAAAAAATAAATTACAGGAAATGACTAAAATTCACCGCGGTATTCCGAAATCGTTTGGATCGATTTTTTGTGTAGAAAAAAATGTTAGGATTGTGAGAATACCAACACTTTCTTATTTTTCAGTCGGAGGTGTAAAACTCCAGTAAACTATTTGTTGAAAAGCTTAGAAGTTTAGGGATTGCAAACAAAAATGAGATAGAATAGTAAGAACTTATATGCAATTTCTGGAACCTTCATCAATTTGACTGGTCAATAGTCATTTTCATTTAATTACAGTTTTGTCACTATTTTCAAATGCTATCATAGAATCTTCGATTTTCATCTAATTTGATCCAAGCAAGCGTCAAATTATTCGAAATTCAAAGGCCTATAATTTGATATCAAAATTAGATGATGAGCAACCACTGAAATGATCATTTTACTATTGGACGATTATGAGTCTTAAACTCTCATTTCTATTCCGAATTCTTCATTTCAAATTCCTTTTTTATAACAAGTTCTATGTGCTGTAAATAAGCTTACTACTAGAAAAAATAATAATATTTTGTTTATAAGACACTTGAGTCAAACCTTATCCTTCAACCTCTAAGTGTAATTTGGTGAATTACCTTAAGAAATTAGGAAGCTCCTGTTATAATCATATTTAAAGCATACAATAATTCTTTTAGGGTATGTTTGGTTCGTAAGATAAAAGTATCTATCCGTAAAAAACATGCATGATTTTGACGGATAGATACTTTTATCTTACGAACCAAATGAGCCCTATAATTCATATGCACTTCGAATCCAAGAACGAGAAGAATCTCAACTGATGTAAATTAATGCTTCTAATTATAATTTGAGTGGAATAATGTGGAGTGCCTTTGTTCAAAGGGACCAAGTACTACCCGGATCATTGAAGAGGCTTCATTCCGCCTAATAGTATTACTCATTCTACCGGATAGTAGAACTTATTTTAACGGATAGTAAACTTAGTCCACTCGATAGTAGTATCATTCATTCCATCGTATAGTATAAATTATTTAACAAGATAAAATTACTCATTCCATCAAATTGTCGAACTCATCTTCTACTCTATAATATTACTAATTCCACCAGATAATAGAATTTATTCCAGTTGGATAGTTAAACTCATTCAATTAGATTGTAGAACTCATTCCCCCCGAATAATATTACTCATTCTACCAGATTATATAACTCATTTCAACAGATAGTAGAATTTATTTTACTGGATAGTATTACTCATTCAACTCTTAAATGTTACTCATTTTATCTAAAAATATAACTCATTACTATGCGAAGTTCCAATACTTTGATGAGCGCGTCACAAATTATCTCAACCGATGGAGAAATCTAAGTCTGAACTGCAAAGATAGACTATCAGAGACCTCTGCAATCGAGATGTGCATTCATGGCATGCGATGGAGCCTCCGGTATATTCTTCAAGAAATTCAACCGAAGACCTTTAAAGATCTTGCTACAAGAGCTCATGACATGGAGCTAAGCATGACCGCAAGAGGATTTGAAAGACCACCACTTCAAACGCTTCATAAAAAGACTTATGTTAATCCTTCAAATAAGGAATACATAACAGATTTACCTCACGATAGGGGCAAAGTGGGTTGACTCTGAAAGAGATGAGACAAAATGAATATCCATTCTTAAACTCTAATGTCCCTAGGATATTCGATGACTTGATTGATGGAAAGCTCATCGAGTTGCCTAAGATGAAATGGTCAAAAGAAGCTGAACGAACCGGTGATCTAAAGTACTACAAGTACCATCGGTTAGTAGGTCATCCAATTGAAGACTATTTTATCTTCAAAGAAAAAATCTGTTGTTGGCTCAACAAGAAAAGATAGTGCTGGAAGAAACCAACAGAAGATGTCCAAGACAATGCTCCTCAACAAGAGCATAAAGTGTCTGGGATACTCCTTGGTACGAGTATAAACTATCAATAAAATTGAAATCATATCTCTCTGATATGAGTATAAACTATCTATCAAACGCAAAATAAATCTTCTTGATACGAGGCTAAACTGTCTACAAGTTGAAGACTCTTTGATACGAGTATAAACTATCTATCAAATGCAAACCAAATCTCCCTAATACGAGACTAAATTGTCTACAAATTAAAGAATCCCTGATACAAGTATAAATTATCTACCAAATTCAAATCAAAACTCCATGATTCACTAGTTTAAACTGTATATCACTCCTAGCCCACATGAGTATAAACTGTTTATGGCACACCCCCAAATTAAATTTCTCTCTTTGAACTACATTTTAACTTGATCCTCTTTAAAGAAGTACGTAGGCAGCTTAGAAATCTTTCTACGTTCAGTCAAAACTCAAGATTATCTTATTGAGTTTAAAGCATGCAAGATGTGAACAAGCAAAAAAAAAAAAAAATCATTAGTAGACGAAGAATTAAATTTCACGCTTCATTCACTAAAAGCTAAACGATCGTGAACAAAGCACGATGGGGCATTTGTAAGCGAATCAAATTTGCACCGAATTAAATGCTGACACGTGTACAAATGAATAAATATCAAATAAATTTTAGCTATTTTAATTTTGAGAATTTTAATTATATTAATTCTTTATTAAATAATTAAAATTGATATTTAATACACACGATATAAGCCCATCAAATTACACAAGTTTTCTGGTACTCGTACATGCTGAAAAATACAATTGAACGTACCTTATTTATCGAGATCATATAATATCTTGTTAACAAAGAAAAAGTCAAACAGAATGACATAATCAAGACAAATTTGGACGATTGATTAATTATGCAAGCAAATCTGCATCAGTCATTCATAGTCCGCCACGTATCAACCCAAGAAAGGAAAATCCTCATTCCCTCACCCTATAAATAGAGACTTTTATTCATTAATTCAACACATTCAGAGACATTCAGAGCGATCCAAAAGCATCTAACAAGCACTCAAGGCACGAGCAAGTTTGGAGCTGAGATGAATCCAATAATCTCGGGCAACCGGACTTGAAGATTCGAAGATTCAAAGATTCGAAGGCCATCTTCGAAGCGTTCTTCAACAAATCGAGAGGTTTTTTTGTAATAAACAACCTGAAACGGTGTTTGGTCCAGGAGTAAGGGGCTAAATTCCTCCGATCGAGTGTTTCTTCTTGAAGAAGGTTTTGAAGACATGAAGATTCAAATGTTGTCTTCAAAGTGTTCTTTGCCGAAGTTCGTAAATGATAAAGTTTGATCTGATATCAAGGTCCAAGACCTCTCCGATCAAGCGTTTTCCAGCCAAAACCAAATTCGAAGATCTAAGAATGTTCTTCAACAATTTCAAAGACGTTCTTATCAAATCTTCCAAAAACTTTGCTCAATCCAAAACTAGGTGGCCTCATCCTTGGATAAGAATTGTTAATTCAAGATAAAATCTAAGTCAAAGCGAAGAGAAGAATCAGATGATCAAGTTTAGAGAGAAGAATTTGCGAAATTATCAGTTTAATCCGAACGAAATAAAATTGAAAAATTTGTTGGTCCCAAAACGATTCTGAATCAGTGTATGGGGTGAATACACTGATAACAATTTTTTCTTTCCAGAAAGAACTCCTTAGACCTCAGTCAGCTTAAACTGATGATGCTCATTGCAATTGAAGTCGCTCGGACTGACAATTCAGGAACCAAATACACTGAGTCTTGAAAACGTTCTCAGACTAAGCTCAATAAAAATAACCCACCTACTGACCGCTTGGGAGCCAGTCAGTTAAATAGCTACCTAAATAAGCCTGATTAAGTGTGGAAGTGCGAGCCCTGAATTATACTCGTTTTACATTTTTTTAAAATGTTTTAGCTTAGCGTTGAAAGCGTGGTTAAGGAATGTGTGCCGATTTAGGTCAGGAACATTGATTCTTTCTGAAGAAAAGTAACGTTGAATACCAAACTGATGAAATGACAGTTTAAGGATGTAAAATATTAAATTAGCACCCAAGAGATTTAACGTGGTTCAGAGACTCAAGCTCCTAATCAACGGTCCTGATTTAACAGGAGAAATCCTCGCTTAGGATTTGGTACTTGTATTTTTACATGCCAAGGTGCACAATAGTCTCCTTTCTCTCTTAGGAACTCGACCCCTAGGTAGTTTTAAGAGTCCAAGTCCTTCCCACTTCACCAAATCACTACTTGAGAGGTTTAGTTTTCAAACGGTTTCCAACTAGGGTGTGATAATCCTTACAAACAAAATAATGCTAAGGATGGATTATCACAGCTAAGCTAATACAGAAAAGATTCTATCACAACACTAGGGAAATTTAAACTTGCAGAATGTAGTGTGCTTGAATGATTTGAGCGCTTGAATATTTGGTTAATTTCAACTTCGAAATTTCCCGTAACCTTGTTTGGGTGCAAGATCTTCTATATTTATAGAAGAGATTTGTAATAGATACGTTGGAGGAGATTAAAACAAATCTTCCTAATTTAGGTAGGTGGTAGCCTAGAGATGTAAAGTTTACTTTTAAACATGATGTTTTGGTGAAAAGGTCTTCTGGCGCCGCCTTTGACTGCAGACATTTATAAAGATGTCAATGTCTGTACATAGGTGTCTTCTTCTTATTGGATGTCCTTCAAACAATTAGTTAAGACAAGTCTTTAATGCTTCATCGTACTATTAATACTTTAAGTGATTTGCAACTCAACTCAGGTATAAATGTTGTCTTTATTGGCTTTACTGACATTCTCTTTGTCTTTAATCTCTTAGCATAAATGCTAAGTCTCAAATCTTCAGTAGTTATTTCCTTCATGAATTACGAAGTGTTAGTTAATTGAACACTCAACCTGAATACTCAGGCTACTTCCGCCTTCACTAAAATACCTTGTCCTAACCGTGCTTAGAAACAGTCAATAGAACATCAGTTGTCTTCTCAGGATCGTCTTCAGGAATCTTCAGGATGACTACATCTTCAGGATGGTTCCCCCTGAACTGAATACTTATAAGTATAAAAAGTCTAACGTATCCTGAAGTTATTCCTGACAATATATAATCCTGAGTTTATACTTAGGCAAATCTTCTTTTCAGGGGTTTTTGAATCTAAATCAAAACTCAGTGAATATCCCAGCAAAATCATTTTCGTATTTTTCATGAAACTTGTTGTTACGTCTTGGCAAGATAGTGCCGAGTTTCTAGGATGGTGGGCAGCTTGGTTGGTGAAGTGTTGTGGGTGACGACACAAGTCCGGATGAGCTGGATGGATGAATTTGGACAACCTAAGAATGGGTTGGGTTGTGCAAGGACTTGGGCAGTGTGTGCCTAAGTGTGGAAGTGCATGTGTGCACTTGGTGCATCCGAGTGTACGTGTGAGCTGGGGCGTACGTCGGAAGGGTGGACCAGTGCGTATGCTTGTGTTGGGCATGCACACGACAGAAGGAAAATGTGTGCAAGACTGTGGCAATGCATGTCGGATGGATGCATGCGGGTACTAGTGCGGGCAGTGCACGTCGAATGGGTTTTAGTGTAGACAGATACGCACGGATGCACAAGTATGCAGACAGATGCACAAACTTGTGGATAGATGCGCGTCGAATGGATGCATGTGCGCACGGATGCACAAGTATGCGGACGGATGCACAAACTTGCGGATAGATGCACGTCGGATGGATACCTGTGCGCACGGATGGCAGTGCGTGCAGGCGGGCGCGCATACGGGCAGTTACGGATGGCAGTTGGGTGCACGGGGCGCCTGATCCGTCAAATTTATTTATTCAAGTGGGAGGCGGATAGAGTTGGTTTAAGAGCAGTTCTGGGCAGTTGAGGTGAGTTATTTGATGGGTAAAACTGCCTCTATATGCTGGACAAAACGGATGCTTGACATGTGGCGGACCAAATCGATCCGACGGCTTAGATAGGTGATCTTAGTGGTGTGAGGATGTCCACCACAACATCCTGTACGAAATTTATAATTATAAATAGAGTACAGCCTTGAGTTCACAAATCCTAGATTTGATTTCATGTGTGTAACCTTGGCTTCCTTTGTAAAATTATTGTGGTAATAATTCAAAGGTTGGGGTTAGTTTCCGTATGCTTTTGTGTGTTGTGTGTTCTTAATTCCGCTGTGCAATCTTACTTAAAATATATGGCAGTATACACACGTCCCTTAGACAAACAAACACGAGTGTGGTGAGGGAGTGATTCAATCGAAGGACGTTGAGACGTTCGTGTGGAAGGCTGACTGTTTACGGGCGAGCGAAGTGTGTGGGCATTCGTTAGGCTGTAGGCAGTGCCGCACGGGGTAAAAAATTCGGTTCCAGAAGTTGACCCTGTGAACTCAGTCCTCGGTCCTTGGACAAGAGGCAATTTAATTAACTTTATATCCGTCCTAGGGGATCATTTTTAATACATTCATTGGGCACGCCCGAACACATTGAGTACATACTGTACATGTATCATAAATCTTTACTGAATGTGAAATTGGATCTATACATTTTTTAACGACATAAATTTTCGGTTTAGTAAACTAACTTATAAATGAATCCTATAGTTAGATACTAGATGAATCAATGAGTGATAAAAGTCAATTTACTTCCGAATTGATTTATGAGGGAGAGCCAAAATACTTTGATTTCTTATGTTTTTGCAACTACGATTATACCCTACTATAGACATATCGAACCCGCTAATGTGAATTTGAATTTAGTTATTAATATTTAAAATTAGCATTTATATGATTAAGACGATTTATTCAACAAATTGGATTGGTTAATACGAGTTGATTTTCCTAGACCACCCAAGACTGTTATCAGCTCCATCCCCGCTTGAACAACTTCAGCAAAGCGGGAATCCACTGGAACTGTTAGTCTGAAATCTAAATCTAGCTCAAGCACATGTATCACAAGTCTACTTTTGAGACCCTTGTTCATTCTATAATATAGCATCTTCCAAACACTGTCTTGTGCTAACATTGAATTGACAGGAACAACTTCGAGTAAAGGGACTCAATCATAAAAAATATCTGCATGAAGTGGCTCTAGAAATGCTTTGCCAGAGCCTGATGTACCATTAAAGTAGTCTTTAATAAAAAAATATTGTTGATATTCCTAAATAATAATATAATATCAGTGACATTGATACGTATGATGATATTTTTAATATGTATCATCAAATATTTGATATTTCAAAACTTTCAAATAATTTTATGATAATTAATTGAATTTTTTTCCTTTTAAAACTGACAATTGAATTTTTTTTCAAAATATAGTTAAGAGAATAAATGCATATTAAAAGAAAATTCAATTAAAGACGAGTTTTGAGAAGGATAAAAAATAATTTTAAAATGTGCATGTTCGGATCGTGCACAAAATGTGCATGTATGAATCTTGCACAAACAAATGGGGAAGCTAGGATCTGGGAAATTGATGAAGCAGGATTCTGTCCATTCACAGGTGACATGTTGTTGCCAGAAAAATGCCCCTAGTTTGAAGCTAATTCTTAGCTAATACATTATAGTAAAATATGATCTGTGGACACTCTATCATTGCATCATAACATACGCTTACTGAACATCCCTCTCAAAAACTCACTAGCTATCCTTGCTAATATCCCTTCATTTGTTTCTTTTTAACCATTTAGAAATATTTTGTTATCTTTATGTTCTAACCATTTTAATCATATAGATGTTCAATAAGACATCACTTTAATAATGTTGACTGAACTACTAAACGCTACACATGATTTTTAAGATACTGTTGATTTGAGTTATAGTGGTATTTTGAAAACCAATTTTTGAAATCCTAATAAATAGTAAAGTTTATTATTGTTATGGGATATTAAGTAGGATGTAAGGAGAGAGAATTGATTGTATTGGGAAGTGCTCTGTAGGAATATAGGTGTTGCAGTGGTAGTTTTTGTAAAATTGGATTTCAAAATCTCTAAGCGGAATTCAGATTCGCAAATCCTAAAATAGATATTACCTAAGTTTGATTGATTTCTGCTCTCACGTCTTCACTAAATTATTTATTGAGCCGGATGATACCATCTATATTTTTTAGGGGACATCTAATGCTAAGGTTGGAGGGACAAAATCAGTACTTCCTAGACCACCCATGACTGTTATCAGCTCCATCCCCTCTTCAACAGCTTCAGCAAAGCGGGAATCCACTGGAACTGTTAGTCTGAAATCTAAATCCAGCTCAAGCACAAGTATCACAAGTCTACTTTTGAGACCCTTGTTCTTTCTATAATGTAGCATCTTCCAAACAGTGTCCTGTGCTAACATTGAATTGACAGGAACAACTTCGGGTAAAGGGACTCAATCATAAAAAAATATCTGCATTAAGTGGCTCTAGAAATGCTTTGCCAAATCTTGTTGTACCATCAAAGTCTTCTTTAATAAAAAATTATTGTTGATATTCCTAAATAATAATATAATATCAGTGACATTGATACTTATGATGATATTCTTAATATGTATCATCAAATATTTGATATTTCAAAACATTCAAATAATTTCATGAAAATTATTTGATTTTTTTTCCTTTTAAAACTGACAATTGAATTTCTTTTCAAAATATAGTTAAGAGAATAAATGCATATTAAAAGAAAATTCAATTAAAGATGAATTTTGAGATGGATAAAAAATAATTTCAAAATGTGCATGTTCGGACCGTGCACAAAATATGCAAGTATGAATTTTGCACAAACAAATGGGGAAGCTAGGATCTGAGAAATTGATCAAGCAGAATTCTGTCCATTCACATGTGACATGCTGTTGCCAGAGAAATGCCCCTAGTTTGAAGCTAATTCTTAGCTAATACATTATAGTAAAATATGATCTGTGGACACTCTATCATTGCATCATTGCACATTATTACTGAACATCCCTCTCCAAAACACACTAGCAATCCTTGCTAATATCCCTTCATTTGTTTCTTTTTAACCATTCAGAAATATTTTGTTATCTTTATGTTCTAACCATTTGAATCATATAGATGTTCAATAAGACATCACTTTAATAATGTTGACTGAACTACTAAACGCTACACATGATTTTTAAGATACTGTTGATTTGAGTTATAGTGGTATTTTGAAAACCAGTTTTTGAAATCCTAATAAATAGTAAAGTTTATTCTTGTTATGGGATATTAAGTAGGGTGTAAGGAGAGAGAATTGATTGTATTGGGAAGTGCTATGTAGGAATATAGGTGTTGCAATGGTAGTTTGTGTAAAATTGGATTTCAAAATCTCTAAGCGGAATTCAGATTCGCAAATCCTAAAACAGATATTACCCAAGTTTGATTGATTTCTGCTCTCACGTCTTCACTAAATTATTCATTGAGATGGATGATACCATCTATATTTTTTAGGGGACGTCTAATGCTAAGGTTGGAAGGAAAAAATCAGTACTTCCTAGACCACCCATGACTGTTATCAGCTCCATCCCCTCTTCAACAACTTCAGCCAAGCGGAAATCCACTGGAACTGTTAGTCTGAAATCTAAATCCAGCTCAAGCACATGTATCACAAGTCTACTTTTGAGACACTTGTTCATTCTATAATGTAGCATCTTCCAAACAGTGTCTTGTGCTAACATTGAATTGACAGGAACAACTTCGGGTAAATGGACTCAATCATAAAAAATATCTGCATTAAGTGGCTCTAGAAATGCTTTGCCAAAGCCTGTTGTACCATCAAAGTCTTCTTTAATAAAAAAATTATTGTTGATATTCCTAAATAATAATATAATATCAGTGACATTGATATTTATGATGTTATTCTTAATATATATCATCAAATATTTGATATTTCAAAATTTTCAAATAATTTCATGATAACTAATTAAATTTTTTTCCTTTTAAAACTGACAATTGAATTTCTTTTCAAAATATAGTTAAGAGAATAAATGCATGTTAAAAGAAAATTCAATTAAAAAAGAGTTTTGAGATGGATAAAAATTAATTTCAAAATGTGCATGTTCGAATCGTGCACAAAATGTGCATGTATGAATCTTGCACAAACAAATGGGGAAGCTAGGATCTGGGAAAATTGATCAAGCAGGATTCTATCCATTCACAGGTGACATGCTGTTGCCAAAAAAATGCCCCTAGTTTGAAGCTAATTCTTAGCTGACAAATTATAGTAAAATATGATCTGTGGACACTCTATCATTGCATCACTACATACTCTTACTGAACATCCCTCTCCAAAACTCACTAGCTATCCTTGCTAATATCCCTTCATTTGTTTCTTTTTAATCATTCAGAAATCTTTTGTTATCTTTATGTTCTAACCATTTGAATCATATAGATGTTCAATAAGACATCACTTTAATTATGTTGACTGAACTACTAAACGCTACACATGATTTTTAAGATACTGTTTGATTTGAGTTATAGTGGTATTTTGAAAATCGGTTTTTGAAATCCTAATAAATAGTAAAGTTTATGCATGTTATGGGATATTAAGTAGTATGTAATACATCATTTAATATCTTATATATGTTATATAAAATATAATATATATTTTTATAAGGATAAATAAATGTTTGTGTATACAGTAACACACATTTGATATTGCAGTAACATACATTTACTCTAATTATAACACACATTTGCAGTAACACACATTTACTCTAATTGTAACATGCATTTGCAGTAACACACATTTACTCTAGATGTAACACACATTTGCAGTAACACAAATTTACTCCAATTGTAACATAAATTTACAGTAATACATATTTACTATAATTGTAACACATATTTGTTTCTCAATTTTTGTGTTATTATATGAGCATATATGTGTTACTATAGGATAAAATGTATTTTTATTAAGAATAAATATGTGTTACACATACAATGTAACATATACATGTGTTATATTGCATGAAAAATATTTACTTCTACAAAAATAAATGAATATGTGTAGAAAACAACATTTAATCTGGTTGTAACACACGTTTTGCCTTAAAGTAACATTCATTTGCCCAAACTATAACATACCTAGGAGTGAAATCACAAGCTGCGCGAATTTTGGAAAAAAATACTCAAATTCGACCCGACCTGGTTTAGACCCGTGAATTTTAAAAAATGGATATTTCTACGGATCTTAGATCCGTAGAAATTTGTATATAAGTGTTTATATTTAATTTTCTTGGTAATAAGAAAATTAATAATATATTTTAAATCAAATTAATATAACAATATTTCTAAAAGCAGTGGAAATTTTGCTTAGCTTTTCTTTTTAAAATTTTAATATTTAAACCGGAAAATTAGGTTGGCTTTAAAGAAAAGCTACATGAGAAAACAGCTTATTCTCTAGGCTACGCGTCCCCACTCATCTTTATAACCCTTTGACCCAATTAACTTTGAATATACTTGTCAGACATTCAACTCCTCTCCTCATTCTCACTAATAATGGCGCTTCATTCCACGTCTTGTAAGTCTCTCTCTCTCTCTCTCTACTTTTCATATACAGATTGGAAAGATTATATCTTATGCATATGTTTCAGCCTTTTTGATTTGTTTTTTCTATAAGCACGACGTAATTTTTGTGCATATGTAATGATGAGGTGTTTAAATTAATACGACTGAATATACTAACTTATGCAACGTGTGACCAGTTTCCAGTCATCAGACTTCAACAGGTCCTTTTAGTGGAAATCAATCTTCTACAACTTCTGGTAAGTGCATTCCATTCATATTGTTGTCATCAATTTCATTTTTTTTATCAATAAAACGATGACTCGAATTCATAAGCTCTCAATTATACGTAGTAAAACTCTGATTATTGTACATGTGACAGGATACAATTTTTCAATCCAGAAGCAAGGGAATGTATTTCCAGCATCTACCATATTTGGTGTCCACAATGGTTCTGGCGGTGAGTATTAACATCAACCGTCTTTCTCTTCGTATGGCTAGAATAAATACACTACAAAGACGAAGTTAGAGGTTCGATTTTGGATGGGACCAGTTAGTAAATTTTTTATTTTAAAAATCCCAAAATTTGGGTAGCTGTAGCACGTCCTAGCTCCAGCCCAGAGTGCAAAAATTGTATGAGATGGTCTCTTACAAGACTTGATCTTTACTTAAAACAGCTGTCGTGATATTGTTACTACAGCTTAAACAAATGGTGCTGGATACTAAAACGGTATACTAAATCATGACTTGGTCTTGCTAAGACGGAGGAAATAAAAAAAATGATATACGCTACTGTTTTAGTACTCAACACTATTGGCTGGTTTTATTGTATCAATTTTTGTAATTTTTGTGCATATGTAATGCTGAGGTGTTTAAATGAATACGATTGAATATACTAACTTATGCAATGTGTGACCAGTTTCCAGTCATCAGACTTCAACAGGTCCTTTTGGTGGAAATCAATCTTCTACAACTTCTGGTAAGTGCACTCCATTGATAAAATTATGACTTGAATTCATAAGCTCTCAACTATAGGTAGTGAAACTCTAACTATTTTACATGCTGCAGAATTCAATTTTTCAATCCAGAAGCAAGGGAATGTATTTCCAGCACCTACCATATTTGGGGTCAACAATGGTTCTGGTGGTGAGTATTATAACATCAACCGTCTTTCTCTCCATACGAGCAACGACGGGCTAGAATAAATACAGTACAAAGACGAAGTTAGAGGTTCGATTTTGGATGGGACCAGTTAGAAATTTTTTTATTTTAAAAAAATCAAAATTTGGGTAGGCTGTAGCACGTCCCAGCCATGGGAAGCTCCAACCAAGCATGCAAAGATTGCATGAGACGGTCCCTTACAAGACTTGATCTTTACTTAAAACAGAGTTGTCGGGTTTATTGCTACTACAGGATTACGGGGCAGGACGACGGTCGAACCTTCGGTCACCCAACAACGTCCGTCTTATGTTGCAACAAGAGAAAAAGAGTATCCTATGTGTCGCATAAACTCTATTTCTGCAATGGGTGCTTACATTGATAAAAGTCATGAAGAACTAAGGTGGCAAACTTCCCAATCAAGTAACAAAGGTACTCCTCTGATTATATTTTCTTCTTTTTATTTCATACCAGTGACGGAGCTAGGAATTTCGGACAGGGGGGCCCGATTAATATTTTTATAAAGACGAAAATCATGTTATATTTATAAAAGGATAATAATAAATTTATTAAAATATCTAATTTCATTAATTTCAATTGAATAAATTAAGGTTTGTTAAGAGAAATATTTAATTTTTTCGATTTTATTGAAAAGGTGAGATGGTGTTGGAATTGATGATATCATAAAAAAAAATCATTTTTTTATATTTAGAATGCAATCACAATATCCATCAAAATTTCAACTTCTAATTATTCTATTAATTTAGAGGATAGATATTTTTAAAATTTCATTGAATTGTTATTAGGCACTACATATTAATTTATATAACATATTACTTTTAGATATAAATGTGCAAAGTTTTGAAATACTAAATTAAAACTCGAAAAATCTTAATAATAATTTTTTGTGGTACAAAAAAATATAGACAATAATTTAAATATTTTGATGATAAACTTAATTAAAAAAATATCTTATTAACATTTATGAATTGCTTGCAAAAGAACAAGTGGAACAAGAATGTAGAAAAAATAAGTTAAGATTATGCAGTCTAAAGGAATTTAAACTTGTTTTCTAAAAGAAGAAAAAACTACACTAGCCTTCAAAACAAATTGACCACATTTACAAAATAGTATAAAATAGAAAACAATGTATATAGTAGAAAAAATAAAAAATTTTAGGGGGGTCCAATGCCCCTCCTGTACCCCATGTAGCTCCGTCCATGTTTCATACTAACAATCACATGGACTAACACTTCTCTACCATTTCATTAGGTGATACCAAGACTTCTCCCACTCCAAATATATTCACTTCTCCATCAATCTTCAACCACTCCTCTCTCAATACCCCATTTCAACCCTTTAAATCCAATATATTCAGCCCCCCTAATACTACAATCTCCACAACTCCACCACTACTTTCTCCTTTCTCTCTATCACAACCCTCTGTCCCTCCACCCTTACCTACGCCTACGGTTACCCAAACTCCGAACCCATTTTCCTCGCCCATCTTTCACAGATCAATGCTCGTTAATGCTGATCAACGCCCCACAATATCTACGACCCTCACGACTTCATCTGTCGAAAATTTCTCCTCCCGATCCACACAAAGTTTCTCATATCAACCTTTTAAATCCAATCTCGTTGCACCTAAGACGACTAACTTGAGTAGTAGTACTACTACTACCAATAGTACAATTTCTCCATCTGTAAATCCTTTCTCTCACATCAACTTATATCCTTCTCAATCACAACCCTCTATCCCTCAACCAAACACCGATTCTTCCGCGCCTTCATTTCCCCCAAGTCCGAATCACTCTTTCCTTAATATCTGCTACAAATCAACTCCATCACGACAGTCTACCTCAGTAAGACCTATAGATTCTTGGCCTTTTACACCAAAAACATCACAGCTTGGACAAACTTCTGAGAAAGTGGACTCTGTTTCGACCAACGACCAAAGCCAACTCTCACAAGGTAAGTCCAAACATACCATTTTCTTCATCTGCGCAGTGACATAAAGTTCAATCTCACCGATTTTATTTTCGCATTGCCATATCAAAAGCTTCCAATGGAGTAACCAAGGTGGTGGAGGTTAGCAGTCAAACCATGAATGGACAACAGTAAGTTAATTCCATCAACTTATCAACTCTAGGCTTTTGCTTCTCTCATTAATAACTGCACTTTACATTTTAGAGAAGTTTGCATAATCTAAACAAGACATAACATGACATTATAATGATAATGTGCAATATGTACGTTTGTTTGCTGATGTTCATAGGTGTGTTCCGTCATCACTCGTGGCGAATCCTTTTGCCACGGGATCTCCAATCAATCAACGCAATGCAGTAACTTCGAAACAGCACGGAATATCTAGCTTACCGGTAAGTGATACCTTTTCACACATGACACAATCTTCTCTTGTTCACTAAAACAGAGAATTGTTTCTCTCTGCATGTGTTGATCTGTTCTTTTCACTTCAACTCATTAATGCAGGTTCTAAACAATCTCTCAACCAACCGAAGAACAGCATCCCTATTGAGAATTCGACACGTGGCTTCAAGACACCCTCGGTTGCCTTCTCGGACACCTACCTGTGAGACCAAGGTGATCATTCCTCTAAATTCATACAACAAATACCATCAAGATTAGGCAACATATCCATCATGTAAAGATTGAATCTTTTGTCATACTTTTCGAAAACTGCAGGTTCCATTTTTCATGGATGATGTAGATAAGCCCGGTCCGTTTCATCCCCGGGCGAACCCCAGAGCTTGGATCAAGAACTCAGCCCCCCCTTTTTCGAATTCGAACACTAAAGGCAAAGAAGACAATGAAACAACAGCCGCTGCAAATCACAATGCTGATATTTTAGCAACAATGCTGAAGCTTCCAGAAGGGGGATATTATACGGAGCCTTCTGCAACAGAGCTGGCAGCAAAGGAAGCAGCCGAACCGGGGTGGTGCACACGTGTGAACAATTTTATAGTGGGAAGGAGGGGGTACGGAAGCATCAGGCTGCTAGGAGAAACCGATGTTCGTAATCTTGACCTTGAATCTGTAGTCCTGTTCGGTGATAGGGAAGTGATTGTTTATCCGGAGGACGAAAAGAAGCCGGCAGTGGGGCAGAAACTGAACAAGGCATGCGAGATAACTCTGCTTAATGTGAAGTGCATGGATAAGAAGGCGGGGAGGGAGTGCGTAGAAGGGCCTCGAGTTCAAAGGTACAAAGAGATGTTGATGAACAAGTGTAGAGAGCAAGGGGCAGAGTTTGTTTCTTATGATCAAGTGCAAGGGGAGTGGAAATTCAGGGTTCAACACTTCTAGCCACGACCACTTGTTCTTTGCTTTTTTTTTTCTAAAAAAAAAAAAAAAAACTTGTGGCAATCTTTCACATTTGCTTTTGCCATTTATATCATCTTGTGTTATCAATTTGTAAAAATTCTTGTTATCTTGGATTGAACACAATCACATTGTAATTATTCGATACTTGATTGAATATTGTTTGGAAAATTTTCGTTTCAACTTGAAATTTATAAATATTTTCAGTAAGTGTGAAAAATTAAGTGTTGGACATCGTAATATTTAAATTATATATGTGATAATATTTTTTCTCAAAAAATAATGAGGCCCAATAATACAATTTCGGTATTTTGACACAAAAAAGTTGATAATGTAGTCTTAGATAATGATATTAATCTCAATTTTTGTTGGAGAAATTTCAAAATTATACATCTAAAATTGGTGTATCAACTCGTACCCGTTGTAATGTAGTATTTGATGTGAAATGTAAATGAGTTTGGTTGTTTATGTAATAATGTTTGAAAGAATGATCATGTAAATAATGAATTTTTTAAAATGTTCGGTAATAAGTGCAGTAAAAATACGTAATAAACAAAAATATATGATAGCAATTGCTCTGGAAATGAACTATCACAATAAACTAATTCCTGTTCTACCGTAAGCAACAGGGTCCCATGGTCTAGTGGTCAGGACATTGGACTCTGAATCCAGTAACCCGAGTTCAAATCTCGGTGGGACCTCTTTTTTTAAAATAAAATCCAAAGTTATATTATATGTCGTCATACTTTTACAGTATTTCATCTTATGCTTTCCAAACTGTAATAATGCAATACAACACTAGTAAAGAACCTGCATGTTACAAAGCGTTAATCAAGAAAAAAAAATCACAAAATTTATTTTTCGTCTGTCGATAAAAAAATATGGACTCTGCTTTTATATAAACCATTACTTTTATTATCACTTTCACGACCAATTATTTTATCCATAAGCGGATCTCATATTATACTCCCAATATATTTATTTTATCTACTTGTCTTAAAATCCGAACAAACACAATAAAACACAAATTTAGTGGACGGAGGGAGTAATATATTTGTTCCTAATTGTTGAATAAAACGATTGTTGAAATCAGTGAAAGAAGAAATCTAAAGAGCACCAAGATTTACGTGGTTCGATCCAATAATGATCTACGTCCACAGATGAGGCACCTCTCTCACTAATCGATCGAAGAAGATACAAATTATAAGAATTAAATGGGAATTAAATCTCTATCTATGTTTCTGAGAATTTCTCTGTGTGTATCTGATAACTCTCTGTACATATGTGCGTATATATAGGTATAGATGAGCCCTAATTAATCCTTGTGATCGTAACTAACTAACAAGAAATTGCTACAGTTACAACCGAAATTGAATGACGATCAGAGCCCAACGGTTTTCAGTCTTGATTTGTTAAAACTGCTCGCCAATTGCCCAACTGGAAGTTTAAACTGCTTAGTAACTGATTCTTGGTTACATCCTGACTTGGAGTCAGTAATCCCTTTCATATATGCTGATTTGATATGTCCTCAGTTGAGGCTGGACCCTCAGCTGATTTCATCAGTAGACCATCCCTGACTGCCTCAGTTGACTCCCTCAGCTGACTTATCAGATGATCCTCAACAGACCTATCAGCTGATCAGCTAACATACCAGATGACCCCCTCAGGAGACCCAGCTGATGACTCCATCAGTTGATCTACCAGATGACCTCAGTAGTCCTATCAGTTGACCCTTAGCTGATAATATTAGATTCAATTATCAGCAGTACTTTGCTCATCTGATCTTCATTTCACTTTCTTTGCACCCATAACACTAATATAGTGATTGGATGATGGGAACGATAATAAATACGAAATGAATTGTAAATAACTCTAAGATTTGTCTAGTCTTCTATTGCAAGATCTAGGATTTGAATATGTGTGTGTTCTATCGTGAGGACACGTGTCTGATGACCTCCATTTGCTTGTAGGCCACGTTCTGCTATCTTTGAGATCACAGAACTAGTGTGCATTTCCTAAAGCCACTTCAACCAATCCCATAGCGAAAACTGAACATGCTTCTCTTGAGGGAATACTTTTGGTGTTAAAGTTGATTCGGTGCATAACTTCCTCTTTTCTCCTCACGTGCCTTGTTGTTCGCTACTTTAGTCCTACCCTCAAGCAGTAGGTTGCGCGGACGATGCTCAGTCCTCGGTGCTGACATCCTTGGCGCACCGTCCCTGATACTCAAACATAGAGGTGTCAAGCACTGGCCCACCGGGCCATTGTGTTTTTTCGGGTCGGGTCGGGCCCAGCCCGGTTCCTATCAGGCCACTTATTTTGAAGCCCGTCCTGGCCCAAGACGGGCAACCGGGCTACCGGGCCAAATCGGCCCGATTTTTTTAATTTTAATATATTACCTTATTATTTAATTTCTATATGTATCTCTTAATAATTGGTCATTTTGTATACAAATCTACTCAAATAGTCAAAAAATTTATTTAATTTGCCAAAAATAATTTTATAATTAAAATAAAACTCAAATTTCTATATAGTAATATTTAAAAAAATTCATCAAACCTTAATAAAATATAATTCACAAAAATAAATTCAAACAACAATTTTCTAACAATCATTTATAAATGCAAATTCATAAAAAAAAAAATTAAACAACTAATTTAATATCCTCTAATAAATTTGAATTATAATTCATACTAAATTACTAACAAACATAGAAATTTCTAATTAAATAAATTAACGTTATCAAGATTCTAAATAAAGTATTTTCAATCTTATCTAATTCATATTTTAATATTATAAATTAATTAATTAATAAATAAATTGAGATCATATTTTTTGATTAAAAATATCTTTTGAGTAAATTTCAATGAATATGCACATATTGTTTGACCATATTTATACAATTAAAATATTTGTTGAAAGTATTAAAAAAATATAAAATAAAATAAAATTAAAATGTATAACTTATAAGAACATATAAAAGGTTTATACAAAAGAAGTAGTATCATATAATAAATATTTTTAAAAATTAAGAAAAAAATTAATCGGGCCGGGCCGATAAAAACCGGGCCAAACCCGGGCGGGGCCCAAGTGGCCCGTCGGGCCAACTGGGCCGGGCCAAATAGGCCCGGTTCTTTTCGGGCCTATATTTTTGCGGCCCGTACTGCCCTTAAAATCGGGCTTTTTGGGCCGGGCCCATTTTGAAAGCTCTACTCAAACATGAGTTTTGGCATATTTATGTCACAACAATTACCCCCAATTTGTTGCTCGAGATCTCAAGGAAGGATGTGGATCAATGCTGGAGTCGAATTCTGCTCGTGTGCCGCGTGGTCTTGCGCGTACTAAATGTTGCAGAGTGTACTAAGTTTTGAATTTTTAGATGTTTGTGACGCCTTAGAATTGGCGTGTGCGTGACAGGAGTAAGGGCGCATTGGTTTGTGAAAAGTCATTTCGAAGATGGCCTCCAATCGAGTGTATTCCAGCTTCAAGATAAATAAAGTAGGCTCGTCTCCACCTATATCTCCTTTAGCTACTCTGCAATCTTTGATAACCTTAGGTTATAGCATTCGGAAGCTTTCATCTCATATTTCAGTGTTTAGCAGAGTAAGACTCTATCCTTGCACTTTTTTCTATCTTTCTTTAACTTTTCGAATTATCTCGACGAGAATGGTTGGTGGATATGAATCTGGCAGTGTTGGTATCTCTTCTCCAGTTGGTCGGCCCGTGCTCCGCGTGTCTTTCGCCTTAGAGATAGGCTTGCTCGAGGGGGTTCCTCGTCGGGTCAACATGATCAAAATCGTAGAGAAAGACCCAGAGAAAAATATTATGGAGGAGACCGACAAACTGATCAGGGATATGAATGTCAATCATCAAAATAATCAGAACGCAGAACTGGGGGCTCAAATACTCATCGCCGCTCGAATGACTGACGTGCTGAGGGCCCATCGACTGTGGTGTCGATTCGCCGAGCAAGTGGCGGGATCGAAGTTATCGCCCTTGTATGTTCAGTACCTCACTGGCAACGTCCCTATAGATAAGAACCCTGCAACTCCTCGCTCTTTTGTGCACGTGTCAAGGATTTTTGTGAAAATGAAATAGACAAACTGTGCACGTGTCAAGGATTTTGTGGTAGGAAGGAGGGGGTGTGGAAACATCAAGGTTGCTGGAGAAATTGATGTTCGTAATCTTGTCGTTGATCCTATTGACCATCTCAATGATCATGAAGTCATTGCTTGTCCTTATGGAATATAATGAAGAAGAAAGCAGTTGGATAGAGCCTCAATTGTGAGTTTACTCTTATGGTGTGTTTGATAATGTTATAATATATTCTATAGTATATTATATTGTTAAGTGGACATAATATTAGATTATAGTCCAATGGGTTTTAGGCTCACAGACTTAGATGTACTTCTATTTATTGTATCTTACACCCTTGTATTTCATACGCTTCG